>CAHIKZ030001329.1:0-27500 GCA_903632075.3 Acanthosepion pharaonis | reverse complement strand
AAACGTTAAAATTCCTTTCGTTCCTGCCGTGCAACGATGGCCTGGAGGTAAGATATCTGACTGATATTAAATGAGTCGGGTTTCGATCGGGCGTCTAGCCACACATAGATACAGTGAAACAGTCTGTCTTTGTCTATTATATATGTATATATATGTAATTATATAATACACATAAATATATATACTGAGCACAGATTAGATGTAGCACGAGGCACTCCATACCCCGTTATAATTGATACCCTCATACGAGGAGCACGGAAGCTTTCGTAGACCGAACCCTTAACTGCAAATATTAATCTTTGATCATTTATCGGATTTTTTAAATGTGTGTGCGCGTGTGTTGCTTAGCAGGTTGTTTTTAATCATTTCCTAACAAGCAAGGCGATAATGCCACTAACACGCAAGGGTGGGGAGTTACCGAGGGTGAAAGGCAATGAGAAGACTTCAGAGTGGAGAAAGGACAATAAAAGAACTGATTTTAGGAAGACAGAAGATGGCGATTGGCGTTGAATTTAAGTTTTTGAAAATTCCAGATGGTCAAGAAACAAGACACCGGAAGAAAGTTCCACAGGCGAGAAGTGCGCTAAAAGAAACTCTTAGAATAGAACTTGAAGGTTGCATTCTAACTAGTTCAACAATAAAACGATGAGATCTAGTCGTCAATCTAGTGGTACGCTTAAATCGATGCAGTTGTGGTACCAACGAGGAAAGCTCTATTAGAACAATTGCAATGAAAATATTTATAGAAAAGACACAGAAGTCACTTCTCGGGAAAGTGATTGATGTCGAGATTCCAGGTTAGGATTGGCTACATTACAGACTCTTCTTTGGATTTTGTCGGGAATATCGAGATATATAGGAACCAGATCCGATATGGCAGCAATGCACGGACGAATGGTAGATTTATAAATGTGTAAGATAGATTCTGACGAGAAAGATTGTCTGGCACGGCACAAAGAACCAACTTTAGAAACCTAGAAATTGATGCGTTATAATGGCTTCGCTTCGTGTCAGTGGAAAACATGACACTAATAAGACGCCATGAGTTTCTCTCCTGGAGCCATGTTGATAAAAGACAAAAATGAACATTTACTGACGCTTTTCGCCGTTGTCTTTCGTCTTTTAGCCGGTCAGTAATGACTGATTTCGAAATTCCAGATACAATTCTGGCATAAATATCTTCAGTTATTTCCATCCAGGCAACATCAAGTTAATATCAGGCATGTTCACGGCTTGAGTGGTTACTATTTAGCTTTTCTTTATACCTGAACCACGGCCGTCTAACAGTCCTTTGTCCACTGTCAAGCTGGCTATACATGGGGACCTTAGCTATTCTGTCATCGTTCATCCTTGCAACATGATCAACCCAGTAAAGTTGACTGTATCTGGAAAGTGTCAATTCCACTAGTGTTACAATTTTGCGAGATCAGCATTGGACATCCTATCGTCAAATGCGTCGCCACAGTGCAGAGATAACTTTTGTGAAAGACAACCTACTGATTGATATGTGACCTATATGGGGTTCACGATTCTGAGCCGTACAGCAGTGTGGTCAAAACGGCTGCTCTATAAAGCAGTATTTTGTTGTCCAATTAGGTACCTCTCTCCCTCCATAGGTGGGGGCGAATCTTCCGAAATGCACGCGCAGTTTTGGCGATCCGATTTGTTATTTTGTCATCAAGTGATGCATTTGCATTCATCTTACTTCCTACTTGCGATAGAAGAATCTGTAAGCATAGAACTTACGGTTTCATCTAGCCAATAATGTAATATGATGAAACCTTGCCGCTAATCTAGTCCTACACTTAAATTCATAAAGTCTAGGTACCACAGAGACAAGTTCATAAAAACAATTACCGTGAAAGTATTCATAGAAATGGCACAGAAAAGCTACATTACGGCGGTGTGAAAGCGACTGAAGCCGAGATGCCAGGTCAGGACCAATAACATTGCAAATTTTTAAAATCTTTAAATATAGTGATTTTCCAAGCGGAACTTGGATGTAGCACAAGGCCGAAAGTAAGAGACCCCCAGTGAGGATTGAACTCACTACTCAGTCGTAATTTTTCTAACGAGATAAGCTTGCTAACCATTACACCACCCCGAGGGGCCCAAAAATCTCTAAATATAGTGATTTTCCAAGCGGAATTTGGATGTAGCACAAGGCCGAATGTAAGAGGTCCCCAGTGAGGATTGAACGACAGTCGTAATTGTTCTAGCGAGACAAGGTTGATAACAATTGCACCACCCCGATGTACCAAAAAATCTTTAAATATATATAGCAGTAATACCAGACCGTACTGATGATGGTAGAAGACTATGCTGGTAGTTCCAATAAGAATGAACTTGAAGAAAAAATAAAATCAATATTCTTTACAAAGTGTTCCAAGAGGTCGGTTTCAATTTAGACCTTTCCAAAATTGAAACTCTGATCTAGAATTGGATTAAAAGCAATGATGGCACCTACCCTGCATCCATCAACAAATGTTGATGTCTTAACATACACCAACCGAAAAGGAAGTTTTTTTTAATCATTTCGGACCAAACAAGGCAACAAAGCCACTGAGACGCAGGTAGATAAGAGTGTGAGGACAGGCGATAACGATTGGTATTGGATTTAAATCATTTACATATTTTAGTTATGGCTTTTGTCGTTTTAGTTTACTTATTAATTTGTTTTTATTACTTCTATTTTTTTTCTTAGCAAACCTATTAAGGTAATTTTTATCCTCTTAATCCTAACTTAGAATCTAAGCACAAAGTAAAAACCGTATGTTTAATCCCTAAACCTGGCCATATACATATTTGTACTGGGATTTCTGCATTCATTTTGACGAGGTTTTTTGAGGGGGGGGGCATATTCAGCTTGTACAAGGCCCAAGAGCAACTCGAGTAAGAGACACGCATTGTACGAATATGTGGGGAAAATAACGGTTGTCCCTAGACTTGAACTGGTTAAAATAGTAGTGATCGGGAAAACACCCACTTGGGAGTCGGTTCCACAGAGCTGTGGTTTGCACGAAGAAGCCTGCTAGTGTGGAACTTATATCTCATCAATTGAATACGGATTTGCTACAATGCGCCTAGTACGACACGTCGTAGCCGTGAAGATTATGACTGGTGAAACTAAGGAATGTAGTTTGTCTGAGAACTTTTCATAGAAGTAGCGGCAGAGCAGTAAGAGTCTTTGAGAGTGGAGTCGCAGGGTAGAAAGTAATTTGTCACCCACAACGGCGCGGAGACTCTTTTTCTTTTGGTGGGGTGGTGGAAATTTAGGACTGGGTAGCTCCTGCCCAATTAAGACAGCAGCCCTCTAGGCCTGATCTAGCCTTTGTAAATATAGAGGACAGAACGAGGAGTCAGGTAATTACTGGAGCGGTACAAGGAACCGATCATTTTTTTCCTGCATCTTTAGCGATGGAACGTCTGTCCGAGTTCCACCTGAGGCCCAATATTCGCTCAAGGGAACAAGAAACAAGAAATCTTGCATTAATTTAGGTGGATAAGTAATGCCATTCTGAAATATATACAGATGACTGTATTATGAAAATTGCTATCAATGTATTCGTCAAATATTACCAATAAAAGACAGATATAGCAGTCTTTCAGTAACTAAGTTCTCACTCGATTTTTTAAGCGAGTTAACAGATAACTGCCACCTGGTGTAAAGACATTTTTACTATATTATCAGAAAAAAATGGTAGATGAAAAGTAGTTAATTGATCGTTTATTCTTGGAGACATTTTTTTAAAAATAAACTTTTGTTTCTGTCGCCACACATCTGTGATGTCGTCTAAACACTGCTAAAATGTAATTTGTATTTTTTTTATTTATTTTACATCTACCATTACGCGGTTTTCTTGCTAGGAAACTATTTAAATATTTGCAAGGAAAATATTTAAATTCTTGCTAGGAACTATTTAAGTTTTTTGCAAGGAAACTATTCAAATTCTTACTAAGAATCTAATTAAATTTTTGCTAGGAAACTATTTAATTTTTTTCTAGGAAACTATAAAAAATTTTGCTAGGGAACTATTTCGCGTCTTTATTTATTTATTTTTCTTTTTGTTTTACACCTACATTTAAGCGGTCAACTTGTTAGGAAAGTATTTATATTCTTACTAGGAAAATATTTCAATTCTTATTAGGAAACTATTTAAATTTTTGCAAGGAAAATATTTCAATTCTTATTAGGAAACTATTTAAATTTTTGCAAGGAAAATATTTAAATTCTTGCTAAAAATCTAATTAAATTTTTTCTTGGGATTTATTTTGCATCTTTATTCATTTTTTTCTTTTTGTTTTACACCTACATTTAAAAAAAAATACTTGTTAGGAAAGTATTTATATTCTTACTAGGTAACTATTTCAATTCTTGCTAGGGAACTATTTTATGCCTTAATTTTTTTTTTTTATTTTACGTCCAACTTTAGGCGATTTTCTTGCTAGTAAACTATTTTTTATCTTGCGATGAAACTATTTAAATTTTTTTACGTCTTTTTTATTTTCTATTTTGCCCCTACATTTACTGGGTTTTGTTGCTAGGAAACTATTTTACACTTTCTTTATTTTTTTATTTTACATCTACCTTAAAGCGGTTTTCTTGCTAGGAAACTATTTACATTCTTGAAACCAAGTAGCGTTTCCCCCCTCTTTTCCGGCGATCAGTCCATTATTCATTAGCTACTGGCAGGACGTAACTGCCGTGCGAATTAACGAATGGAGGGAAAAGCACCATTATAATAAGATAATTATTTATATAATATAAAAGTTTGATTATTTTTTTACTTAATAACAAAAGTAAACATGCTAGCCTATAAAAGCCTCCTCAGTAAGCCTAGCATAAAAATAAGTATGCTATGGGTGACGTTAATAAATAAAGAGAAATGACAACAAGGCTTCAACAGCAGCAA
Source organism: Acanthosepion pharaonis (assembly GCA_903632075.3). Lineage (NCBI taxonomy): Eukaryota > Metazoa > Mollusca > Cephalopoda > Sepiida > Sepiidae > Acanthosepion > Acanthosepion pharaonis. The sequence continues at coordinate 22,587 of CAHIKZ030001329.1, read as the reverse complement.
CAGTAAGAAAAGATATTGAACGATTGATTCGCTGTTTTAAAGCTGATCAACCTTTTGCAGCTTATTTAAAACCAGAAAATATTTTGAGATTGTAATAATTTTGTGGGCATAATAATGATTTAGTCATACACGTCTTACTAATTAACCCATTGCTGGAGGAGAAAAGCTAGATTCATATCTTTCTCAAGAGCATTTGTGCGTAAGTAAACCCAAATGGAATTGGAACTCGGCTCTCCGATTAACAATTTCGAACCATTCTCTATTACACCACCCGCACATCCAATTTTATTTTTCCCAAGCGGTCACCCATCTCGGTACTATCCAGTCTCGACATTGCTTAACTTCGGTGACCGTAGGGGAGTAAGAAAAAAAGTGACGTGTCCGCCCATGCTGTTAGAATCATCAGCAGAATTGTCAGCAGTCGCTTAGTGGATTAAAACTTTGGCTTCCGATATTGGTGACATTGTTTGTTTTTTTTGTTTGTTTTTTTTTTGTTTTGTTTTTTTTTTTAGTTCAATCCCTGGGTCGGGTAGTGCTGATGTGGAAACAGGGCAAGGAGTAACTGAGCAGTACTAAACAAGAACAAGACGAGATATCCCGAGACATGAACAGTGGAACGAGAACAATCTACCGTCACAGATTAATTAAAAAGTTCAATTTGAAAAATCCCTTAAGGTGACCCGGATCTACATGCATCTAGATGAAGGCTGGAGAGCCCAACGGCTGAACAATTTTGGCAATAACAATAAAGAAGAGGTAGTCTGAACGTCAATAATTTAAATAATAGAAAAGGCATATCCATTTTAACGATACATTCATTCATTCTTTTAACGATATATTCATTCATTTAACGTTAGTGCAGTTCGCGCCTGTGTGACCACCAGTCCCCTGTGGTTCATGTTGATATTCAAGGTAAAACACTGCAATGGCTGGTTCTTTTTGCACTTGAGATGTTGATGTTTACCGTCCCTCCTCTCAGAAGTTTTTCCGGCCACTGCAAAAGCTCAAACATCTACGCCCAGGCTGGCGACTGGCTGATAGGTTGGGAGAAGCGTTCCCCTTCATCAGTCGGTTTGGAAAACCCTTTCGCCTACACGCATACGGTTTAGCCGGCTGGTCGATGCTGTTGTCCGAGGTGTGTGCTCATGCGACTCCTTGAAGCCATGTGTGAGCCTTGGATATAGGCCATAGACCAGTATAGTTCTGAAACAGGTATCTAATCGGAGAATATCCCTAATTATTCGTAAAAACACATAAAGAATAGAATAGCGATACATTTACAGATGATATAATCGAGTATTACACATTTCACTTTCAATATTCGTCGTATTGTAGCCAGTTCTAAAGCAAGGGTCGACAGGGCGATGCCGTTGACCGGAGTGTGGCCATCGTAGTACCCCTGTGACTTCTTGGACCCATGTGCGAGATTCGGATATAGGCTGTGGGTCAATACATTTCCACATCCCAGTTCACCTCAGTACGACTGATGCAGAGATTCTGGAAATGGACTGAAACCTACTTTTACGTACATACCAAGTGTAACAACAAAATTGTCAAATTGTTAGATTAAGCTTTGAAGCGTTGTATCTTAGAAATGATTAAAGATATATTACTGGAATCCGTCGAGACTTTTATAAGCCTATTGGACTCTACTTTAAATAAAAAGAAAGTATTTAGATCTAAGTTGAAGTGATAATCCCTCTTGCTGATTCAGTTATTCTCTCTATCGTTCCCTCTTTTTTAAAATTATTCACCATTATCTTGATGGTTCTTGAATGGGATTTGAAGGTGGAAGCTGGAGTATGAATGTTGTTATCATTATTGAAGGCATGAATGATCCTTTTTCCTCTCGCCATTGCTCAGTTGGGAAAACATAGTGGTGCTGACAGAAAAAAATATTTTAAACTGTTCTCTTTCTAACTGAATAACTCAAAGGGTTTTTCAGTGATTCTTACGAAAAAATAGTGTCAAGATGGCTAAATTCCTTATCTAAAAACCTGAAAAAAAGAAACTTAATTAGTTCATTGGTTGTTTAGATATTAAACATTTTGTGGGATTGACAATTATCCCATGCCGCTACACGATTTGGACAATTTTGCTGTTACACACGCAAAATACCGTATATACTCGCTGTACTTTTTGACTTCAGTAAATGGCTATATAGTTTGGACAACGGCATAGTCAAGTTCAGCAGTACATACGCTAATTTTATATCTCGTGTATGATACGACCCCCTTAAAATTAGCTTCAAAATTAGGTCTTCAAAAGTCGCATGATATGTGGGTTCAACCTTATGCCATATTTTCGTGTATGCTTTGAAGTTATATATGCAAAATACGCGGATATGCAAGCAGGGTAACAGTTATTAGTGTAGAAAGTAAAATTAGGGAGTTGGTTGTAAATTCCACCCTAATCTGACGCGTTCATTTTCGCGCAAGTTCCCTAGGGAAATTTCTATCATCATGCTATGGGTTAAATGGCTTTAAATGGCTATGGGTTAATGTTGTGGATTCCGTGAATGGAATCCTGCACAAATAAATAAACAACGCCAGTAATTGAGATAGAAAAATAAATGTATTAAACGTAAGAATACAAACTTAAAATGAAGATTAGTAGTCCAGGAATGCGGGTTAGTAGAAAGTATATGTACAAGTCACTGTAAGTAAAGCCGTAATCCTCTCTCTCTCTCTCTCTCTCTCTCTCTCTCTCTCTCTCTCTCTCTCTGTGTGTGTGTGTGTATAAATCTCTGAGAACACCCTTTGTCTGTTTCCGTATCTCTCAACCTGTCTCAACGTATCTCGATATTTAACAGTCCACTCACGAGGAATATATGTGGCACAAGGCCGAGTTTAAAGTGGGTTTCTCCGAGCCCTTAGGCTCAGCCAAAAAATATCCCCTTTGAACCCTCAATAAGCGGGTTCGGGAACTGTCTACCTCCCCGGACGAAACCTTGCCCTTCAGCAAGGCTTCCTCCGGCTTCCTCTCTGCTTTGGCAGAGAGTTCGACAGACGTCGAGACTGTATCTCGACGTATTTCAACAGCAGGTATTCTCTCTGTCAGTATAAGTATACTTTGGACGAGTCCATCTTATGTAAAAAGGGGAGAGCCCCACAATAGTTAAATAACAGGATAGACTAGGATCTTTAGCCTTGCATGGCAACCATTATACGATAAGGACATTTCTTGAAATTCAGAACTCTGGAAAAGTCAAGGAGAAAACCAATCCCAATTTAGTAATGTAAATTCACAGAGAATAAAGACGTAAAATCTGCATCGGATCATATCCTCGGTATGACGATAAACTACATCCGGTAGCATCGCCTCTAATCGTAATGTTTTGAGGAGCGTGAAACCACCTCTTAAATGCTGTTGTTTCCAGGTCCACCCTGACCCACGGTGTAGCACCTGTCAGGGTCCCAGCTATGGACAAATAGTGAACACCCAAACTGAAGTACAAACACTATGAAAATATAAACATACATTTTTAAAGTAAAAAATTCCAGCAATAGATAGTTTGGTTTGCTTTGGTTTGCTTTTCGGCATATCAACTTCAATGCATTATTTAATGCCAACAATTTTTATTCCCGGTAATATTTTTTCCAAAAATGTATTGCTGGTATTTTTTTTTTCTTTTTACAAAGTATTTCTGGTATTAAAACCTGTATTTACACTTTCATAGTATTTTAACCCCAATTTGTGGGTTGACTATTTGCCTATAGCTGGGACCCTAACAGGTGCTACCACCCCAGGTCAGGGTGGATCAGGGAACATCAGCAATTTTTCCAAATTATCCTCAAAACCTCTTGATCAGAGGACTTGCTGTTTGACGTAGTTTATCGTCTTACGCTGGACACAGATGTAGTTTATCCTCATACCCAGGACGCGGACATAGTTTATCGTCTTACCCAGGACGCAGATGTAGTTTATCGTTTTACCCAGGACGCGGATGTAGTTTATCCTCATACCTAGGACGCGGACGTAGTTTATCGGCTTACCCAGGATGCGGATGTAGTTTATCGTCATACCCAGGACGCGGATGTAGTTTATCGCCTTACCCAAGACGCGGATGTAGTTTATCGTCATACGCAGGACACTGCAATAGATAGTAAAAAAAAAAACATATTTCCAGCAATAGATTTTAATAGTCAAAACAAAAAACAATACCAAACTCCCAGGGTAGTTAGATTTCGGCTTAAATGGCCCATAAGGTGTTAATATACCGTTAAACAAACCAAACTGCGCAGAATCATGCCTGCCAAAATTTTTCGATTTGAATCATTAAGCATTGACATTTATTTTCAGATATAGCTATTTAACCGTTTATATTGGGTTCTATAAACATTGGTTCGGCGATAGGTGAAAAGTGATTGCTTATATTTGAGTCTATGAGCATTTACTTGATTCGGGAAGAGATAAATATTAGTCGTTTATATTGAAGTCTAGATTCATTTCCTTGGCTTGGGAATAGATAAAAATATAAGTCCTTTATATCTGAGCCTATAAACGTGATTCTAGAATATGTAAATATTGTTTATATATAATAATAATAATAATAATAATAATAATAATACTGGACTCTCCGGTCGGTTTCGACGTATGAGGATCTGACAGCTTATTGATTCAGTTATGAAATTTTGTGCGATAATCTTAAGTGACATTTAAGACCCGCTAGTAATTCACAAAGGAGGCCACACATGGAGCAAGAGTGAGGACTGTGAGATGAGATCACTGTTAGATTGGCTGACCTTTTAGATCTTGCTCTCGCTTCTTGAAGATGATTCAGACAAGCAGATTGAAAATTGCGGAGTCCACTAAAACACGTTGATCACCATTCTACCCGCTCCAAAGCTAAGTGCTCAAGGGTGTTATGTGGTATATTAACTGCTGAGAAGTAATTGTTCATATATATATATATATATATATATATATATATATGAGTATGTAAGCCTTAAAGATTATATTGAATCAATTGCGAGATCTGCTGCTAAGAAAGTTGATTCCCTTTGTCGTGTTAGACCATTTTTCTCTCCAGAACCTATCTTACATATTTATAAATCTACCATTCATCCATGTTTAAATATTGCTGCCACATATGGTCTAGTGTTCTTGCTATACATTCTTGATAAAATCCAAAGAATCTGCTATATTATTGATCCTTACCTGGCATTTGGGCTTCAGTCACTTTCCCACCGTCGAAATTTAGCTTTCCTGAGCCTTTTCTATAAATTTCATTGTAATTATTCTGACCAATTTTCATCTTGTCCATAGACTTTTATAAGCGTAGTACTAAATTGGTGGCATCAATTTACAGTTGAAATGTCTAGATCCAACCGCAAGTTCTATGCAAACAGTTACTTCTGCGGCACTTCTCTCTTCCGGCTTAAAAGTCTAAAGTTTAATCTTTAAAAATTTAAATGTCATGTCAATCTGTCTTAATTCTTTTTCTGTTATTGTTCTGTCTCCTGAATAGTAATTTTTTTTCTCTCGGTAAACCCCTTGCGTCCTAGTAGCTTTACTGCCTTGCTTGGAGTGAAATGATTAAAAAAATTATTTCGTTAGGGAATAGATAAAAACTAGTAGCTCAATATTTTAGTATATAACCATTTACTTGGTTTGGGGATAAGTAAATAGTGGTCAGCTATACTGGAGTCTCCCCTATACAGGGGATGCGTTTAATAGGCCTGCCGCCAGGACAGATATCGTGTGCACATTCAAGAGTGTCCTAAAAATGACACCATTTTGTAGTTTAGTGTTGTGGACCCAGAATAGGTCCGAAAGAAAACTCGAACTCGGCAATTTAGTGAAAACAAAAGACCGAATACAAAAGTGTTGCACATCCGACTGACGGCAAAGTACAGTAGTCAACTCGTCAACTGTAGACAGCGATATTTAGTTACCCCCCCACCCCACGAGGGTTACATGTGGCACAAGGCCGGGTTTAACGTGGGATCCCTGAGCCCGTAGGCTCGGCCAAAAATATTCCCTCTTTGAACCCGCATAAACGGGTTCAGGGGCAGTGAACCACCCCGAAAGAGACTCTGCCCTTCGGCGGAGCCCCGTCCGGGTTCTTCTCCGCCCGAAGGCAGAGAGTTCGACTTTTTAGATGGAACAGGTCAACCGTAGACAGCGATATTTAGTTACCCGCCCTCACGAAATAATTATATGTGGCGTAGGGCCGGTTTGAAAAATTTGAACCCGCATAAAATTGGTTCATATATAGTCAACCACCCCCTGAGATTGCCCTTTAATTTAGCCTTTCCGGGTTCCTCTCCGTCCGAAGAGACTAAGCCCTCGACCGACTCGATTCGTCCTCCGCGAGGGACTACCGACGCGTTGTAAGCGAAAAAAAAAAACCCAAGTTGTGAAATAACGTTCGTTCCGTCTTCCGCTGGGCGGTAATATTTTTTTACTCCATTTTAACACAGACGAGCCGATGGTGTGTGCCGACGACGAGACTTGCGCGCCGAAGTGGTGTTTATACTTGCTGTGTCGTTGCTGACCTTTCTGCACACTTTCCGCACTGACTGGTATGAGATTTTCTAAAAAAAAGCAAAGGTTGTTCCACGAACAGCTTTCGTCGAATAATTGTTTTAGAAGACCGGCGCAAGAGAAACGACTTACAACGGCCGGCCGGGCAGCAGGAAGAGGCAGACCGGGCAGCGAGCGAGCGAGCGAGAGCTGTAACAGATCAACTGTAGACAGCTCTCTTGAGAGGCATAATCTCCCCGTATATATAGTAATAGGACGAGTCCATTTAGTCCATAAAGGGTAGGTCCCATAACATTTAGTAAAATAGACAATTCTCGCTCACATGACCTTAAATTTTAACAAAATGTGTAAAGACAAAAAAAAGTTGAACGTTTATTTTTTTTCTTTTCTTCAAGGCGAAGAATGATGTTCACTAGAAATTAAAAGCTATTTAGTGTTAGAATATGTTCGGACACAGTCAAGCAAAGGTGGGCAGTGTGCATTTTCAAGAGAATTCAAGAATAATGCACCAACTGGAAAGTATATTTGGACATAACACAAACAATTTCAAATAGGAATTCTGTATGTGCAGGGGCAAAAGGATCTGGGTGACCACTAGTGTCGGAAGGTATCGTCAATCAGATTCGGGAAACATTTGTGCGAAGTCCCAAAATATCGGTAAGTATAGCATCTCTAGAAACCCAGATTTCTCGTACGAAACTTTGGCGGTGTAGAATGTTACTCAAGACATGCTACAGCGTGTTTGGTAGGAGCTGGTCTACCTACTCGATGTGCGTCGTGCCACAGGTGGCGTGCATATTGAATATTTGTGAAGCTTTGTGAAATTGGTTATAAAATATAACAACTCCTTTTGGATATCTTGTTTGGTTTTTGATGAACAAATCTTTCATTATTCAACATGAAGCTTATTTAATTTTATTTACCTAGGCCATGAAGTTACTCAGATATTCAAATTTTAAATGATGTCAATTTATTTTTTGGCGGGGTGGGCTGTATTATACCAGTGTTATGCCTGAATATACAGAATAGATTCCTGTTATTTTCTGCAGATCCAAGCGTGTTGCTGTGCTGTCTATGATAGATCTTCATTCCAGTTGACTTAGTATATATAACAGAAAGCACAGACCGCAATATATAGAGTGAGTTACTTGTGTCCTAATAAGGAATACTGGAAAGGTGTAGTGAGTTCAATCTCGTCTGAGGCCGCAAGATGAAGATGATGTGAGTATGTATTGTAGATGAACACTTGTGGGTAGAATTTCCTGCTAGCCGGTCCAATTACATGAAAAAGTTGGACTTTAATTAAGTCCACAGAAAAACAAACACTTGACCGATAAATATATGTAAACAAATATATGTATTAATAACAAGAAAGGTTACAAGTTACATGGACAGTTACATGGACAGAGTGTGTGTGGTGAATATTATGTGTCTGTGTGTTGTGGTGAGTGTTCGTACGTACGTGTATTGTTCTTAGCGTGTTCCCAGCATTTGGGAAACGCTGTATCTGTGAGCATTCACATCTGCGAGGTGGTAAGGCTGAAAGCCTGAGGAAAAAGAGGTCGAGGCGAAGGGTTTAGCCGATATTTATAGCCAGGGGGGAAAAGACCCCTGGTGAAGGGTTAAGGAGCTGAGAAAGAACTAACTCCGACAATATTGACCAATGAGAGCCGATTTCTTGAAGGCCTTGTGAAAACCTCAAGTGAGAAAATATGACTGATTTCTGATAACTGAATAAATGTAACTCAAATATGTAATATTTAGGCTAAAATAGTTGAGATAAACAGTTGAAGAAATGTGATATTTAGGTTAAATAATGTGATATTTAGGTTAAATAATTTGTAATAATGAATTGAACACATCTAATAATAATGCTCCGTAGCTATATATAACGAAGATAAGAAAGACAATGAAACAGCCCTAAAAGATAGTGGATTCCCAGAAGCAACATGTATATATATATATCACACTCTTAGGCAAATCGACTTATCACGTATTGCAGCTCACACATACATAAACATATATAAATAGTGTGGGACTGGGCGTATATGCACGTCCCACACTGTTCATAATATGTTTAAAGTGAGCTGATGGTTTCTGTTGCTTTGCGTATATGGGTGTCTGCCTACGTATCAGTGGCATCATTCCGACGACAATTTTTACTCCCACTTCTATAAGACCCAAATGTACGCAACCATAAATAAATCCCAAAATTTTAAAATTAATTAGTTTGTCTGACGATCACAGAGGGCGTGAAAACCAGGGTCACAAGTTCACATCAATCGAACTAAATATGTTAGCCCTATCACTGATATTGCGCTCTTTCCAATAAGTAGCATTTTATAAATATCTAAATAATATATATAAGGAACAGCATATATATATATATATATATATATATATATATATACATGTACATTTATATACGTACACATTATATATATATATATATATATATATATATATATATATATATATATATATATATATATTCGTTTGAGGATGAAATGGAACTAATATCTTTAATTTAATTTTGTTTAAAATTAAATTCATGAATTTCAGATTCCATTTTTTAAACATGAAGTTTCAGAAAAATGTAAAAAAAAAAACATTTTTAAATCAATTAATTTAATATATATATATATATATATATATATATATATATATATATATATATTTGTAAAATTGATAGGTTAGTTAATAAAATAAGGACAAAAATAAGGGTACCAATATAATCAGTAAAATTAAATGGACATGAATCCAACTAAATATACGTAACTAGAACATCAGCCAGTAAATTTGAAGAAAGAGTTATAAAAAAAACAACAAACAAACAACAGAGCCTGGGGGGAAAGCCATTGTAGCCAGACAAAAATCTCCAAATCAAAACTTCCACGAATCCAAAAATTTGACATGTAATAAGCATTGATACATTCATTACAATAGTGACCCCTTCATAACGAAAGAAAAAAAAACAGATTACACCTCCATTTCCAGCCTATAAATTAGTAAAGAATTTCTTCAGTGAGTTATTCTAAACATCGCTTGAGAATGAAACTGTACTCTAAATTTTAAGCTTAATATTAAAATCAAACTCTAGGAGTTGAGTCAAGTTTCCAAACAGTAAATTCTCTGTCGAGATGGAATCATATTTTTTTTTAAATAATTACAATATATATATATATATATATATATATATATATATATATATATAAATTTGTTCGTTTAGATCGATTGTACCGATCTAACCATAGATAGATAGATAGATAGATAGATAAAGGAAGTTATGTAATACGATTGAATGGATTCAAAGAAAATTCTTACCCATTGTGTAGCCTTCAATACGCGTTAATGTATGCCGAGGGCGTAAATTTAAAAAGAGAATATAGATTCATGGAAAATAATATTATTTGTGGGGAAAGTGCCGATTAAATGTTCAAGTACATTGCAGAAGAAAGAAAAAGACATAAGGAATGAAGCAACAAAAAATGTTATATGTAAAGAAAGGAATTAAGAGAAAAAAATGTGGAATAAATAAAAAGAAAAAAGTATTGAAAGAAATAAAATGAAGGAAAAAAAGGCCGATGATAAAATAGAAAACGAGACACTGAAAGAAAGAAAGTTTATGCATACCTTAATAAATATCTTGAGGAACACTGGTTTGTAAACACGTGCGTTTAGTACAGAAAATCTGTGCTCCGTAACTATTCGTGTGTAATACCCGAATTCTTGCTCTGGGTTACAAAATTCTAAAAAGAAAATCGATCGTGTATAATACACAGTGTTTCTAAAATGTGTAGCCCATAGATTTAAAACAAGTTCATTATTTCATTATTACAAATTATTTAATCTAAATATTACATTTATTCAGTCCTTTATCACAACTTATTAAAAGTAAGTACCTCCACGAAATGTAAACAAAAAGAGCATAGCATCATGAAAAAGACGCCAAACTTGACGAAAACAAAATTTTATCGTCTAATTTTCATATTATTATTAAGGAGGAAAGATCAAAGTATTTTAGGGGTATTTTTTTACATTTTTTAATCGTTCCTAGCACGTCCGAAATTTTCTTTAAAAATCTTTTCTTTTTTTTTTGTCAAAAACAAAGGACAGATAAGCCATCATTTTCAATCATTTTTTTCCATTTTATAAAAAAGATGAAAATATCACTTTGAAAATATTTTAGAAATCAATTATCATTTTTTTCAAAACTTATTTTAATAAAGCCAGAAATTAAAATGTTTATTTAAAATATTTTGAACCAAGCTGAACTTAGCTTCTGCGCCGAAAAAATGTAATTTGAAAATAAAACAAAGCAGGTCATAACCTTTCGCGTCATTTGACAGGTGACGAAAGACAGTTTCATGACGTTTAGATAACTTACGGGAGGATAATTCTTTCTACGGATGGAAGGAAGTGAAATTATTTAGATTTAAGTGAACGAATTATTTACCTCGTTATTTTTTAGGAAAACTTTCAGCGCTCTAATTTTTTTATTTTTTTTGTACTCACTAAACCCGATGCGATCGAATTTTTTGCGTTTCCATAAAATTAGTTATGGGGGTGTTAATAAATATAAAAAAAATTCTGCCATGACTTTAATAAAAAAAAAAACATATTTATAATAATTTCGATCATCTGTGAATAGTTCCTGAAAGTTTCATTAACATCCGACAATTATTTTTATTTTTGCAAGATTTTCTAAATTAATGTGTGTCATACAAAAAAAAAAACGTGCTAAAAATTGTCTATGTTATTTTACTAGTCCCCGTTGGTACAAAGAGAAACAAGGTTTTTTAATCAAAATTTAGAATGTTCTAAAAAGAAGGAAAAATTTTAAAAGAAAATTAAAAAAAAAACTTTGGTCTTTCCTCTTCATAATAACATAAGCATTTAAAATTTTGTTTTCATAAAGTTTGCCGTCTTTTTCATCAGACTATGCTCTTTTTTTAGCGATTTCGTGGAGTTACCTAATTAAAAGTAAATATTACATTTATTCAGCTCTTTATCACGTAGTTTCTTACCATTCAACCATCGTTCTCCCTTGGCTGGCTGACTCGGAATTCTAGCTGTGTAATACGTAATTAGCTTCTAGACCCCCTAATAAAAGAGATGATAAATTCTAAACGCTGTTTTTTTACCATTAAAACTTTTTTTTACCCCAGAGCTGGTTGTCTCAATAGACATTTTGGTATAATACGCAATTATTTTCCGAACACCCGTACAGAAGACACAACATGCTAAATCTAGACACAACTTCCTGCTATCCAAACTTGGCTCATAATTCTAGCAGTGTAATACGTAATTACTTTCCGAATACTCTAATAAAAGAGATAGTAAATTAATTCTAGTCGCAGTTTGCTAACATTCTTTGCCTCAGATAACAACAGACAATCGGTCGTTTTTGAGATCATCCGCCATTTTGACCTTTTCGAACAGATTTGCTTTCGAGACAGGAGTAGATTGTTGTGTCATCAGCATAGCTAAGTCGAGAGCTGATGCGATCAGGAAGGTCGTTGATGGAAATTCAAAACAAAGTAGAGCCGTGGGGGGTACATGCCCTAGGACAAAAGAATCTAAAAGAGTGGCCGATCAGGATAACTTTCATTTCACAATTGAATCTAATTAGATAAGGAAGACTGAACCAGTTCAAAAATCCGTACGGAGACGCCATAACTTTTCAACAAGTAGAATATTTGCCAATATTTGTGGAACGCTTTTAGTCGAGCTTCGTCATTTTTATCTAAAGCTGAATAGACTCTTTCCGCATTAACCTTTAATACATCAACAGTTGACCTAGAGAAGCGAAAACCATATTACTTGTCTGAAAGAAGAACCTGCGATGTGAGATGCTTAAGTAATTCAGCATTAATTAGAGCCTCTAATGGTTTCCTAGAATGACGTAGAAGGTTAATGAGTAGATAATTGGAAGGGATGAACGACCCACCTGAATTCTTACAAACTGGAACTATAGATGTGGATTTTCAACAAGGAGAAAATCGAGAGGCTGTTTAGTCTAAAAGATCTGAGTCTGATACAAATGTATTTAAAACTATTAGAATGATAAATGATCATTATCCAAATTGCTTTTTATATCTATAAAAAAAATAAGCAGAACGTTTTTCTTCTGACAATATTGTCTCTTATTATGAAATCTGCCATCTGTACGTCTTTAAAGAAAAAAAAATGAAGTAGTTTATTCTTAAATGATGAAAGCAGTAAAACTTACCGTTTCCGTTGCTTTTGAAAACTGCTGGTTTAATTTTAATTTCGAAGAAATGTAAAATCTTGCTTCTTTTTGAATTATCAGTTTGCCCTTCCTCTACGATTTATATATCTTATTATTGAGACCAGAATTAATTCTTTTTGGAAATATTATAATGCTGAGTTTCGCACTAGCAAGGAACTACTTTCCGATAATCTGAAGATCTCAGATGTGTCAAAAAGAAATATGTTTGGCGAGAAAAGGTTATCGATAACGTCTTACGAAAATGGAACTAGCGGCAAAGACAGAGAAAAATAAATGAATATATATATATATATATATATATATATATATATATATATATATATATATATATATATATATCAATTCTTGATCCCCGTTCCTGTTCAGAATTTACGAGGAGGCCACTGTTACTGCTGCTGATGATTTACTTTCGTTCAAACATTTTTTATGCAAGTCGAAAGAACAGGTTAAGATACTGACGTTTTTACCCAGTGACCATCTCCGCAAAAAAAGCATCTGGTTGTACTGGAATACACATGTGACCTTCATCAACGGACCGAAGAATAAACAGAGAGATGGGATTGACTCACCAACAGATGCTTTTGAAGATATTGCATTTTCCATGAAATCGTAAAATTAAAAAAAACCCGAGAAAATGGATCTTGATGCGCGAAACTTTATTTTTCATAAAATGTTTCGCACATCGAGAAATCGCATTGTTAATAATTAATATTTAATAAATGTTTATTGTACTGATTATATTGCTACCCTTTAGTTTGTCCTTATTTTATTAACTAACATATCTATTTTAGGTCATATATATATATATTTATATATATGTGTGTCTGTGTGTGTGTGAAAATATATAGAAAATAGGAAGGAACTGGTTAGGTAAATAATCCAAAGTCCCTTAGTATTTTAGTTATTATTTTTTAAAAATAGTGCTCGATACAAAAGTAGAGCATAAATATAATTATTTATTTAAAAATATGATTCCAAAACGCGACATAAGAAGTCTCATGTTTCAAAACAAGAGCTGAAAACTCAATATAATTATTTAAATTAAATTGAGTTAAAAATAAGCTCTGTTCCATCTTCAATGAAATTTTTTTGAATATATTTATATATATTTATATTTATATAAGACAACAAAAGTTAGAGATAAACAGTCTGTTTATATGCTAGACGCAATTGTCAGGTTACGAATGCTGTTATTTTTCTCGGTTATTTATATATATACGGGTCAGTGGTGCATTGTGGGTAGTCTATTTTGGCGGTTATTTTACCGGAAGTTGTTTATTTGTTTATTTATTTATTTGGGTTAAATTATTTTGCTTGTTTTTATTTTTATTTTTATTTTTTTTTTATTTTATGTATTTATTTATTTATTTTTTTATTTTTTAAACAAATTTTTTATTAACGTAGTAAAAATTTGTTTATATCGCTTATTTAATAGTTTTGTTTTGTTTGAATATAAAATACATCTAATATATTTTTATAAAAATGATTGTTGTACCGTTTATTCAAACTATGAATTTTTAAAGACTTTTGGCTACGTAATTGTGGTTCTACAGAAGGATGCTGACGATATCATGGAATTTATTTGTTTTTCGATTTACTTTATCTTTATGAAACAAGTTCCATTTATTTTATTTATTCAATTTATAAATATTTGTAGTTTTAAAATCAACATATAATTCATTCCATGGGGGCTTTAAAAACTGATACTTACATACAAACATATATAGTGGAAAATAAATCTATTTATAAACAAATAAATACATAATTAACTTTTAATGATTCATAAATAGATCTTGTATATTTATATCCATTTTTTTATTTCTATAGTTATTGACATTTTTTTTATTATTCAACGTTCATTTGAATGGAAAATTGAAGATGGAAGCCATAATATTTATTTTGGTATTGATTACTAAAGGCCTGAATGATCTTTTTTTCCTCTCACCATTGCTCAATTGGGAAGACATGACACAAAACAATTTTTAACCTGTTGTGTTTCTTGCTTTTGACATTTTCTGGTATTTTTTTGTCAATTCTTATGACAAATATAGTCAAAATGGCTAATTAAAAAAATTCTTTTTATAATAATTATCTATTATATTTTAGATATTAAAAAAATTAATTATGGACAATTATTTATATGTATATTATAAAATTTGTCAATTTTATTTTATAAAAAAAATATTTTCCTTCTTTTTTTATTTTTATTTTTTATATATATTTTTATATAATCATTTTACTTTATTTAAAACATTTTATATAATATTTTAAATTATGGCTTTTTTTTTGGTTTTTTATAAAAAAATTATAAAATATATTTTAACTGATCAAAGTAAATAATTCCCTTTTGATGGATTATCCTTTTTAAAGAACTATAGGTTCAGATTAGGAGGAACAAATTTTTAGTAAAAAATTATTTTATCATTTTATTCATAATTTTTTAAATGAAATAAAAATATTTATAATTATCAATCTGAAGAAATATTTTCAAGATAATTTGTTCGATTTTTTTATATTAAAATGTATTAAAATTAACTATTTAAATATGTTATATTTTTATTTTCAGGAAGCTTAATTTAAATGACAACGTTGAAAAAAATTTTTTAATAAAATTGTTTAAAGCATATTTTAGGTAAGAGTTTTTTAGATTTTTCATGATTTTTTTAAAAGAGGTGATTCCATTTGAGATTAGTTTCCATGTTCTTTTTTTTTGGTGGTTTTCAATATATATATGTTTTTGAGATATTTAACTTTTATAAATATTTCATAGTAAAACTGTTTTTCATTTTATTTAATATATTTATATTTAATAAAATTTTTAATATTTATTTATTTTGACGGGTCTTTGTGATGAATTTTATAATTTTTTTCTATCATTTTTTTTTTGTGAAAGAAATTTTCAGAATGAACAAAATTCAATTATACAAAGTTTCCCTTTACCTTTTGTTGTTTTCCTAAACACATCTCCTCATTTACATCTTTTTTTATTTATAGCCAAATTTACAATTAGTTGATTCTTGATTTTTTTATCAATATTTTCTTCACAATGTTTTTTCACCCCAATTATAAAATCATTAACAAACCCAAAGAAAATGAAATTTGACGTTTTCTTAATTTTTTTTTTCAAAAAAAAAATATATTTTTAAAAAAAAGTCTTTTATTGGTTAAAAATATTAATCTTTTTGTATATATATATATATATATATATATATATATATATATATATATATATATATATATATATATATAAAGCAAAAAAATCAAAATGTTTCTTATTTGTCAATATATATATATATATATATATATATATTATATATATATATATATATATATATATATATATATTCGTTCAAAAAGAAAATAAAAGAAATATATATATATATATATATATATATATATATATATATATATATATATATATAAATTCATCAAATCCAAATATGTGAAAAGAAATAGTAAAGATAAAGATTGAAAGATGTGATGATATATATATATATATATATTATCTCTCTCTTCTCTGTATATATATATATATTTAACATATATATATATATATATATATATATATATATATATTCATCAATATTTTATATGTCAATGTAAATAATTTTTATTTTTTTTTTGTTTGGGAGAAAACAATAAAATTTATATTTAAATATTTATGTTTTACATATAAAACTAAAAAGATAGATTTAGTGCAATTCATCTGAAATTTAACAAAACATGGAACAGATAGATAGCTATCGATAACATTAAATCAGGGATAAGATAGATATTATTTAATTTCAAAACCATTTTCCCCAGACGAAACATTTTTTTTTGCATAAAATAAATTGATAAAAAAAACTTACAGATAGTTATTTAAAGCTGGAGACAAGATTTCAGTCAATGATGGAGTCATTACTTTGTGTTTCAATTCAAAATTTATTTATACAATTTGTCCCAAACAGCATAAATCAATTCCTATCATATTTTTGATTGATTTCCCCGGATTTTTTTTATTCTAATCTGAAATAGTAATTGTTCTGATAAATTTTTTACTATTTTGCTATAACATAATTTAAAAGGCCTCATTATTTTAAGTTTTTTAGGCTTATTGCCTTTATTTTTTTAAAAAATTTATTTATTTACATTATTTTGGATCAATATTTCATTGGGATCGCCATATTTTTTAAAAATAAAAAAAAAAATTTCATTTTTTCAGGAAAAATTTTAATTTTTTCGAACTGAAACCTTTTTTGTCTCCTTAGAGATAAATTTTATGAAGCTAATATATATTTTTAATGGATAGATTTATATATTAAATTTTTAATATATATTTTTATATTTATGAATGACATGATTTTTATAAAAATATTTCAGAGAAAATAAAAAATGTAGATAGATTACATTTTATATGTCTTAAAAGTATTAGGACTTTAACATGAAAAATTTAAAAAATATAAATAATAGATATATAATAAATCAAATAATATTCTCATAAAATTTTATATATTTCATTTTGATATAAAATTTTAAAAATATAAAGATTGTATTACTTCTAAAAAAGAAAATTTTTTTCATTTTTGTGTTTATAAAATCTAGATAAATCAAATTTTGAAATTTTAGAAGAAGAATTTTAAGAATTATTTTTCCAGAATTCATTTTCATCTTCCAACATTTTCCCAATTCTCATCATATATTCTTTTCTTTTGTTCTTTTAAATTTAACTTCTTAAAAACGATCTAATTGTAATTTTCCTCTAAAACACCTGCTAATTTTATAATTTTGAAAATTGGCACATAAATTTTTTTAAAATAAAGGATATTTTGTCCGTTTAATAAAATTTAGAAAAACCTAATCAACAGAATATTTATTCGAAATTCATCCTTTTGGAAAAATGTTTTGGTTTTTTTTTTTCCAGCAAAAACAAAAAATTTCAAAAAACAATTTCAATCATTAAAATTTTCTGTCTTTTGATTATTATCCTTTTATTTTTCTTTTTTTTTATAATGTTTTTCATATAAACTAACACTTTTTCCTTTCCATGCATTTTAAAAATTTCAAGTAACTCTAACACTAAGTTCCTTTTTTAAAAAACATTTTTTTAATTTTATTTGTTATGTTTTTAAATTTTTTTTTATTTAAAATTCTTTATAATGGTTTTATCTGTTGCTGCTGTTGATAGTCCTCAAGTGATGTGGTTTCTATTATTTATTTCAGTTCTTTGTTTGTGAAATTTTTTTGTGTTAAATATATAAAATGTTCAAAATCAGGATGATATTTATAAATCCTCAATTTATTTTTTTTTTGCTTCCGCCATTTTTTTATATATACTTCGATAAAAATTGCTCAAAATCTGTCGTTTTTTCAACAGTAAATTTATTAAAAATCAATTGCTCAAAAAGCATAATTTTTCAAACTATTTAATTGCTCAAAAGGCAGATTGCTCTAAACTAATTTTGAAAAGATTTAATGACCAATGAAAATATCGATTTTCCAAACATAGTAAAAAGAAAAATATAAAAGAAATCAAAAAAACATTTTATAAATTCAGAACTCTGAATTTTTTTTTAAATTTTGTTTTGACATTTCTTATACAATTCAGCAAATTTAAAAATCCTGAATTTTTTAAAATTGAGATAACCAAGGAAAGATAAAACTATACTTGATATAAATATAGTATTCTTATATATATATATATATATATATATATTAATTTATATATATATTTTTTAATGGCTATTTTAATGAGTAAACTGTTCGTTTAATATAATTGATATTTTCCAAAATTATTTTCAAGTAATTGATTTCAAACAATTTCAATTTTTATCTTGATTGATTTTTAGCAAAGTGTACATTCGGTGTTTTTTAATTTCAAAATAAATATATGCAATACTACATCTGCCTTATAAAATATATTGTTTGATACATGATTAAAAAAACATATATTATTAGATATTATCATTGTAATAACATGGATATTTAAATTTAACGTGCCATTTATTTTGAAAACAATTTATGTATTTTGATAAAGTTATAATGATATATAATACAATTATCATAAATTTATTTCCTTTTTTTCTAAAATGAATCTGCAATGTGATTTGTTTAATAATTTATGAAAATAAACCCTCATATTTTGCAATATATAACATATCACCATTTTTTGTAAACTGCCAATTCTATCATATAATTATATTTGGTAACGGTTCGTGTATAAATTTAAAAACTTTTTGGACGCCGACTTTGATGAATTTAATCCAGCGTCTACCAAAAAAAGTTGATGTCGTCGTCCCCCGGTCGCAGCGCCGACTGTGACGTTCTATCCTGATCTACCACGGCGCCAGTTGTGACGTCCCTAAACAGCACCACGTGACGTCTTCGCCAGCGCGTCGTCGTGTTGTCGCTCCTCGCGGCGTCAGCGTCCGGGTGTCGCTGCTCCAAACGTGACGTTCTAACCTCTTTGGTGATTCGGGTAACCCTCTGGTTAGATTGATACCAGCCTCGCCGTTCCCAACCTGCTTCCAACGCCTGGTTACCAGGGTAACTGCACTGATCTCCAGTCTGCCTACCCACGTTGTGAATTGATCTTAGACAGACGAGATCAAACAGGGGTTGGGGCCGTAATGCAAGCTGAGTTCAACGGGGTGATAACACACAAATATGTATAAAAAAAAATAAAATGAAAACTCACAAAGTTCAAAGTATCAAAGAAAAAGGTAACAAACTTTTTATGTCTATTTGTTCGGTACATAGGACTATGTCTACTTCCCGACCCGTTCTGTGGATTGTGGCACGACGCTTTTACTTAGCAAATTTTAACGCTTCAAGTTGTCTGCTCTCTAAGAAATTTGTGTTTCGGTGTGTCTTTGGACGAAAGTCGAAAAAAAAACTTATTTCTGTGGTCTGGTTCTAAGTCGCTCTTCAAACTACTTGTTCTTGGTTGAAGAAGAGTCCAAAAGTTTGCGTGAATCTTGGTCAGCTATCTTGACGCGGTTTCAACACTGGGCGCTCATCTCTGCTTGTCGTCCGGGGCTCAAAACTTCTCGGGTCTCAACTCTCTCTTCCAGGGTCTGCTGCCTCATCTCCAGCGCCGGTGCGAACTAACTTCTTCTCGCCAGCTTGGGTCGAACGAACTTCTTCATTTTACCAAACGAACTCTCTTGCCCGCTGGGGCGAACGAACTCGGCCCGCCGTCCGCGGCTCCGCAACTTTCCGCGGCTGAACTGATTTCTGTCGGTTGGGGTCTTCGCTTTTATTGACGCCGTCAAAACTGGGGTGGGTCTGTCGGCGCCAGGGGTTCTTCGATAATTCTAAATACGTATCCACCCTTTTATTTCTGGTTAGGGATTTTCCACTTTTTTCCATTTTTGGTAACTCTTTTCTCACTCCCACTCCCTCACCATGCTTCTGAGGGGCGTGCACTGCCTTCCCCACTTCTTCGTATCGGCTTCTCATACTTACACTCTGATAGGGGCGTCGACTGATTTTCTTCGTGCGTCACGTGACCGCTCTCGGCCAATGAGGTCCTGGTCGGGTATCTTTCCTCCTCCTTCGTGCGTCATGTGATCCACTTGGCCAATGACGTCTTAGTCGGGCGTGATCAACCCGTGGCTTTGTTTTGGGAAAGAAATACCTTGCTTAAAAAAAAAAAAATTAATTAAATCGCCCTTATCATGAGCGGCCGATGTGACACCTCTCGGCTTTTTTAACGTGGCGTTTGTCAAGCAGTTTATCGCTAATTGGACATGATCTAAGAAAAGAAATTTTCCTCAAAATAACCTCAATTGGCGTCTCTAAAGCAAAATAAAAATATTTCATTTTCCTTTCGGCCCATGTGTTGATAACAAAAAATCTTTATTATCTCAGGGCAAAACATTTATTCTGTCAAAAGAAAAAAAAAATAGCCAGTGAAAACTACTTGTGGGATTTTTTTTCCACACAGGGAAGACTGTTCATATGTTTCGTCAATGTTCAACAATGGATTTCTTCTTTTTTTGACATCTAATTGATAACAAAATTCCAACCATTTGATAAGCGGAAATCGGTCAACGCTTGTTCGTAGGTGACCTAGATATTTTCGACATCTGATACCTATCAACTATAACCTTTTTCCTCCTCATTTCCGTCTCTTCGAAGCCGTGTGTATGTGTGTGTTCGCCTATGACCCGTCTCGTATTATTTTTTATTTTCTTTTTTTCTTTCGTTTTCTTTTCTTTCTCCCAAATCGCTTGAATGCAAAGAAAGAATTATTCTTAAAAACCCAAATATTTTTCGGCCTTAAATAATTATCAAATGGTTGATAAACCGTAAAAAGCAAATCATATATCTATAAATATTCCACGTAAGTTCTTTGCTAAAGTTCTTTTCTCGCACATCTCGGTTCCTTGGACTTCTCTAATCCGGCTTTGATTTCAAAAATTTAAATGCAATCCAATAATTATCTTTTTTCATCTTGATTCCTCTTCTTTTATTCTTCTTACCCTCAATGTTTTTACTTTTCCTTTATTCTTTCATATTCAGTAACATACCCACTTGCGTCTTAGCGGATTTATTGCCTTGATTAAATGATTAAAAGTTATCCCACTTCTCAATGACTTCAAGCCTGAATCAAGAGAATTAAACTTGTTTGATTTTGGTATCTCTAAATTCTAATTCAGAATGTTGGGTTGACGTTTTTACAGACAACCATTAGGCCCACATTATGCAAAAACTTTTCTTCCAAATAGCCAGATTCTTCACTTTCGACGGTGTATAGGGATAATTATTTTGTGCCTTTTTACCAGCAAAACTAACAATATCTGCATCAAATGCATATGATTGTTCAAACAGTAAACAATTCTGAAACAAAATATTGAAACACTCCAGATTATCGGTCTTTCAACAAAATTACCACTGGCAGTAAACTATCTTCCTTGTTTCGAAAACATTCTTTCATATTTAATATATTTTTTCTCTAAAAAAATCGGTGTAATTGTGCGGGCGCTATGATTCTTTCAGTAAAAAGTCGACTTTCAGTTACTGCATTCTTTAAAAAAAGAATTTTTTGTTTCTTTGTATCCTTAAGACATTACAAACAGACAAAAATGGTACTCGAGTGAAGGAACAGCAACACGCGCATAGATGAAAGAAAAGAGACGTTTATTGTAAAAGAGAACACACTACTAAAAGACAGGGAATCGGGTGGCAGGCTAGTAATTCCTGAAGCAAGGATATCTACCAACCTCCCCACACGGTCAGGTGTGGCACAAGGCCGAATTTAACGTCGAATAACCGAGCCTGTAAGCTCGGCCAAAAATTCCCCGTATAAAAAGGGATTGGGTAGCTGTTTCCCCGAGACGGGACTCTGTCTTTTGACAGCGCCTCGTCTAGGGATCCCCTTTCCCGGAGACAGAGTTTGCCAAGCACAGCTGGAGATAAATCTCCAACCAATTCCCGAAGCAAGGATATTTAACTTACCTTACCTTTGTAACAGCAACATTCTAGAGAAATCTAGGCGTACAATGCATGATCTGCATACATTGTTTTTATCAGACGAAAAATGTCTAGGCATGCAAATGCATAATTTGCATAAACGAACTCTTCACCACTTCCGCATTCCACAGCTGTCGACTTTTGCCCAGGTAGTCGATCCTCTCGTCACTTTTCTTCTCCCAGATTTGTCAGAAAACATTCATTTATTTGTCTGTTAGTTTCCTCCTTTCATCAATGGCGGGGGTGAAAAAAACGCGCGCGTCGGTCGCCATTTTGAAAAACTAAGCGCTCATGCACAAAGACAAAGTGTAAATGGAAAATTCCAAAAGATTCGACCACAGAAAAAAATAGCTTCCCCGCCCATACATACATACGACCGGTGCATCAGA
>CAHIKZ030001328.1:510000-566735 GCA_903632075.3 Acanthosepion pharaonis | reverse complement strand
GCAACTATTACTGAACAAGGAATGAAACTGAGTGAAAAAAAAACAACTGTATAGGGAGAATAGAGGAAAGGACAAAATTTGAACTGGATTCAAGAAGATAGGTGTCTATTTACGGTGCATTTAAATCTTTGAAGATTGTAGTTATTGGGGAACCAAGTAAACAGAAGAGTTTCACAGGAAAAGAAACTGTTGGAGTAGAAGTGAGCGAGTGGGATCTAGATGCCTATCTAGTAGCACTCTTAAATTCATGTAGTCGAAACACAAAGAGAAAAGAGCCCCTGAAAATATTTATAGAAAAGACAAAGGGTTGCCACGTCGAATCGATGAGAATGTGACTGAAGTGGAGATGCCAAATTGAACATTTGCATTCTAAAGAAAAAGGCAAATCCTCTTAATTTCATATGAGTTTAGATAAAAACATTATATATATATATATATATATATATATATATATATATATATATTTTTCAATTAACTCCCCACCGATGCATTTACAATGCCCTTTCTTTACTCCTCCTCCTTCTTCTTCTTCGCATCCCCCTCCTCTCTTCCTATTATACATAACGTCCTGCCTTTATTTATTTTCTTTTAAATAATAAAGCGTTCAGTAATAATTTTGAAAAATAAAGCGTTGGGAAATTAATTGATACAAACGGCCCGACGATAACGAAAGGTTCAAACCAAGTTAGTTGAATTGACTGAACTCCTATTTATTTATATATATATATATATATATATATATATATATATATATATATATATATATATGTATATATAATGTTTGTGTTTTGTGGATGAAATTAATTTAATTTCTGTAAGTGACAAATACAGCAATCATTGTACGAGTGAAATTATACAAAAAATATAAAAGCACATATTTTTCTCCGCTTCGTCAAAGCGTGTGTCATTACGGTGCGTTTCTGTGAAGTAAATATCGATTATAATTTGGAACAGATTTCGCATTCGAGACATGTTTATTTGACCGCGTCAAATCAATGTCCACTTTGTCTGGAATCAATATTGAAATCCAACATTGTTGTTTGTTGAAGCACAAATAACACGAACGTCTTGGGTTAATATTTGTCGGAAACGGAAGGCAAACAGCATCTGTAAATTGAATCAATCAATATGTGATTACTTAATGTGTCTACGTAACACTGATTTGTGAGTTAGACCTATAGAATGAAATTTATTCTTCCTTTTTCTTATTTGACATATGTAATTATCAATCGATTCACGTAATGTTTTATTGGTGCTTGTTTGACACTTCTGTTTGTTATTTTAAATATTTAAAAACAAATATTCTTTTCCGTTCTATGAACTTTTATTTGGCAAATTTAAATAGTGGGACTAGATATTGATATGAATTCAATCATCATCCAAATTTGGTAGGATGATTCGATTAATTTAAATGACTGTTCATCAGTTGCTTTATCTGTTTATATGTCAATTATCGTTTGTGACTTTATAACACAGACAACTGGAAGCTTATTCGAACATCGTCCTAGGTATGACGATAAAGTACACCCGAGAGAACGGCCTTAGATCGGGGTGTTTTGAGGAACGTGGAAGCAGCACTTAATTGCTGATGTTTCTAGGTTTACTCTCACCCGGGGTGGAAGCACCGGTTAGGATCCAGGCCGTGGGCAAATAGTTTTTCCCCACATTTGTATCAAACACTATGAAAGTATAAATATTTGTTTATATTAAAAATACCAGCACTACATTCTGTAAAAAATTGCCAGCAACACGAATATATTTTATGTCGAAAAAGAAAATATCTTCAATTTATTTTCATAATAAAATTTTATCAATACATTTTTGTAAACGAAATTACTAACGCTCCCAACAAAATTACATTGGCATTGAATTCCACTTAAGGGGTTTATATGCCACTAAACAAACAAACACTTTCATGGGAACTAATATGGCATGAGTAATATTATCCTTATACTTTTCCTTACAAGGAATCTTTTGGAATTCTTTGACCAAGCAACGAATACTCCTTTCGAGTGAAATTTATAAATTCTATCTCTTCAGACACTTTTCTCAAGCCTAGTAGCTTTTATCGTTCTTTCGAATATTGGTGTTTTCATTTCTAACGTCTTATTTGAAGAAGTGTGAAATGTCAACAGCTACATTATACTATTACTTTTTCTTCGAATTATCTGTGCTATCCGTTTTAGTTGTTGCTGCTGTTGGCAGTCTTCAAGAGATGCGTTTTATGTTATATGGTACAGTTTTATTTTTTGTGAATCTGTAGCGTCAGTCCTCAATGTCCAAAGAATGATAGTCCTTGCCAAGACCCTCAGACTTCATTCTGTGAAAAATATTTTTAACTATGCATCTACTACCTGATAATCCATTCTTTACTTTCAGGAATATGACTGTGTAAAAAATAATTTATTTGTTTGTATATATGTCTACGACATTACATAATCTAGTACGTATATGGTAATATACCCTATCTTATCATGTTTACTCGGTGTTAAAATATCTTATAACTTAAGTACGCGTTTCCGACATTGCTTTATTACAAGGTCATTTTCTTTGAAAACTCTCATTTTTCTAAATCTATAGCAATCGCAAACTCACCGACAATATTGAACTTAACACACTTAGTCTAATTGAAAATATCACTAGTTTATCAATTATTGATATCTGGAAAGCCAAAGTTTAGGGAGATAGTGGAAAAGTAAATGCTATCAATAAGAGAGTGAATAGCCTTTAGGAATATAGAGCTTTTTTTCCTTCTCCGCATTTATCCCATATAATTTCTTGTATCGTTGAAGACACAAAAACAAGCCATTCGTATAAACACTATAAAATTACCCCTCTATCCCGAAATTAAATAGCATTTTGTTTTACCAGAGTACCATACGTACTCGTATTATATACAAAAATACATCAAAAATTAATATCAAAATGATAATTTTTTCTTTATGGATCAATAATGGTCTGGGGTTCAATTTCGTACAATGGAACTCTTGAGTTACAGGAGGTAAAAGGTGGTCAAACAGCTGCTAGTTACATTGACATGTTAAGACAGGTGTCACTAATTACTGAAAGTCTTCTTCTATGTGGAGAAAACTGGGTTTTCCAGCATGACAAAGCTGCAACCCACAACGATCTCCAGATCGAAAACCAATCGAGAATGTTTGGGGAATGGATGGCAAAGGATATTTCTAAACAGGGATCAC
The DNA here is from genome assembly GCA_903632075.3 of Acanthosepion pharaonis. Lineage (NCBI taxonomy): Eukaryota > Metazoa > Mollusca > Cephalopoda > Sepiida > Sepiidae > Acanthosepion > Acanthosepion pharaonis. Next base: position 563,535 of record CAHIKZ030001328.1, on the reverse strand, counting down.
AATTTGAAACCGGATGCTCTTTGTGCTGCAGTTTATGCATCCTGGGCGAGTATTCCATACACAAGTTAATAATGAAAATGCCGAAACGAATCTTCGAAGTAATTGGCAAAAATGAAGGATATACTTAGAATTAAATTTATAAGTTCTCCTGTTTTATTATGTGACATAGAAATTTCAATTTTCTCTTTTTGATGTTATATATAAGTGAATTTTTGTTTCAGTTCTCTCTAAATCTTCGTCATTGCTTATAGGTATATTTCCTAGTATTTTCAACATCATTCTGTAGAGCCACATTTCTTTTGATCCATATGTCTTTCTTCATATGAGAGGAGATTTTCCTGTAATCACAGCTATATAAAACAACTGCTATTACGTAAAAATTCAGTGCTCATTTCTTAATTACTAGAGAAAATTTCATGGTTTTTTAATAATTAGCTTATTTTTTGGGGGGAAAAATTCGCTACCGGTACTAAATGATCTGAGATAAAAAAAAAACGAATATTAATTGATATTATCGAATAAATATACATCTTATACAATAATATGAAAATAGATATGCATGACAATGTTCAATTTCCTTTCAATTTTGATGCAAAATATCGGCGCTTATTTTGAAATCTTTTAATTTTTTGTTTCACAATTATCATGATTTTTTTGCCTATTTTTCAATAATGGTTTTCTTAAGAAATATATTTCAAACACAGTCGAGCAGTTTGTCTAATGGAAGATGTCATGCATTATAAAATTCTCTATGGAGATTCCTCTGTATTTGAAATGATATCCATTCAGATACGTATTGAAAAATCTAAACGTTCAGTTAAAAAAGGCACAAAAAACATCTTTGAAAATGGCTAATAGAATAGCCAAAATCTCTCAGATATATAGAACATTTGGACAGTTTTTTTTTACAGAAGCTATATATATATATATATATATATATATATATATATATATATATATAATAAGATAACGATATATATTTTATATATCAAGAGCAATATTGGGAAATTGGTTGACACAGTACTATAAGTTTACTTGAGGCGCGTTTTGACTACACATGCACACGGCAAAGGGTTTTAGAATTTTTTAATTTCTTTTATCTAGGCGAATTCATTCAGAGTTTGTTTGTTTTTTCTTTTTCTTTCCATTACTTTTGTAAATAAGTATTCAGCACTGCATTATTAGAATGTCTGACATGGATGGTGAAATGTTTTAAGAGCCTTGGCACAAATTTATTTAGATGACCTTGCAATTAAGAAGGCATCCTCAAGACTTCTTCGTCATAGTGAATTATTTTCTCATTTGATCAGGGAAGCATTTTTATGTCAAAATTGTGGACTATTTTTTACGCAACTTCCCGTAAGTATAAACTTTGTGTGTGTTTGTGTCTGAAATATGAAAAAGAACAAACTAGATATTCTCACCTGAGGTAACAAGCAAACATGCACAACGTATTTTAATAACAAAATCTAGACCGGTGCACAATGCGTGTGTGTGTAGAGTATTAGCTATCGGCAAAGTAATTATTTTCGATGAGTTTCTCTTTAAAAGAACGTCTTTTCAAAAGGTAAGCATTCATCTGTGTTACTATTTCCCCAGATATCGGCTGGATGGTAGAGCAAACTGGGACGTTATATGCTTAAGAGGCATAGCGTCAAGAAGAACAACATTTTTTAATTAAAAATCTGCTGTTAATGAGTTTAGGCACTCCATTTCTTTACAACAAAAAGTAGCAGCACCTTTCGTAGTTTGACTGTGAGCCACAACACAGTGACCCACTGCACAGGGTATCTATAGCTTCATGTGAGTGGTACACACACATACATACATGTGAGTGGTACACACACATGCAAACACACACACCAACAGAATATATATTGTCTATTTCATCAGTAATAACGCTTGCTTCATCAAAAGAGTAATATATGTATATTGTTAAAATCTAGTTAATGTAAATTGTACTAGATTTCCGTTAAGGGCTTTATCTTACTGTTTCGTTAACTTCAGTTTTATTTTCTATCCAAATAAAATGTTTGTTTTCTTTTTCTTCTAGTAAATATTAGTTATTGGCGAAGCATGGTAACATCAATTATTTCCAAATTTTCATATATATTTCACACTCACTCGACCTTCATCCAATTATCTCTCTCTACACACACACAACACACACACACACAGACACACACACACATATATATATATATATATATATATATATATACATACATACATATATATATATATATATATATATATATATATATATATATATATATATATATATATATATAACTTATTTAATCATTATATAAACGGTTATAAATTTATTTAAAAGTTCTCAAGGTTAAAATTAATTCTAACATAAAACAGGTTGACTTCTTAGATGTAACCTTAAACTTAGCCCTAAATAATTTCCCACGCTTCTTCAAATATAACGCTAATCCTATTTATATAAATCCTAATTCCAATCACCCAGCACCGGTTATTAAGTATATCCCATCATCCACTGAACGCCGCATCACCCAGAACTATTTTATCATCAAGAAATAAAACACAAAATTGTTTATAAGAAAATCCTTAGCGACAGCGGCTACAGATCACACGAAATTAAATATAGGGAAAATTATAGTCACTCTTAAAAAAGAAATAGAGGAAGGAGACTAATTTGGTATACACCTCCCTTCAACAAATTAGTCCGTACAAAATTGGACAGAATTTGTTTAAATCTAATTAACAAACATTTTTCTACGAAGCGTAAATTAAATTAAATCTTTAACCATATTACCCTAAAAATTGGTTATAGCTGTTCTAGGAATCCAGATATAATTATTAAATCACACAACAATAGAATACTGAAAATTCATAACGAGAATAAGCACAATACAATCTCAAATTCTCATATACCCCAAGTAAAAGAGCTATGTAATTGCAGAATCACCCATCAATGTCCATTACCAAAGAGGTGCTTAACAAAATCCATTGTATATCTGCTATATCTCATCAAATGAGAACTCCAGGGATATTCAATTGTATGTGAGAACAAATAGATCACAGTTTTAAGAATCAATAGTAAAATCACATATCCTCATTTACAAATGCAGGCAAGTGCGATATGACATGGCTTTCTAAATATTTTTGGAAACTGAAGGAGGAAGGGAAAACACCTAAGGTTAAATGGAAAACCCTAAAGCAAACTTGAACTTGCAAATCTTTGAACGAACCCTTTCTTATGTTTGCAGGAAAAATATGTATTATTGAATTTTTGAACAACACTTAATTATTAAATCAAATACATGAAAACACCATTTTTGTAGGCATATTTAAGATGTAAAATTACAATCTTGCTAAACATTTAAATCCATAACACTTAAAGCTTAAAACTATAACTCACCTCCTTTGATATACTTTCTACCTTCTGCACTAATCTATCCCAGATTATGTTTCTTAAAATGTTTTGATTGTTTTGGGTTTTTTGCGGATATATAATATTATTAACACTTTCAGATAAATTGATTTTCACCCACAGTTATTCTAGACGTTATACAGTCCGACAATAGGTTAAAATTTGCTCATAAAAGATATATTAATTTCCCATACTTTTATATACCTTTCTACTTATATCTTAATTTCTAAATTGGAACATATGTTTTTTTTAAAGAAAAACTCGAACAAATTATGTATTCAACATACCATAAAGAAATCTCCATCACTTAATTGATTAATTTGAAAAACAATTTCATTGATTAAAAACCTAGTAGTGATAAATCCAACAATTAGGTCTGGCTTAGTTTTTTTTTTTTTAATTACCCCACAAAAAAAACCTTCCCAATTACTACTATAACTATTGTTTGAACTTTTCCCTCCTTCAACTTTCGTCATAATAATATCTCCTATTCTCAGCTTTCCTCCCTGTCCCTCACTCTTAAAATGCTTGAAAATGTTGTGCCTAAACATTTGACCGTTGTTCTCGAAAAGAATTTATTCAGATCTAACCAGTGCTTTAAAACATTAACAATTCTTAACCTAACTGCTATCAACAACCACTATTGTTTCACTCCGTCACATTTTTGCTTTTATGTATTTTTTTATTTTCTGTTTTTTTAAACAAATGGAAAAAGAAGTGACTTTACACATGCAGCTTGCTTAGAAACAGAATTGTTCATATCATTTTGGTTCTTACTTGTCGAAGTGCTAATTTAAATGCACTAAAACGAAGTTGCATCTTTGTAGTGAGGAAATTGTTTTTGTCTCTATGAAAAATTTAACCTACCTATCTCTCTCTATCTCTCTCTCTCTCTATATATATATATATATATATATATATATATATATATATATATATATATATATATATATATATATATATATATATATATATATATATATATGTTGACATAAATTTATAACTGATTCTATAATGATTAATTGTTTAATTATATACTCTGTATATACAGGTATACACTGGGCTCTCAACAGGAAGTTAACTTTATATATATATATATATATATATATATATATATATATATATATATATATATTTATATTAAAAAAAATCATTGAAATAACCCCTATCACCTATGGACGAAACACATACTGCTTACTTGGAGTTTTGGCATACCATAAATAAAGCAATATGTACATTAATTTCCATATCATAATTCTATATTCAACACCAAGCATCCAACACTTATAAAAGGACTGTGCAATTGATAAGCGAAGACGAACACCAACTGCGACATTTCGCAATGCTTATGTTGCCTGCCACTTATGCTTTATCTTTGAAAAAGCATGTCAGTTGTATTACATTAAAACTATCAATAACTCTCAATGTATACATATGTCTTGTATAAAATAACAATACATCATTTCATATGTAAAATTGAATATAGGTAGTTTTACAGTAATACAACTGCTTATTGGCAATTCATCATGTTTATGGATATAAAACCAAAAGTAATTGCAACTATCTAATACACAAACACAGACAGAAACAAACGTACACATCCATATATAATTCGATGTATAAGTGTAAGTAAATGTCTTACATTGTTTTACATGCATATATATATATATATATATATATATATATATATATATATATATATATATATATATGTATGTATGTATGTATATATGTATTTCACTTAGTTCAAAAAGAAAGAGCAACCCAGTTTTGTGGAGTTGTGATTTTTTAGTTAAGACGCAGGAAATATCTATGGATGTGACAGAGTATACATGTGTGTGCATGGATATGCATGTGTGAGCATATAATGTATATTGATATGGGAACATTCATGTTACGCAAATATGTACACATATATCTATATTATATTTGCCTAAATTACTATATATATATATATATATATATATATGTGTGTGTGTGTGTGTGCGTGTGTATGTATGTAATTTCCTTTGACTACTGACAAAAATGCCTGGCGTCTAATTTGATATACTACGGCTTCCAGCATTATTTGTTTGGCAGATGTTTCAGTTTTGGGTGGTACATTTTTATTCGGATTTTTTTCCAAACATTTTTGGTTCGCTTGTAAAACATCAGGAACTGTCTACTATTCTGCATAATGCAATTCCATCACGCCAATGTAAACTTTAAATTGAGTTATATCCTCTATGCATTCGTGAAAAAAAAATATGTGCCTCCGCAGTTCAAAAGTTAAGATTCGTAAAAGTACCGATCAAAGACATCGACGATACATACGTCCAAAATTTCGCCGCTTTGAACTTATTTGAAACATGCTATTTTATCATTGTTGTTGTTGTTTTTTTTCTCATTGTTCCTTACTTGATGGGGTATATTTGCATGTGGCTTTTCTTAAAGGAATTATTCTGCCTTACTAAAAATTAAGTTTGTCATTTTACTGTTCGGTAGTACAGGTTTGATACTGAGGAAAATCGAATTCCCAGTGAAATAAAACAGAAACGGACTCTGGAGTAGAATGCTGCATAGCAATTTCTCAGAGGCAAATTTGCATGAAAGCTGAGTTCAAATTACCGCGCCATTTCGGAAAACTCGACATACATTGAAAGTAACAAACAATTAAACGATATAGACGGATTAAAGCAATTTATCCATTTTAACGTTTTCTATTCCGAATCAATCAACACTTACTGTCAATATCTTTCGATCATCCACTCACTCGTCGCTGCTTAAGCAAGAACTCCTATCTTTTTCCACAATACCTATAGGTCTGATACGTAATCACACACCAAATTATCGGTTGTAGCGCATTGCCATTTTTGTTACGCTTATTGTTAGCAATCACTAATTCATCAATTAAGGTTACGGCCAGCCTGTTTATCACCAGGATATTCCACATAGGGTGCAATGCTTGTGCAAGAGATTATTTGTGCATGTGCAGGGAATATGAGCTACCATCACAGTATTTACATAAAACTCAGTCAGTTAGGTATCATGCGTGATACACGCGTAGGCGATAATGTCTCGAAATATACATGACTGACGAGGCAGAATTTTCCAGCAGTAGGTTGCCATTTCTTTCTGCGTTAGAACAGTGGCCATCCAAGGCTATAGAACCCGGTCTTTCCTACTATTTACCCATAGCTGGGGGAGAAAAATTGGATTCATATCTTTCCCAAGGATATTAGCACGTAAGTAAATGTAATGGATTCGACTGTATTTCGAAATTTGCTTGTTTAATCCGAGCCCTTAGCGATTAATCAACTGACCCTCCTCCACATAAAACAACATAAATATATCCAATATAAAACTGCACATAAAACTACACTTTTATATTAGATATATTTTACTGTTGTCATATGATATGCCAAAGCAAGTTTTGGGAAATGTATACACCATGGAGTTGTCGGAAGAATAATGGTTCTTGACGTTTAAAAAACGAAATCTTTGACTGTACTGACTTTATTTTGTCAAAACAGCACTGGAAAAGGCATGAGACCATTTCTTCTTCCAAGTGCAATTAATGTGTTAAATTGAGATGAGGGCATTCTTCATTTGTGGGTAATGAATTATTTTCTACCCAACAATCACAGACGCGATGTAGCTAGCCTCTCGCTGATCTATCAATGCTTCCATGCGCTCAGACTAAGTACGCTTTTTAGGGCTCCTCGTACTAACATTCACGGCTCTGACCCGCTTTGCAACGCAAATTATAGCGAACCATATTCATTCTCTCCGCGTTCCAAGGGTGAGAAATAAGTTCCACTCAAGTAAGATCTGCCCGCGAACCACTACAGTGGAACCGACTCCCAAGAAGCTTTTTTTTTTTTTCTTTTTTTTTTTTTCGATCAATAAAATCCTAAGCTGTTTTAGACTTGCGGTAACCGTATTCTTCCCCATCTGTATTTATAAACTGTACTCCATATGCTGCAACCCACAACACTGAAAGTCTCCTGAGGCTTGTACAGAGTGAAACTCAGCGGAAAAAAATAATGATCACTTGCAGCATGTAATAGCATCAATAAGAAAAAGAAAAAGTCTATTTAACATTTAATTATTGAGGTAAGAAATGGATGCATGCTATTCTCAATGGAATATGTATGAATGTAGGCACAATGGACTAGGTGTGAATATGAACTTGGTTCACAAGTATGATATCTCGAACGTTACACATGTAAACTTGCCGAAATATAGAGGCTTTCAGTGGATTCATTCATTCATATATATATATATATATATATATATATATATATATATATATATATATATATATGGAAAAGGACAATATGTTTATAGAAAGAACAATATGAATAGAGAAAAGTTTTCCTTTTTCCGATAGATAGATAGATAGATAGATAGATAGATAGATAGAGCTTCATAGATAGATTTTTAATAAGAAAATAATTAGTCTGGTTAAATATTTCCCCAATCACTTGGAGTTCCAAGATTTTATGACAATCATTAGTTTGAAAATAAGTAATAAATTACTAAACGTTATAATTTGTCGAACATATACGCTATGCATGCTAAACATATTTAAATACTTAAATATTGTTACGAAAAAAGGGTATAAATTGTAGCAAGTGAAATATTTCATTGTTTTTCCACGTGAAAATTGCTATAACTATATAAATATTGGAAGAGGTACAAAACAACACACACTGTTTATAATTCAATAATATAAGCACACACTTTAGACTTTTAACACTTGAGATTTTGAATATTATAAGAATGACAGCGCTTTCTTATCTGTAGTCTCTTCCTCTCTGTCTCACAGGGAGAAAATTATGTACAGACACACACACTCACACAAAGAAAGAATATTTTGATAGAAAGAGAGAGAGAGAGAGACAGAGATGTGGTACATACATATAAGTGGAACATGTTTTTACCAAGTAAATATTATTTGATATAAATATGTAAATATAAATTACGTACATATATTGTGTAATATTTATTTAAACTAGAGTAAAAGGTGAATATAGAATGGTCATTTAAGCCATGCACTTTTAAAATATTAACGTTAAATAATATTCTTATAAAACATATTCATTTATATTAGGGAGACTATTTTATATCCTCATACTCTATTCCAACTCTATTATTAAGTCTGCACTCAAAACGTTTGGCCGACATATTAGACTGTTTACTTAACATGGATTAAGGATGATAATTATATATATATATATATATATATATATATATGCAATTATTAAATTAATATTACTTGATATAATTTTGAAAAAAAACTTCTGATAATATTGCTATGTAAAATGACTTATGGGAATATAAATATATATATATATATATATATATATATCCTACACACAAGGTGCTAATAGCACGGTGGCAAGCCGCCGATGGTAACGTCGGCGATCCGACCACGGGTCATCAGCGGTAAACGCTCGTGGCAGATTATTTACTTTGTTGGATTACGAGTTGTGTCTCTCTATCTATCTCTCTATCTCTCTATCTATCTATAGTGAGAGTTGGTATACTTCCTTGCATAAATAAATACAATCTTTGTGCATATATTAAAAAATATATCAAAATATATTATAATTGATGGAAAGTAGTTACGTTTAGCTAGAATGATAGAAAATAAATGTAAAAAAAACATGTTTTAAATATTATATCCCATAATCCCAATCACTTTCATTTTGAAGGTTTGCAAACAAATGAGATGTCAAATGCCTCATTTAATTTTAAGGAAAACAGTTATTAATTTTCGAAGACATCATTGAAACGCACTCACCTTATTTATTGCTGTATGCTTTCGTAATCTAATCCAAAGAAAATGTGTAACTGTGTTAATCTGTTTCGTCTGGTAGATGCACAAAAACCTCCCATCGTATATACTTTATTTTTCCGTAGGTTTCATTTGAGGAGATGGAACTTGCATTTTCATTATAAATAATATATTTTATGTTTGCCAAAAGAGAAATATTTCGAAGTAATGATCCGTTTGCTCGATCCAGTTCCTGATAACAAATGTCTGCAGCGAAAGTCTTTCTGTGTTCTAGTAGCCTGTAATGGACGACAGTTTGCACAACCCACTAGTAAAAAAGTAAGGATGTCTGTGTATGAATTCGTATTCTTGGGTATTGACTCTGACACTTTGATAAAAACGGTCTTTTACCTTTTATCGTATCATGCACAACCCATCTTTCATCACCTGTAACAATGCAATGTAAAATTTAATGATGGCGCATAGTTACAGTCGATTGTCAATCGAATGCTCATTAGGAATTTACATTCTCTCTTCTCAATGTTTCCCAAATAAAGTACGAAATGCAGACTGTTGAAGTTATGTTAAACCAGCTATTTGACTTACATAATTATTTACATAATTATTTACATTATTCATAGCGTGAAATAAGGAAGTATTTATCGAACACACTTATATCTTCCAATTAGTTCAGCAATTAGTTGGAGATTCGTCTCCAGCTATACTGGTCGAACTCTCTGCCTTTGTGCAGGGAGGAACCCAGACGAGGGTCGCCGAATGGCAGTCTCTTCATTGGTGGTAGACAACTACACGACCCCGATTTTACGGAGTCTACTGGGAATTTTCGCAACGGGCTCGGTTTTGCCCCGCATTAAAATGGCCTTGTGCCACATCCTGCCTCGCGGAGAGGTAAGATAAATAACACTTATATCTTCCAAAAAGATATTAAAAAATACAAAAAAAAATATTATTTGGCGAAAATTATGCTGGTTTTGAGGCAGCTGATTTTCCACAAAAATAGAATCATTATGTTTAATAATATCAAACAAAATTGCGTAAAGCAGGTAATCTTTATATTTTAAAAATCAATAACGAAACGGAAATTTTCATTCAGTCCGAATAATCAATAGCTTCTGATTGCAATGTCTTTCTGATCTCCTTTTGTGTCATTTTTAAGTGGTACTTCTTTGATGCAATCGAACTTATGACAGAGGATTTGAAATGGCTGACTGCTTCACTGACTTCGCGTAATTGTGTAAGTGTCAAGTGTTAATGAGTGCTGCCCTACTTGTATGATTATAGGATATTTACTGCGGAAAAGACAAATAAAATATTACAGCAATGATTCTTCTTTCAATGATGAAATGAGCTCTAACATCCGAGGATATATCAAACTCAGACGACTAGTTGCATTTGAAGGTTTCCGTGAAAGTGTGGTGAAATAGATGATAAATGAATTCCACTATTCTGGAATTACTGTGATTGCACGACAGGAGAAATAAAAAATAAAAATAAAACAGAAGTTATTAATAACATCCAGGCCGGTAGAAAAACTATAAAAATCCTGCGCGAAATCTATGCATCAAAATGTAGGGATGCCCAATATATTTTCATGTATTGTTGTGATAATTTCTGTAACAACTTATAAGTATATAAGCCACTTACTCCATTCCCCATTTATAAAAAAGTAAACCTCACTTTCTATAAACTAATTTGTGTGAATATATATATATATATATATATATATATATATATATATATATATATATATATATATAATGGTAATGAATGTGAAATTAGTAAAAATAAAATAACTGCAATAATGAAAACAATAGCAATGGTAAAATGCAGTACTAATGGTGTTAGAGAAGGTTATGAAGTGATTGTGGTAACACCAGTGTTTTTAGTGAAAATGACAGTAGTAGTTATTTTGGTGACGACAGTGTTAGTAGCGAATGTATTAGTAATCTTTATAAAAGGATATTGAAGTGTTAATGGTTTATCCTTTCTAATGGCTGCACCAACGTGCATATTTGTGGCCGTGACCGTAAGGGTGATGGCAGTGTAGGTAACAGTGTTGGTAGGTCTATTGGCATGTGTTAATTGCTATCGTGGTGGTTCTGAATGTGGTCGTAGTGTTCGTAACAGTATAGGTAATGTTAACGATAGTTGTTGATGTTTATACTTTTGTGGGTTTTGTTTGTTTTATTTTTTCATTCCTGGTTGTGATCAGATTTTCTTTTGCTATATATATATATATATATATATATATATATATATATATATATATATAGAAAGATCAGTAAGATATATAATCCGGTGTTCTTATAGATATTTTTATTTTTACAAAATAGTGCTCAATGTAAATTTACAGAGCATTAATGTTATAAATTAATTGATTTAAATTATGTTTTTTTTTTCGATACAAGCGAATTTTGGAGTAACTTTAAAGTTACTCCAAAATTCGCTTGAGTATGAAATGGAACTAATGTCTTTAATTTAATTACAAAATTAAATTCGGAGCTTTTAGCTTCCATTTTTGAAACATGGTTATAACTGTGTAGCAAAAAGACATATTTTATACCAATTAATTTAAAATATATATATATATATATATATATATATATATATATATATACAGTGCGTTCTGCTTGATTATGCAAAGTTATTTTTACCTAAACATATCCAAGTTAAGCATTATATTCTGAAGAATAAAAGCTAAAGTGTTGTTGATACTATTTTATTATTTTGCCAATCATTTAAGTTGTCGAAATATACAAAACATGCTTCTTTTTAATGATTTATGAATTTAAGCCCCAATTATGCAAATGGAAAATAAAACAAGAAAAACACATTTTATACTAAATGTTATTAATTGAATTGTGGCGCATATGACAATACATCGTGTGTTCTATGGCCTATATTACATAATACATATGTATAGCATGTTAAACAAAACAAGTCTGTTAATGCGGCTACGAACATACATGACATTCTCCATTCTTCAAAACCATTATGAGTCGTCTGTCCACTGCTGACGTCAATGTTTCAATTTCAGAAGGTTTGATTGATCGGCAAGCACTAACAATTGCTTTCCACAGGACTTCTAAGCTGGTGAATTGCTTGTTTTCAGCATTAATCCGCTTCTGGACTATAGACCAAAAATTTTCTATTGGATTTAAATCAGGTCTGTTTGGAGGCCATACCATTAAATTTTGCCCTTTTAACCCATGGTCTGATAGCCAATTGGTGGTGCTTCTTGATCTATGCGCTGGAGCATTATCCTGCTGAAGTATCAACGATCTTCTTTTCTGAATTGGTTGTTCATCAAGCCAGGGCAGGAAGGCATCTTCCAAAAGCCTACAATATGCATTTGAATTTAGCTTAAGCCCTTTGGGTACTTTATGTGGGCCTATTAGTTCATTTCCGCGGATCCCAGCCCAAAACATTACTCCTCCGCCACCCTGTTGTCGACGAATGGGTACTCCTGCTGGTCGACCATTTAACACCCATCCAGATGACCACTCATCAGGCCCATAAAGGGTAGCACAGCACTCATCGGTGAAAATCACATTGCTAAAATTGGTCTTCATGTAACTGTGTGCCCATTCAACTCTTTTCATCTTGTTTGCTTTGTTCAATGGGGGCCTCTTGATGGGACTCTTCACTTTGGCAAGGGTGTTGAGGACCTCACAACGGGTAGTTTTACCAACTTTGGGCACTCCAGCGCTTTCAAATATTTTTTTTACTAGTTTCATGCGGTTTCTTCGAGACTTCATATTTAATTTTGCGAAGATCTCTGGCAGTTAACTTTGGCAAATGCGATCGTTTAGGTGTCTTTCTCCATGATTTACTGCCGAAGACGAATATTTTGATTGTACGGTGGTCTCTATGTAACTTTTTTTGAAATTTCTAGCGTTGACAGACCACTTCTAAGCATGCGAGTAATTTCAGCATGATCGTTTTCAGTAAGACCCTTTTTCTTACCCATATTAAGGATTTATATGGTGATTGCTTAATCAGACCGAACACTTGAAACGGTGCTTTTTTACATACTTTGAGAAAAAGAACTATGTTACTATACAACTTTTTTTTCATTGACCATATTTACTTGTCTGAAAGTATAATTTAATCTGTAAGAAGCACCAAGTTTGAAAAAAAAACAGAATTTATTGACATGTTAGATAAATAATTTACTATGCATAATCAAGCAGAACGCACTGAATATTATATAAGAGACACCATATATATATATATATATATATATATATATATATATATATATATATATATATATATATAATATATATATATATATATATATATATATATATATATATATATGTCATACAAGTAAATGTTTGTCAATTAGCTGATTGATGTCATCTTCAGCATACCGACACCAGAATTTCGTAGATGTATCCACCGAATCATTCCTTCCACTCGCCAGTGGTATCACCAACGCACTCTATATATAGTTAGTTATTATGGGAAATGTACGAGTAGCCTGCATCGTTTTTTTTGAAAATTTCATACAAAGATTAAAAATTTAAGTACACTGGAAAAACGTTATGGTCAAAAATAAACTGGTAACTTTTGCCACTACGAGATATATGCCGTTTGGGATTAGAAACATATTCTGTTTGAATTTATTCCGTTAATCCTTTGATGGATTTCCGTTATGATATACATTGTCATAATACCATCAAGTTTTATACCCATAACTCATGTATTCGATGTAATGAGGATGATAATGCTGTTGATGATATGTCACCCTCTCAAAATCAGTCTGCTCAATCCAATCTTTCAATTCCTATCATATTTTTTCGAATAGTTTTAAAATTTTATTATATGTATATTAAAGGAAGACTTTTTTTTATTTTACTCCATGTTTTACTGTACAAATATCATATAAAATATACGGAATCCATTAAAAAACATTTGTACGCAATGTAATCATCCATAATTTCACAGATTTCAGAAGCAAATATTATGTTGTAACGCAAACTGCTGTATGCAGATATTTATATTAATATAGGTAAAATCTGCTCTACTGAATGAACAATACAATTTTTTTCTAATTGTTTTATAAATTTAATATTTAGTTCTGTAATATATAAGATTGTCAAGGTAGGAGCAGCTCTGAGGTCCCAGCTATGGGCAAATACTTAATTCTCAAACTAGGGATAAAAGAGTATGAAAGTATGAAAATTGATTTTATAATAAAATGCCAGCAATACTGAAAAAAATAACAGCTGTACATTTAACTCTCGGCAAAAACCCTCTTCTCAAAAATACTTTAATGAAATCTGTTCTCCTTTAAACTGATTTCTTACAAAGAATTCATATTCTATTCATACGAACCTATCCTAAAATCTTGTCGGCATTAAATAAATCATTGATGTTGATATGTCATAAAAAATAAAGCAAACTATATGAAATTGTGAACTTGGAGTAGTGAGATTGCAGTCTGTAGTCATAATGATTTATGGAGGTTTTTTTTGCTGCTGTATATATCAGGATGCTAATATATGTTTGATTCACTTCTAATTGATTTATTTAATACACCGTGTTCACAAAGATTACAATGTAAACATCCTGTGTACCAATAATTATCAATTTAGTGGTTAAATCAAAGTACGAAATGATAGATAATTATGAAAAATCTATTTCTTAGAGAAATAAAATGATGAAGAATTGTGTAGACGAATTTATTTGGTGTGACATATTTCAGCAAAAGACGATTGAACTGGCAAAAAAGTATAATTTCGAATTAACAGTTGAAAATAAAAATGTGTCTAACAAACAACATCAAAGCTAAATTAGTCATGACTCAATAATCAGAGATGTAATTCATAATTTTATGTTCGTTGTCTATATCGTCATGAATCTAGTACTGCTAATAAAGCAATATCTCAAATTAGCAAGGAAGGATTAAAAAAGTTACATGGAAGTTTTGTGAAAAGTGAATTCATGAGAAATGCAACTCATCTTTTATTCGACCCTGTGAATAAAACGTAAATTCCTGTATACGAAACTTCTTTAATCAAAATAAATATTTGGGGATAGTGATAGACAAACTGATACCTCTGTTCAAACAATTATGAAACGTAATATGATAATAATACGATTGCTAGAAAATAGAACACTACAAAAATGAAACACTAAGGTGGAGAAATGGATAACGGCTCGGATTGAGAAATCGGAGAGTCGAGTTCGAATTCCAGTTACCCATGGTAAAGAAATGAATCCTCCACTTCTCCCGCCAGCTATCGGTAAATAGTAGGGCAGACCGGATGGCAACTGGTCTGCCGCAGTAAGAAATGGCAGCCTACTGGGGGGGGGAATCTGCTTCGTCAGTCATGTATCGAAATATACATGATCGCCTAAACATCAAACACGTATTGCGCATCACTGACTGAAGGGAATAAGAGGAAGAGCGAAACCTGAAAATAGCTGGTCTTCCCCACAATAACAAGATGTGGATAGAGAATTGGACATATATTTTTAGATAAAATATGGCAGTAAACGAGTTGAAAATATATTCTGTTGAGGTACTGGTTTCAGATGTAGTCACTGTATTAACATATACAAATACTAGGAATAAATGCTAAGTTATTGATAGTAGTTGCGATTACTCGAACTCCAGCGTTATTAGTCATGATTCTAGCGATAATGGTTATGAAATGATTGTAAAAAACTTAGAACCATGTAAACTGAACTCACATAGTCATAAATAACTAATCTTTGCAATGGAAGAGCTAATGTTTTGAAGAAAGGCAAAGACTTAACAAACAATGAGAGTGTTGAGTTCGGAAATATCTGTATTATATATGGCCGATATGAAATTATTACCAGATGCATCATTCCGTTATATAAGGATAATTCAACTAATATATATATATATATAATGCCGAGTTTTTGGTGGGACCGAAGCGGGTTGCCGTGAAGGGTCAACAATCCTGAGCAGCGTTCATCTATTCGGTACGATGACAGAAGGTGTAGAAGACAACGACAAATCCGTGCTAATCAATTTGGATCAGTCCAAGGCGTTCGATAACCTCAACCATAAGTACCTGGCTGCTCTCCCGCAGGCTGTTGAACTCAAACCCGACTTCTGCACATGGATCAGTCTCCTGTATTGCTCCCAGTGTTGTGGTGCTTGTGAACGGGAAGCGGTCACGCGCTTTTGCGTTGTCACGTGCGGTTCGTTAGGGTTCCCCACTGTCTCCCTTACTTTATGTTTTTGCACTAAAGCCCCTACTTCGCCGGCTGAAGGACAGGGCGTGCAGTTCTACCCTATGTGGAAACGCAGCCATGGTCTTGCTCGAAACAGTGTTTACGTGTATATCGATGGCGTACCCATTTTCGTATTGTGCCGCAGCGACATTCAGGTCGTACAGAAATGATCTGAACGGTACGAAAAGAACACCGGGGGCCAAGATTAACCGCAACAAATCTTACAGCTTGTGCCTGGAAGTGGGCTGCGCTTCAGAGCCCCTTCAGTTGGACAGAAGGAGCCGTTCACATTCTTGGATTGTAGTTCGGGCTCGAGCTCTAATTTGAGACGAACTGATCGAAGGTACAGGCAAATGTCTAGACTTGGCTGTTGTACTCTTTTACCGGTTGGCTGTACTCCCCCTTTGTAGAGACCTTAGGAAGGCGATTGAGACCTTGCTCCTCAGTGGGGTTGTCGTAAGCATGAGGTTTGCAAAGAAGTCTGTTCCAGGGACCGTGTCATGGGAGGATGCTAGTCTTGCTACACTTGGCGAGTCATCGATACTCCTTGAGGTTGGCAATCTTGGAAGGGAGTGTTAGGGACGCCTTACCTAGCCTTATCATCAGTGCTACCTTTTCTAGGGCTGAGCGCTGTCGTAGGCCTCTGAATCAGTCGAGTTTCTCCGGAGACATTCGAACGACCTTGCGGGACATTCTTCGGATCACTGACATTTCACGGTCTAGGATACTATTGTATCGTGGGGGGGGGGATTAGAAAAGGAACCTCTCTTTGGGCGGCGTGTCTTGTCGCCGACCGATTTGCGCACTTTCTGGTCTTGGGCGCCCGGAGAGGGTTACCTTAGCAACACTAAATTTTCCCTTACGCGGCGATTGATTCACACGGGCTATCTCTCAATGACGTAGCCATCATAGGGGCCTGGACGGATTTACCCGACTGTCATCGGTCAAGAGAAAACGGCTTCTCACGTCTTCTAACATTGTCCTCATGTGCGCCCAATCTGGGACTTTGACGCCGAGTTGACGGCGCGTATTGATCCAAAACGTCACTTGTCTATCGACCTTACATAAACGTATTATAATGTGTCACCCCCGCTCTCTGGAGTAAAGAGAATGGTGTTTCTCACGTTGCTAGCCGAGGCAAAAATGCTGATATGGACGTCGCGAGTGGTGGGTATCTTGCGATAAGAACGCTATTCTCATCAGATTCTGGTCGTATTCTTTCGGCATCAGTCCAAAGTGGAGATCAGAATTGATAGAAAGCGTTTTTTGCCGAGAGATTTCAGCGAAAGGTGGCAAAAACTGGCGAAGTTTCTGCGATTGACTGGGGCAAGCTTTGATTTTCGTTTTTTCGTCTCCGTTGACGCAATGTGTCGATTTCCTGTGAAAACTCCCCTGGTTCAGTTAGATTTGTTCACCTAATTAATTTGAGTAATTGTTGTTCCTGGCTTATTGTTATAATCCATGTTGAGATTCCTAATCTCCACAGTTTGTTTTTTGTCCACGTTTTCATCCTGACAGGGTCAACTTTTGTTTCCCCCCCCCCACTCCGTTTTTATTTATTTCATTTTTTAATCCTTCCCTCTCACTTAACGAGTGGCTTCTTGATTCTTCCTAAAGGCAGGATACTGCGGCCAATCTTCTTATATTTCCGGCTGGTTGGGTCATACTAATATCTGTAATGTTTAGGTCAAACGTTTTGTTATAATTTAGTTCCACTTTCTGGGTTCATCCCTCCCGTCTTATTTTCTGAGCATATATTTTTATATATTTAAAAAGAAAATTAAAAAAAAAAAACAGGCATTTCAACTATTTTTCCATATTGAAGTTTTATGTTATGTTTTTTATTATGTTCCCTGTGAACTTGTGGTATATGCAGTATTGAATGCAGAGGGATGGGTTTTGTGGTGAATGAACACATTTTAATAATTGAATGGGCTGTGAACCATTTGAGTTGGGTCTAAGATAGAAAGTATCGATCACCTTTTTCCCATTTACATTTGGCCTTGTGCCAGAAATGTTTTAATCCAACAATAAATATATATTTAAAAGACGCTCTTAAATATCCATCGTATTTAAGGAAAATCTCAGAAAATTATGAAGGATTCTAAGTGACATAAGGCGCGATAGTCGGTAAATAATGTTGTTGATTTATTTTTTTATATATATATTTATCGTTTATAATATTTGGTTAAACATATCGCCACATTTTTATGAATATAAAAATTTGCTGATCGTTTATTAAAGTATGGTATACTCAGATATCGGAGTCTATATTTTCGAATTTCCACCGTCATAACCCGCATCTATATCCTTTTCTCATATGCATATCTGGGAAGATGATGATGTAGCTGTGAGGGCTGCAAACCTGGATAAGATATATGGGGATCTTGTGCTGTCCATATGTCAAGAACCTTCTTCCGACCATGCCGCTAGATTACAATGATTATTTTCGCAATCCAGCTTAGAACCAATGCAACAGTGCAAGATGCCGGAAGGTTAGGCAGTACATCACTCATCTGATTTCGGCATTCTCATGATTGATAATAGGAATAATATATATATATATATATATATATATATATATATATATATATATATATATCCACATATATATATATACACAAAGACATATATACATATACACACACACACATATACACAAACACATATATACATACACACACATACACACACACACACATATATATATATATATATATATATATATATATATATATATATATATACGCACACAGAAACCTAAAAAATCCATCCGTAACATACTACATAATAGCCCCATGTACATATAAAAACTTAAATGCAGTGGATGTATACATAAAAAAAACTCAATAATTTTGAACACGGACACTTTATGTTGACCGTGTCAATCCCATAACACTAGGTATTTGCGTAAAAATAGACGCATTTAGTTAAAAAAAAAAAAAAATAGATAAACAAATTTCCTTGATAATGGTTAGAAGACTTGCCAACGAACTGGGACATACAAAATATTCGAACAATTTTAAACACTGTCCAAAGGAAAGTTTCTTGTCATATATATATATATATATATATATATATATATATATATATAATGAAATTCTTAGCAATAAACTTTCGTTGGTCTTTAAATAAACTTGTATATATGAAGAAGAGTGAAACAGTGAGAGACAGATGGAGACAATAATTATATTCAGCTGGACATACAGAATAAAACAAAATACATAAAATCTAATATTCATCATGAACTATAAAATTGATAATGCTCCTAACAAAACTAAAACCTGACAAATACTGCAATGCTGAAGAGCTGACATATTCCAAAATATGACATTATCATAACTGACAAACAATGACAAATCTGTCAGAGAAATGGGACAATACAAGAAGGTAGTGTAAAACTCAATGGAAAAGAAGCTATAAATATACTGTCCACAATTCGTAGCTTCAAAAGCTACAAGATTACAGAGTGCCAGTTTCGCCAACAATCGTTTGAAGTTGCGGACGATATATTCGTTCTACGTAGGAAACCCTGCCCTAAAAAAAACGCAAATGTACTTCTTGAAATAAGGCGGCCTTACGTATTCCTAACTCCTACACAGCAGGCGTAAGTGAAGTGAATAAATGAATGCTTGACTTGGGGTTGATAAGTCTAATGTATAATTAGGTATATAACATTATTTTCGAATACGTTTTTGTTTTCATGTGTGGAAGCTTTCATTAAATAAACAGCATAGAAGTCGGAACGTATTTGGGATAGGCACAATCCAGACTGACAAGAACTTGAAGAACAACCGCACTAATACGAGCAACCATGAATATATCCTGATATACTTTAGGGTACCTTGAGAGGTACTATTACTTGGCAGGACATATCAGAGAATTAAAACAAGCATCATCTGAAGCAGCTCAACTGCCTGCTTCAGAGATTGGCGCAATCGGAGCTATATTCAGAAATCCTCCTGTATAAACCTACACCCTAGAAATACAAGTTTGACGGTGCACAAGTGGCAGTAATGCTTGGATCAGGGCATGTGCTGTGAAAAGAGTTGTCTCTATGCCGCATCTAGGAGCTGTTATATCATTATCAACATTACCTAGACGAGTAGGAGATTTGGTATGTTTCATTTTGTTTTACGGCATTGTTGGCAACTTGTTGGCATTAAATTACATCAATGGGTTATTTAATGCCAACAATATATTTTTTTTTTCTAGAAATATTTTTTTCAAAAATGTATTGCTGACAATGATATAATGTTGGTAATATTTTTTTCAAAAATGTATTGCTGGTGTTAAAACCTATTTTACAATTTCATAGTATTTTGGCCCCCATTTTGGAGTTAACTATTTGCCCAAAGCTGGAACCCTAATAGGTGCTAACAACCCGGTTCACGCTGACACTGGTAACACTAACAATTAATAGGTGGTTCTATGCTTCTCAAAACCTCCTGATAAGAGTCCTTTCTGCAGGATGTACTTTATCGTCATATCTTGGCGCTTCATTGTGGGTCTGTTTTTACCCCGCTGAAGAGGTGCAATCGGCGTATTCCGAAGCCCCACCCGACAGGACGAAAGAGTAAGAGAGGATATCAAATTAAATACATATCGGAGGCACCAGACAAGATGTGACTGCAATATACAATGCATGGACTTATATTGTGAGCTGCTTATATTGTAGCTTTCCATCTCAGACCAGGAATCTGGTTCGTTTGCAGGGGCAAATTTCTTCCATTCGAACGCGTGTGGCTTAATACAATGAAAATAATAGTTTGACCGGACCGTTACCCTAGAAAAATATCCATGAAGCAAAATTATATTAGCCAGAAAATTTTATTCAGTTCGAACCTTCTAATAAAGTAACCGATGAGAAATAAGGCAAGGTGAGTGGGGCGAATGCTCTAACCGCCTTTCGGGTAGCGGATGAGCGGTCCTCTAGTTTAGGCTGCCAGGGACCACTCTCTTCAGGAGAACAAAATTTATTCCGACGATTTTCGCCAAAGTCTGTTGACCTGGTTCTTTCGAGGTTCGGTCCACACAGCAGTACTTTGTAATGACGATAATTGCCAAAACGATTTCTGTAACATCCTGCAGACGTCTCCTTAACAAGAAACCAGCTGACAAATGATATTGCTGCAATATCAATACTGTTTACCATCTCTTGTTCATTTTAGCGTTGCCTATCTGTCTGGTATTCTTACAGACTGGGTTTCATTATGGTGATTCTCTTTTTCAAATACTTATCTTCCGTTAATAAGAAGAAGAAGAAGAAAAAAAGAATAATATAAACACATCTTCTAAAACTGTTTCTATATTAATGGCGATTCAATTTCTCAATTTCTTTTTATTATTATTAATCTATATTTTGCTTTCATTCGACTGTCTAAACAGGTTGTGGTTGCCGTGGTGGTGTAGCTGTGTTACGGTACAGGCCTGGGTAGGTGATATGGAGATATTTGTCTGTCCATATATCGAGAGAACTCTCTCGGTGATGCCGGTAGATTACAAAGGAAATATTATCCAAATGCAGTTTACTAACAGCGCTGTTTCACACGTTGCTGAAATATATGCAGTACAACGTCCATCTGATTTGTTGGATTCTAAATCTAATGAAATATTTACACTTACTTCTCGAAGATGCCAACAATTCAGAATTTTCTTTCGCAAAGAGTGGCTGTCTATCAAGGCAAAAGTGCACAGATTTTTCTTTTTAACTTTTCGCTAGCGAATGAGATTTTTGCGTTTCCCAATTGTATTTTTTAGAAGCTGTGGGCGGAGGAAACCGTCATTAGGTCAGGCGTGCATTAATAGACTCGCCCCAAAATATAATTTACCGACTGAGAAATGGTTAAATCGCCTTTCTGCGGAATCCTTGTCGCCATAAATTATCAGGGTGTACATATTCTAATGCTGACAGAGCGTTTTTTTTTTGTTTTGTTTTTCAATTGGGTTTTACGAATTTTCATGTCGTTATTCGAAAATAAATAAATACACCGTTTAATAAATAAACAAAGCCTCCACTAAAATATGCCTGAAAGTGTATATTTTACTTTCAAAAGATTTATCGTATCTTCATGTCGATAGATGAAAATAATTAAATATTTATTCAACAAATAGATCATCTATTCAAATATGAGTATCTACGAAAAATAACTTTCAAAGTGATAAAATTCGAATCCTACTAGAGAGCACATTTTTTTTTTTAAATTAGGTTTTACGAATTTTCATGTCGTTATCCGAAAAGAAATAAATACATCGTTTAATAAATAAGCGAAGCATCTACTAAGATATGTGTGTTCAATAAAAATAGCATTAAATGCGATACAATCTGTCGGATTAACTAAGACAAAATGATGACTTCTTTAGAAATTGCCTTGTTTAGGTTAGGATACGAAACTGAACAGAAAGGAAATTTCGAGAATCTATGAAGAAAATATTTCCGTTAAATGCGATATTCGGCCTTGTTTGATTGACAAAGATTCTTTGTGGTCGAGTTGGTTAAAGCACGTCGGATTTAACTACGGTTCCCTCTGCCAAGGGAGACGCATGTTCGAATCTGCCGGAAAGGTTATATTTTACATTAATAAGATTTATCGGATCTTCATATAGATAGAGGAAAACAAATAAATATAATATTTAATCAAAAAAATATATTATATATATATATAAAAAATATGCTATATATATATATATATATATATATATATATATAATATATATATATATATATATATATATATATATATATATATATATATATATATATATATATATATATATATAAATATATATATATATATATATATATATATATAATATATATATATATATATATATATATATATATATATATATATATATATATATATATATATATATATATAAATATGCTGCCTATATATATATATATATATATATATATATATATATATATATAAATATACTGCCTATATATATATATATATACAGGCAGATATTTTCATTCAAGCATGCTCTGTTAAATAATTTAGATGTGTTATGACTATTTTAGTTTTAATCCTTTGAAACCAAGAATTAATTTCTTGTTGGCTGTAGAAAATTGATCAAGAAAAATTCCTAAATTTTCTTTCAAATAATTTTTATTTACGCAAGGACTTTCAATATAATAACAAATATTTGAAAATGAAAAATAAAATTGGAAAAAAATACAATTGTATAAAATTATTTCATTGGAAATTAAAAATCGTTTGAAAGAAAATTTAGGAATTTTTTCTTGATCAATTTTCTACAGCCAAAAGAAATTATTTCGTGGACTTGAAATGATTAAAACTAAAATAAATAAATTTAATACTTTAAAATTAATTAACCAAACATACTTGAATATATATATATATATATAATTTGTCATTTAGATAATTGGAATGCTGTATTGATTTCGATCTGGATTGAAGCGAAGTAAGCAAGCTACATAAGCTCTGTCCGTTGAATGCCCTTGTACAATGAACTTGCAAATATTGATCTTAGGAAATTTAATCTCAGGAAAATTATAACAGATACTACGAGGATTCCCGGACGAAATATCCATCTCCTCCTATAATATTTAGAACACAGAAAATTAATATCAGACTTTCTATAGAGCAGTAAATGTTGGAGAGTTGACTCTCATAAATGAGGTAGAAAAAATACAAATGTTGTTCAACATCCATCAGTCAGTTCTGTGCCTTGTATGATACACGCTTATTCGATCATGTATCTTTTGATACATGATTGACGAGACAGATTTTTTCTCGCAGTAGGGTGCCATTTCTTTCTGCGGTAGACCAGTTACCATCTAAGGCTATAGAACCCGGCCTGTCCTGCTATTTACCCATAGCTGCGAGGAGAAGAAAAGGATTCATACCTTTCCCAATGTTGTTAGCGCATAAGTGAATGTAATGGATTCGAATGGAATTCGAACTCGGCTCTCCATTTCCTCAATTAATTACTACATCGTATTTTAGATACGAATGCTAAAGATAATATTGACAGAAAATGTCAGTAACGAGAAAGTCCGATGGGAAACTGATTGACTGATTAATGTGAATTTACGGATTATTAATGTTTTGTTGGTTATTTAAAGTGTTATGGTTCGGTTCCTTGTACCACGGTGATAGTCCAAGGTAGAACTAATAAAGAAGAACTCGAACACGGATATGGAATAACACAAATATATTACAAACAGGAATATATACAGAGAAGTAGAAAGTGTTAGTACGAACAATCAGGTTTAGTAGTAATAGTCTGAACGCGACTCTATTTCCGACTGCCTCTGACTCGACTGATTGACTGGCTCGCTCTGACTGACTGACAGACTCCTGACGGGCTTCACTTCAGACTTCAGACTGAACTATTTAGTCACCCACTCCGCACGAGAGCATCATGTGGCACCAGGCCTGTTTAATGTGGGATCTCTGAGCCCGTGGTCTCGGCCAAAAATATGCCCTTTGACCCCGTATAAACGGGTTCAGAGTCGGTTTACCTCCCCGAAAGAGACTCCGCCCTTCGGTGTAGCCTCGTTCGGGTTCCTCCCCGCTCGAAAGCAGAGAGTTCAACCGATCAGCCGGTCTCCTGACTTCGGACTGAACTCTCTGCTTCCTCTTGAGGCGCAGTATTTATTACGTGTGGAATAGTCCGTTATGTTATTATGGGTAAGGTCCCATAACATAAAGCAAGATTCATATTTCGGATTGTAGGAAGTTATTTACATTTCCCGACGTTCCCCTACGTAAATAATAAACCGGCTTCCTTAAGAGCTACAAGAAGAACTTTTAAGATACTGATAATAATAATCATTTTAAGTACCTAATGCGTTTTAAAGTAATAATTAGAATTTAAGACCTAGAGTTTTCAAATTCCGTGGATATAATTTGAAGACAAGAAAATCAGCGGTAATCAACTATCTGACTACATAACTAATGCTGTTTGAATAGATGGTATATGTATATATAGCTGGTCACTCTTATTCGAAGTTACCCGTCTACTAGGGCAGTTACCGAATTCCTATGACAGACGCTTGCTCAGGCGCATTTGTGTTTATTCAACACCCACAGAACCCAGCTGTGGTTTATACTACAACTATGCTGAGCAGACCGGTAAGAGCGAATTCTCTAGCGTGATCACCATTTTGAACAACGACAGCACGCTCAAACATTCTGCCTCGATGAATTGTGACTTCTGCTAGCACAGCAATCGATGGCACCCAAGAGATCCGTCCATCCAATTTCATTTAGAAGACCTGGGTCAACATTTGGTATGGTTTTCAGGAACTTTCCGCGGGTGCCACATGCTGGGATTGACCCCCTCCAATCCAATAACATCAGGATGTCTCCTTCCTGATAAATTGACATTAGGGAGATCTCATCATGAATAGATGGAACTGCAGGTATAAAGACAGATGGTAAAATGTCAAAAGTAATTTAATGAAAATTAAAGTAGCATTTTTTGTGGAGCCATTTTCACCCAATATCTGATCAGACATGTCCCATAAAAGACATATTACTCTTTTGCATATATTAATATCAATGTGTACAGAATGTCTTGAGAATTCTAAAAATAAAATTTTAGAATATGTCTGAGCAAATATAAAAGTTATATGTAGAAATGTGAAAATATCCCGGTATTTAGGATTCAGATCAATCGTCCAGCCCCGGCTTGAAGATAATGTTTTTTTTTTTTTATTCATAAACACAGAAATAAATTTGTTATACAATACTTTGAGTTCTTACTGCAAATAACGTTTTAACACTGAAAACGTGTAAAAACTGCAAATGTATTGGAACTTTAAAAAAGTAACTGAGAAAAATAACGTAGCATTTAAATCTGACTTTTGTGAACATACATGAAATGGTATGGACTCAAATAACTTGCCAATTGTTTACCGGGAGAAAAGATTGAAATAAATTCATAGAAATGAGCAAAAAGTCTAAAAAGGAGATATTGTAGATACGTTTTTGTCAGTAAATTCCCGACGAGAGTCACAAGACACTTGTCTCTATATTTAATATTTTCTCATCCCATTTCACTTTGATTTTCTTCTCATTTCCCTTATAATTTTGTTTCTTTCTTTCTTAGACATTTTTGTCTGCCTTTGATGCCGACATTATACGATCAAACATTCGTGTTAATATGAAAATGTTTGCCTAACATCCGGCAAACTGGCAAAACAAAATAAAATAGAAAATAAATTAATCCATTTATAGCAAATCCACTAGGAAGCCTTTTACAGACAGATTTATTAATAACGCTGTATTCTTAAGGGTATGAAATGTTTTCTTAACAAAGGGACTGAAATACTGCAGTGCATATTGCTTAATTGAACATTAAAAATATGTGAATAACATGAGTAATGCTAGTCTGTCAAATTATATTTTCTCGCTGTACTATAATAAAAACAAAATACGAGAAAAAAAAAAACAGGTAATATTATGCTATATATATATATATATATATATATATATATATATATATATATATATATGATCACCATTCAGTAGACATACACTGAATTCAACATTGTCGCTCGTCCACTCACAGTGAATTAGAATTGAGAAAGGGCTGATATCGGATATTGGAAAATTAGCGCATGTAACTTATTCTGAATGGATTTCAATAACAATATTTAGATAGTTTTACATAGATTTATTAATCAAAATGTATACCGTTTTCTCTTATCTGTTGGCAGCTCAGACGCATCTCCAGGCTTCCCTATTTTCAGACTTTGTCATTTAACTGAAAGGCCAAAAGGGTTTTACGTCCCCACTCACGCACATTTAGTTCAAAATATATATCTGGAGCAATAGATGTCCTCCCGCCAGTTCTGGATTATATAAATAAGATTATAGCTTTTTGTTTCCAGATTATATACGCCTGATTATTTTTATTGCTTGAAACTCTGAGTAGCGGAATTTTATATCAATATATTAATAGCATATATGAGCTGGGATACAGCGAAACAGTCTCTGTGGATGACATATATATATATATATATATATATATATATATATATATATATATATATGTGTGTGTGTGTGTGTGTAATTTTGTCCTTCACAGTCATATTTTTGTTGTATCACAGCTATTCAGTGTGGCTAGATATGCGATTACTTCAAGCCGGGATCGAAACTAGATGATTTAGCACCAGTCAGAGATCCTACCTGTCGGACGTCAAAGAGAGAAAGAGAATTTTTTTATGTTTTCTATACGAAACACACCGGTGGTCCGGAGAGCACAATTCAGTTGAACAGTTATATATATATATATATAGTGGACAGACTGTTTCCTGTTTGAACGTAATCTTTAGGATGGCCTGAAAACTGCGTGCAAGGAAGAAATACATGTTGACATGTGTTCATTTTTTTTATTTGCATTCGATTTATATCTGATAGTGAGCATTTTGTTCATGAATATAGAATATCGAGTTTGTATTTTCTGTATGCCGTGTCCCGGCAGGGCGTACGCAATGTTGGTCCTGCACAACTTCTCCTTTGTAGTCCTTAATTTAAATTTAAGAATTTTTGTTATTTCTCCTGAAAACGTTTTTCTGCACCCACTAAGTTAGTTATGCATTGTTTTCCTATGCCACTATTGCTATTAAACTGTCCTGTTGGCATCAGATTTTCCAACCACTCTTTCACCAATATATATATATATGTGTGTGTTTAACTCCGGGGAATCATCTACATGAGGCAATTCGTTGGATATTAATTTTCAAACAAACTAACAAATAAAAGCCAGCTGAACAAAGACCTTAATTAAATTTGTTATAATAATTCGCGTGTTGTTTTGGTTTTAAATAGCCTTGCTGTTACTTGATATCCGTTGAAAACTCACCAGTCATTACTCGTGCGAAAACGCAAGAAATACGAATATTAGAAATAATGCGTATATTAGAAATACTACCAATATTAAACATAAGAAGAAGAAACGAAAAAAAGGAACAAAAAAAATTATATAGTTTAAACTATATTTTCAGAGCAAACAAATAGGATTTCTCTTTTGAAACCTTACTCCCACTCATTTAATGTTATTTTCTTAACCATTTTTCTTGAAACCAAAAGAAGACTGCATACGTCAATCATATTTATAGTTGTGTTATGCAAAGCGGTTTCTTCATGAATGTCCATCAACCACACAGTTCACCTGTAAACTTTTCATGCGATATTGCATGTCATATATACCGCTACATGTGTTAGTGACTTCAGTTGCGTGCACATTCCATAACGTCGATAGATATTTCACTTTACGTATATGCGTTGTATGCGAGATGCAATCTATTTTTCTTTGCTTGCGTGCGTGCATGAAGGCGCATGCGCATTTTTCTATTCTTTTACTTTTAACTCGAATTCTTAGAAATCTTTTTCTATGGAAAGAATACAAAATTATTTTTTCATCCCCGAAACTTACTTATCATCGTTTATTTTTCTTTTAGAAATGAAAAAAAAAATCTGTCTTTCTCAAGCCTTTCACCAGCAAATGCTTCTTTTAGTCAGGTTACAAGACAAAACGTCAAAGAAAACGGCTCTGTTTGTAAAATAAGTAAGTAAATAAATAAACAACATTTAAATGCATGAACCTGGACGTATATATTTTTATTTATCTGTTTAACTCTTAGATGTGTCGGAGATGATGAATATGCAGTGGGAGTGAGAGAGTGGAAGAGGCAGAACGAGCGTGGGACAGGGAGAGAAAGATAGACATGGGAGAGAGAGGGAGGGAGAGAAAGGTAGACAGGGAGAGAGATAGACAGGAGGAAAGAGAGAGGGAGAGATAGACAGGAGGAGAGAGAGTAAAAGATAAGGAAAGGGAGAGAGAGAGAGATAATGACAGGAAGATGAATAAATGTGAAGAATCGAATACGTAGATATATCCTCATAAATATCCATCCTCATCACGACAGCTTGCGGCAGATTGTTCTATACATAGATAGCGAAATAGTGGGTATTTCGCCGTGTTCTTCTGGCTAGCAAGCGTCTCTCATTAGATCAGTTACGACTGTGTAGTGACTTCGATCCTCATTGGGTGCCCACTACTTACTGTTTTGTGTAGCATCTAAGTAACGCTTAAAATATAACCAGAGGTTTATTGTTCAAGTCCTGGACCGTAGACGAATTATGTCAAAGTAGCCAACATCGGTGTAGTATTGAAGGCCAATTCCAGGATTTTCATCTGGAATCTTCTGAAACATTACCACCAAGTAGATTGAGAAATGAATTAAGGAGAAGAAATGAAGGAATTCAACTAAAAAATGTGCTGATACTTCAAATAACAATATATATATATATATGTGTGTGTGTGTGTGTGTGTGTGTGTGTGTGTGTGTGTGTGTAAAAAAATAAATGAATAATTATGAAAGGATCATTTGCAATATTTATTTCTATGATTCATCAATATATATATATATATATATATATATATATATATATATATATATATATATATATATATATATATTTTATGCAGTGTTACAATAGAACATGCAAGTACCTGAAACAAAACTGTACATCTTGATTCAAAGTTAAAAATATAAACGTTTCATCAGGTGGAAATCACGATTCTACTAAAATATTTTGTTCCGAAATGCAATATCCGAAAATCAATTATTATAGTAGCATCGTGATTTCCCATCGGATGAAACGTTAAAACAAACTTTTGACGTTGAAACAAGATGTACAGTTTTGTAGTGGGTATGTGCATGTCCTAATGTAACACTGCATAATAAATATTTACGTCTCTACTTTTGTATTGAGCCCTGTTTTAAATTAATGTATTGAACGCTGAAATCTTTTACATTTGGATACACACACACACACACACACACACACACATATATATATATATATATATATATATATATATATATATATAATCATTTCACCCCAAGCTAGATAAAGCGCCAGTGGGTAGAGAGATTGAAAGAGAATGGAAATAATTTATACAGGTGGAAGAATAAGAGAATAATACAAAAGTCATAGTGACAGAAAATGCGATTGGATTTGCTCTTTAACATTTGAAAATCGAAGATGGCAGGAACGCAAATAACCAGAAGAGAACTCCACAATTATCATCTTTGGTAGATCGAACACATCAATATAAGTTTACTGCCAGGTAGGCATCTAGGTCCCAATGTTTTAGTGCTGAATTCACTAAAAGTAATAGCTTTTTTCTTCGCATTTCTAACCAGCAGAGTTATATTCCGGTTACATAATCATATAGGAATTATATATGTGTGTGTTTTTGTTCTCGCACACAATTTTATATTGGGAACAAGATTAACATTAGGAAAATCTATTGATCGACCAATGTAACGATTTATCTAATAATAATACTAATAAGAGCAACAACAACACATTAATATATGTATGTTTCTGTAATTCAGGTATATCAGCAGTTTTCAACAATTATCTAGAATAATAATTATTATAGCAAATATATTGAATGTTCTCGATACTTATCGAAGATCGACTCAGAGTTTCAAGATTGTCCGTTCTTGACGTCCCAGGGTTGTTTTCAATTATTATAGTGAACATAAAATATAATATAATATAATATCTATCTATCTATCTATCTATCTATCTATCTATCTATCTATCTATCTAAGTCGATATTATATGTGTGTGTGTGTCTTTGTTCGTATGCCTCCGTCGGGTTGACCATGGGTAGCATCTTTGCTGCATGCTTGGCTGGAGCATAGACGTCTGTGGCTGTAGAGGCCGATGCGGGAGTGACTATCTTTGTTGCAGAGGTCGCATATGTGTTCTGTTTCTGGTCTGTTGGAGCTGTCACTTTGCTTTCTGCGAGCCCGTCTTTCCGTGGCGATTTGTGTCAACGTCTCCTCCCCTGACTTGAGGTTTTTGGTCATGTTTTCTATTCCACTATATTCGGATCGTGCGGCTGCCAGGCTCTCCCAGGACCCTATCTTAATGTCCACAGCTTTCATGCCGCGTTTTACGGCATAGCGGAACCGCAACTGTGGCCGCCCGGCAGGTCTCCTTCCAGTGGCTAGTTCTCCATAGAGGAGGTCTTAGGGGATACGGCCGTCTGGCATGCGATGGACGTGGCCCAAACAACGGAGTCTGCGCTGTCTGAGCAGTGTGAACATGCTGGGAAAACTCGCTCGAGACAGGACTTCAGTGTTCGCCACCTCATCTTGTCACGCTATTCTCAAGATTCGGCGGATACTTCTCACGTGAAAGGTGTTCACATGCGATTCTAGCCTGGCATAGGTCGTCTAAGCCTCGCTGGCATATAGCAGTCCGTTATATATATATACATATATATATATATATATATATATATATATATATATATATATATATATATATATATATATATATAAACAAAAAGGAAGGCACTAAAGCCACGAACAAACAATAATTTACTGTGCGGGGAAGAATTAGAAACAGAATCTTTACTACGGAAAGCGAACAAAAGTAAAGTAATTAGAAGGATTGTAGATAGCGATTGACATTGCATATAAGACGTTGAATATTAAAGTTGGCTGCAAAGCATGAAGTTGGATGTCAGTTCCACAAGCGAGAAGTACGAGAAAGGAAACTGTTCCTCTAGCAAATCCAACTTTAATTTGATGAGATCTCGACGCCAGTGTAATACTGCGCTTAAATTCAAAAAAATTATATACTATAGTGAATATCTCAATCAAACAATTACCATGATAGTTTTCATACAAAAGGCACATGTAGTCAACCACAGTGCGGTGGGAAATAGATTGAAGTCGACACGCCAGATCATGACCAATAACATTGCTGATACTTCATTTTGATTTAATCAATATATATATATATATATATATACATACATACGTACATATACATATTTGTGAAAATGTAAACTTGGAAACATAGTACTCAACGATATGAACAATGTCTGTATGCCTTTATAGATAGAGAAAATACTACGGCAAATGTAAGTAG
This sequence comes from Acanthosepion pharaonis, assembly GCA_903632075.3. Lineage (NCBI taxonomy): Eukaryota > Metazoa > Mollusca > Cephalopoda > Sepiida > Sepiidae > Acanthosepion > Acanthosepion pharaonis. Next base: position 531,188 of record CAHIKZ030001328.1, on the reverse strand, counting down.
ACAATACTGAATGAATACGCACACACAGACACACACCCACTCACACACAAAGATTTTATATATATATATATATATATATATATATATATATATATATATATATATATATATAAAATATAAAGTGTCTATAATAATATTTTGTCAGAAGAAGGAAGTGTCTATATGGCATACCTGTGTAACCCTATATATACTTATGTAGAGTGAAATATATCGAGAGAGAAAGAGAGGTCGTGTACATTTTATTTATGTGCTGTGTGATGTGAATATTTATATATGTAAATGTGTATTAAACAAAATTTCCCAAAATGCAGAGCGCTAAATATGAAACAATAACCTTTTTTCTTTGTTGATTGACTTTTTCCCTACTTTCAAAAATATTTGCAAACGCATTTTTCACATGCTTCTTACCAAAAACTAAGCACTTAGGCAAAAAAACGTCTGACGAAACTGACATATAGTGGGCTTTTCTTTTAAAGAGATAAAAAGCCGGAAATCGGTTGCTTAGGAACTTTTATCATCACTAAAGCAGATATACAAAAATATATTTTGCTGGAAAGTTCCTGGTCTGACCAAGTTAATCTAGTCAGTTGAGAAGACATGATTTCTCTGAAAAGATTAGCCAGCACACAGACTATATATATATATATATATATATATATATATATATATATATATATATATATATATATATATATATTCATTCAGTGTGTGTGTGTGTAAAATTCAAAGGGAGCGAGACGGTGTCGAATATTCAAGCAGAAATACTATCGTCGTTTACAGCTAATATATATTTATGTACGTCACGTGTTTCATAATAAATTTCCTATTCACCAACATTACACTGCTTAATTCCTTCCTCTTGCGAAGGTCCTTGAAGGCCAGCCTTCTGAAGTCTATCAAAAATTTCCGTTGCCCAGTCATACTCTCTTTCTTCCTATATTAACGCTCTGCATAAGATCATTCTGAAAGCGCTAGTAAATATCTATGCAAATGATATCACAGTCTATAGTTACACCTTCAAGAAATCTAGATGAGAGCCTGTCTCTGTTCTGATATAGATCTAAATGCACATTGTTTGAAAAAGGATTTCATCGTTCAATACTTCAAAACTCTGGTTAGTAATCTGTCATCATTACCGAGCTGATCTTAAATCCTTAGTTTCACTATGAATGCTTGCATTCTTAGTGAGTGTTATTGCTTGTGAGCATATTTTGGAACTCAAACTTGCTCCAGTCTTAAAGTGGAATATATATACGATTCTTGCCTATAGACAATGGTAAAAATCTACATTTCAAGAAAGTAACTGACTTCATCTGTTATACTTTAATTTTTACAATTCCACTAAAAAAAGGTGTATTGCTGCCATATATTCTTCCACGAAGTTGAAATGCTTTTATTTTGACTTTTAGTCGACGAATATTTTTTTCCGATCTACAATCTCTCTCGCACGGACATAATGTCGCAAGTATCTACCGCTATTTCCACAGTGAAATTACTGATGAGGGATATTTCCTAGTTCTACATGTCCCAACTCTAAATATACACAACGATGAAAAATATTCATTCCCTTTGTATTCTATTTATAGGAACTGAGCTTGATTTTGGCAGATTCTTTCAAAAAGCCACTATTTTCTGAACTAAAATCATTTGAGGACGCTTCCTCGAACGCCCACAAGTTTAATCTCTTCAGGTCTAGAGTCTCTCGATACCTATCCTACACACCTTCCTACGTCTATCGTTCTACGTCCATAAACAATATAATTTCGAATTCTCTGCTTTGAGTGGCCTTGTTTTATTTTTATGTACACAAAAAACTCTGATGAATTTAAATCTATGAACAATTAATTTTTCTATATTTTTTATCATTTTCTATAATTTTCCGAAATGTCATTAACCATCCTGTTATCAGTCAGTTATGTGTCGTGCGTGTTACACGCTTAGGCGATCATGTATCTTTCGATAATTTACTGACAACGCAGTAGTTTTCCATTTCTTTTTCCGTTAGGCCAGTTGCCATCCAAGGCTATAGAACACGGTCTGTACTACTATTTACCCGTAGGTGGGAGAGGAGAATAAGAAGATTTATACTGTTCCCAGGAGTATTAGCACGTAAGTGAATGTAATGGATTTTGATTGGAATTCGAACTCGGCTTTCCGATTTCTCAATCCAAGTCGTTCTCCATTACTCTACCATGCCTCCTCATCCTATTATAATTTCTAAAAACTGTACGCTCTGTTATACTTGGAAAATTTTAATATGTTTTTTTTTTGTGTTATATTTCTATAAGAAATCCCGCGATCCATACATCAGCCAACGTCAGATATCCATCATTGAATACCTTTAATTTTCAAGATGAATTAGTTAATTTCAATGAAAAATTTGGTTGCTAGTGTAGTGACACTGTGCATAATGTGAGATGAGTGAATGAGGGCCATTTGGCATATTCTTATAGGTTTGTTCTTGCGAAACTCCTTAGGTGACAGAAGCTAGATAAGAGAAGCAGAGATAAGCAGAAACCTGGGAAAGCGATAGTCATATTTAGCAGTCGGCAGCATAGTACCTCTGAGGAAACTGCGTTTAATCAAAGCCTGAGGTTCACAAGTCACAGCCATTGAATATATTCTATTGATTTTATGGCCTCACTCAAGAAAGTGACCTCAAGCTGCCTAAATATCAGTCGGATTCAATAAGATGGTAGGTGATTCGGATTATGGCTAAGTTAACACCTCTATAACGTGACAACACCCATGAAAAGAGAGCAACATTTCTACTTCTATAAAGCGAAGATTGGAACAGTGTAAACAGAAAACGAAAGATAACTCTTGCGAGAAAAATACCATTGTATTAAAAAATGTTGTCTGTGATATCGCCTCGGTGTTGCAAGTAGATAAAAATGTGTACCGATAAGAAGCTGTTTCCATCTGATATCGAACCAATGAAAAACATAGTCTTGCTTCTGAACAGTATAAACGACTTACAATATATAATCGTGCACAATTATTTATATATGGTATTCTCAATAGATACCGGTTAGGATTGAAGAATCGGAGTGCCAAGATCGAATTCCAGTCAAATCCATTACATTCATTTACGTGCTAATAACCATGGGAAAGGTATGAATCCTCTTATCGCCAACCCCAGCTATGAGTAAATAGCAGAACATACCGGGCTGTATAGCCTTAGATGACAACTGGTATATCGCATAAAGAAATGGCAACCTACTCAAGGGAAAAATCTGATTCGTAAGTCATATATCGAAAGATACATGATCGCCTAAGCGTGTATCACGCATGTTATATAACTGACTGATTCCCAAAATACACAGGAAAATCTGTGTTTGAATTCCAGTCGGTTTTAAATTCATTTCCGCGTAAATACACTTGGAAAAGGTATGGATACATCTCCCCCAGCTATGGGTTAAATTATTGTTATTTTTAACAAAATATTCATGCGATATTCACTCGAAAAAATAAGAATCAATCTTACAATCCCCAAAATCTGTTTCGGTTTCAATCAATCCCCAAATTATTGATACATTGCAAAATCATAACATATCAAATCAAATCAGATCCCCATTTATGCAAGGTGAAACTTCCTCTCAGTCAGTTGCTATACTGTCGTGTTTTAGTTTGTTTTCGTTTTGTGTCATTTTTACTCTACTTGGATGCCATTCACCACCATATATAATTATATATATATATATATATATATATATATATATATATATATATATATATATAAAAAGCCTTCTCTTGTTCGATTCTTTATCTATTTTTATGTTTTGTTGAGAGTGATATTTGTAACACTGATCAATATAGACGTCCACCAAGGCCTTACATGTTTTCTGCATTTTTTATGAATTTACCTAGGAACATTCTTAGATGATTAGTATACATCTATGCAGATGATACCAAAGTTTACTCACCAAATCCAAAAGTAAGGTGGTTCGACACTAACTACTGATCACACCTATGATAGTTAATCATTGCTCCGTGATATGAAGGGGTTTAGATTCTAAAGTTCAAGAAAGCATCTACAAGACTGTTCCGCAATGCAGCAGTTCTGGGGAAAATATGTCGGAGTGAAATCGCCTCTTTCCAATTAGAAAACGCATGGATTAGGTTGTTCTATTCCGTGGATGTTGCATGGTGCGTCTTATCTGGAACTAAAGAATATAGGTCTTTTGAATATTACACTGAAAATAGCGGTAGAATAGGGACATGCTTATGAAATTACTTCTCTGCGAACGGCAAGCAGGGCGGAAAATATATCATCACCCTCAAGGCAGATTGAACGATTTTGGAGTTTTAAGTGTGGGTAGGTCCAGCCTAAGTATAACAGTAATACTCCACGTTTGTTCTAATATTTCTCTGATAAATAGCAGAAGTGAGGTACATTGTAATGCGGTGGATTGAGCCGACAATTTCCCATCATCTTTGGTAATGGCTCGTATAAATGAAATTTACTTGAAGTATGGAGTGAACGAAATTCACAAGAAACGTTCAAACACAGGGGCCTAAATAAGAGATCTGCCGTTCATTTTTACTTGAATAAATTCTCTGTATGCTTGGTGATGATAAAATGATACGCGATATATTGAAATTTACTAACCATCTTTCCTCCACTGAGCTGTAAGAAACGCACTATTATGGAATTAAAACGCGGAAAGTAAATTTAAAACATGCAATTTCGGCGATAAACAAAAAAAAACTTCAATTGGCAGAAGGAATTATACTATCCAATGATATAATTATATGGACGTTGTGTAGAAAAATGTATGAATTCCGATGAAAACTTGAAGCAAATTTGAGCTAACAACTTTATGATAAAGAAAAATGGCTACAGTGAACGGGAAGTAGAAACATGTTGGAGACAATAATAATCTATAGAAACATTATGAATGTATATATTCATAAATAAATTAAAAATAAAATATTCGATGACTTACTTAAAATGGAAAAGGCAAGAAAAATGATTATGCCAGAATGAAAAAGAGTAATCACCATGCATAAAGTCTTGTATTCCAGAAAATGAATTCAATAAAATTTATATGTAAAGAGAATATACTTAATCTCTATTGAATACAATACGTCTTCTTAGCAGAGAATGTGTTAGTTACAACGTGAGAGCAATGGGCGAAAGAATATGAGTACCCTAAAGGAAAAAGAAACTAATATAACGACAAATTTTGGAACGGAATAAAGCCAAAATCTAAAACAAGAAAAAATAATAGACGATGTTTTGTAAAGGCAAAGAATACAGAAGTAATAGTCTAGATGATTTTATGCAGAATAATCTTGAATAGAATATCGGCTACATTATTAAAAAGCAAGAATTAACTATACTGAGACTTGCGTAGACAAAATATCTAACAATAACGTTTTTGAAGCAGAGATAGCGCAGTAATCATATATTACAAGGAGGCAGCTAATTATCTCTGAATAAGTACATTATGTCATATGCTTTATAAGAAAATATAATCCACTGGTTGCTCTGAAATCTAATTGGATTTGACAATTCAAAATAAATGTATAACTTGAAAGAGATGTTTGCTTAGACAAAATAGGAGTAAAATTATTTAGGAAATAAATTCAAATCTGGGCATATCAAATGATTTAAGGAAGCTGATATTTATTTCAATAAATGAAAACAGGATCTATTTATCAGTAGAGATATCAATGTTGCAAGTGTGAAAAAAATATTTGCACCTTAATAGAGAAATGAAAAAAAAAAAAAAACAATTTAAAAAGTTAAAACGGTATATTAAAACGTCTGTAATGGAACTCTTGGGACATGACTGTCCGTCTGTTTTGGAACTCCATTGGGACAGATACAAATTTTTTGAGTATGTAGCTTTCCATTCTAAAAATTTTTATAAAGCTCTGTATGACTACAGAGCTTTATAAAAAATTTTGAAAATATAAAGTCGAGAAATTCCAGAAAATATACATACGAAAAAATTTTCAAAAAAGGTGAAAGATCGGAGGAGAGTGATAGATTGTGTATTCATATTTTCTGTTGATCTACACATGAGCATGCTTACTTCATTTATGAAAATACCGGTTGGTGTTGTTGTTGTTAATAATAATAATCTCAAGCTATACTCCAGGCGACTTTAAATAAGCGACAAAAATTTTCTTGTGATGTGGCTTAAAAAATAAATAGTGATCCATTTTGTAATTCCAGTGAATCAACTTTTATGATCCTCGATGTATATTCTATCATAAGGATTTCCGTAAAGAATAAATAAGCAATTCTTTACTAAAGATAACGGAATCTAAATGAGCATGATAAAAAAAAAGGTAAGTTGTAGAAATAATGTACTTATGCAAATGATTGCCACCTCAACTTCAGCAAACATCGGGAAAACAGAAAATCATTGTGAGGATAAAAATTATTACAAATTTTCGTTTTCATTTTTTTCAGTGGGCTGAAGAAAATTACTGGAAAACGTTAAGATATTTACTACGTTATGTCAAAGAAAAAGTAAAAAAGAATCACGTGTTTTAATGATATATATATATATATATATATATATATATATATATATATATATATATATGGATGAAGAAAGAGATAGCGAGAGATAAACTTCCGATTAAGTGAAATAAGAAAGAAAAAAAAACATTCAATGAGCACAAAAGAAAATGAAATAAGATGTAACTATTGAAATATTATTAGAGAATATTATGTATATATATAATCGGAATGCGCATAGAAACGAATATGAAAATATCTACCTATGAGTAAATTATTTAATGAATAAATAATCACAACTCTTTACTCGCATTCTAGCTAAGTATATCACATACTTGAGATTTATTGAGATTAATCTCAATAATTATCTGATATTATTATTATTATTGTTGTTGTTTCTTTTGAATTCTGTTGTATACACATCCCCTTCTACTATTCAACCAGAGACCTCAGGTCATAAATTCATTATTATTATTATTATTATTATTATTATTATTATTATTATTATTCACTGTACTCGGGTAGTATTAAAATTTATTAACTTTTATAGGGGATGTTTTGAGACCAGATTTTCGCGTTGCCTAAGCAATCTTCGCAGTATCGGAACAGATTCTAGAATTGATGCTCTGTGAATCGGTCTTTCCCCGGAATTTCTGTGAGTTCTTTAGCATTGGTTCAAGTTCTCCGATAATGATCATTATATGCGTCTACTTCATATCCTACATTTTTTTTTGCAGTTCTCTCGCCATATATATTTGAAGAGTGAAATTTAAAACGTTGGATTTATGTGTGGAGATCAATCCAGCGTTTCAAATTTCACTCTTCAGATCTCATTTTGTAGTCAGTTAGGTCAATGGCATTATTAATGTAAGTAATATTTTCTTGTTCCTCTTGTCGATGTCATCTCCCAGCCTGGTCTGTATTTCTGCTTATATTGAATTTTAAAGACATAATCATCATCATCGTCATTATTATCTTTATTATTATCTTTATTATTATTATTATTATTATTATTATTGATAGTGTGGTCGATCATGGCTCCCCGCAACTCCTTATGTGTAGCTCTTAGCAGTGTTTGTCGTTTTACTTCTTTCTTTTCATGTGCCATATCCTTTCAGGACGTAGACGATCATGGCTCTCCATCTCCCTCTATCCCTTGCAGCTCTCAACAAGTTACTTTCCTTTGCTTCCTCCCCCAGACCACGGTCTCTCATCCACTTGCTCAAGCCCGCCAAGTATATCACGCGTTTTTTTCCCTTGTCTCTCTTTCCCTTTATTCGACCCGTGAGTATCAGAACCTCCAGGCCCTCTTTCCTCATTACGTGTCCGAGAAACTTCATCTGCCTCTTCCTGATATTAAGCATAATCCTCCTCCTTGTCTTCAACCTCTCTAAGACCTCACACGCTCGGTCCATGATATCATCCAACTGTAGAATCACATCTCTTTCTCCTCAAGTCTCTTCTATATTTTTGAAGAAATCTGCCGTAAAGAAGGACAGATGTTACGTAACAGTTCCGTATTCTTTTCTTTGTTAGCAAAGAAATCCTCCTGCCTCGCAATACTCTGCCCAGCTTTTGGAATGTGTCTTTGGCCATCCCAATACGTCTACGGATGTCAGTGTCGCACTTAACGTCCTCTGTCAAAACCATGTCACCTATTCGCTGATTTGCGAAACATTTACACTAGTTCGTTAAGGAGGTTATTCGCTGCGTCCCTATTTCTTTCAACATGTCTTGTGATTATCTGCAACATTTAAATCTTATATAATTAAGTGTAACTGCTAGTGAGGCGCTTGTCACATTTTCCCCACCAATTTCCCTTTGACTAGCCTTCTATTTCCATTTCTTATGGGCATTTTCGCGCAATAACTTGTTCAATAAATAATTTGAAAATGCTCCCATTTTTGAATGTGTGAGAAAAAAAAAAATGTTTCTAAACAAAGTACGATGAGAGAACGAGGTATTTAGGAGAACTGAGTAAACTGATAGAACTAACGACCCAAAAAGTAAGAGAAATATAAAAGGAAACAGGAGAAAGGGAAATATGCAGAAGGTATACAATTAGAGGAAAAGATGGAAAAGAAAACATAAGATCATTACAAGAACAGAGAAACAGAACTCGAGATTTGAGAGTAAAATAATACGACAAATATAAATGATATTAGGCTCTTAAAATCTCGCTGGGAGGTAAACAATATTTGATTAAGTATGCTCAAAGAATGCTTGAGTCTTATTATTTTAATGCGTTTTTCACATAATTATAGGAATACAATCTACATTATGAAGTAAAGCTGACAGTGATATTAAAGAATGAAGTACTTCTTGAACTGTGACTTCATTAAACAAAAAAATACACCCTTGCCAATATCTCAACATATGAGAAAACGATACGGCAAATAATAAATATACTCACAAAAAACAAAATTGAATAGCGAAACAGGGCTAAATGTGCGAAAAAATGAATAAAAAGTATAAATAGATATTGTCAAGAAAAATTATATAAAAAGAGATACAGAAACGGAGGAAACGTCTGGTTAGCAAGGTCGAATTATTGCTTTTAATCATGGGAAGTTTGTCGTTTTAACGCAGTAATTCGACCTTGCTAACCAGACGCCATCTTCGTAGTTAAAGTGGTATAGCACGTCAGGCTATATGACGGTTTCCTGTAGGATACAGGTTCGATAACTGTCACAGGATGTATATTTTCTATAAAATTTCTCGGATATTCAGACCGGTAAGTTTTGTCATTACTGTTTATTATGAACAGAGTATTTACCTAAATATTTGAGTCTACACAAATAACAAAGAAACATATTAAAATAATTTTCAGACTTAGTCCATTTCATATTATAAGCATATAAATACAATAATCAAATTTAGAGAAGGAATAAATTATTAGAAAAATAATTAGAAAGAGTAATATAACAATGAAGAAATAAACATATCTCGTGATTAAAAAATGATAGATAATTAGACAACTCAAGTGAATTGTTTCATTATATATATATATATATATATATATATATATATATATATATATATATATATATATATATATATAATGTGTGTGTGTGTAGTTAGATAGGTAAATATATAGACAGATATAATCTAATCACAACAAACATTAATTTTTTAATGATCCATATATGAATAGAGACATAGATATGTCACAACTCAGGTGCATTCTTTTATAAAGCCTCTCCAAATTGAGAGATAATATTAAGCATTAACGACTAACCTCTCCCAATATTTAGCAAACGTGGGCAGTATATAAAATTATTTTTTCCTCTTAAATATAAGTATTTATATTACGTGATCGCACCTTTTTAAGTTTACTTTTATTTTTAAACATTATTTAAGGAAAATTTTTGCCAATGACTGCATAAAATAGCTATTTCATTTCTCTGATTCAATAAATTTTTATTTTTATAAACTTAGTAATATATAATTTCTCACATATGCACAAAGGGCATGGGTCATTTAATGACCTACATATTCTAGCTTTTCTTATTAACTTCCATTTTACTGTAGGTGTTTTATTTGATTCTTTTAGGTACCAGTAGTATTTCGATAGAGATGTTTGATTTTAATATTTATTTATCCTAAATGAGGTTTGATGTTGATTGAATCTTTTTTTGAACTCATAGCTAGTGCAACCTATATACATTTTTCATGTTTTCCGGACTCTCAATCGAAGAGATATTGCATTGGTATAATATCGATTCAGTGCGACATTTATTTTGTAGAGGGCAATTATGAGGGTTTCTACAGTTACATAATTTTTCTTTATTTTCATCAGTTTTTATTTTTATTCTTCCATTGTCTAATTTTTTTTTTTGATTTTGGTATAAGTGTTTGTTTAAGATATTAGCATTATGTTTCTTAATAATTTTTTCTTAGTTTTCCGTACAGCTGTAACTCAATTTTAGTGTTTTTTTTATTGAAAATAGTACTTAGTTTACTCTCACTAGGAAAATACTTGACTATTAATGCGAGGAACTAGTTATAAATTGAAAATGATGTATATCCAAATATTAAATTTAAGAAATTGATAAGCTACTAAATCTGATAAAGATGCGAAGAAAAGGAAAACAAACTACAATAGCTATCAATGAAAGAAGAGTTTAATATGAGATTAAAGATATAAAAATAACACCAGCCAGGTAGATCCTTTTGGAATTAGTGGCTCCAAACCTAATCAAGATTAATGGGAAGATCGTAAAAAGACAAGAAAATGAAGGGAAAAATTTTTGAAGAGGATCACTGATAGCATGTCTTCTACTTTGTCAAAAGAAATAACGTCTTCATCTGCGCAGCAGAAATAACATCTTTCTCAAAACAGCACCTGCATTTCACGCACGCCTTAAAATATGAATTTATGTTAAGTTAAATGCAGGCTTAGCACAGGAATAAAAATGTTTAGGAATAAAAATGTTTCATTTTCATACGTAATAATGAACGTATCAGACATTTTATACATATATTATCCTGATACAACTAAACACGTACACAAAAAGTGGGAAGCCTACAACATGTGTGAAATTTAATTGAGATCGTGGTCCACTTGTAACGCCAGGTCGTTTAATGTTAACTAAGCAAAGTCTATCTGTGTATATCAAAGTAAGCTTGCAACGTTACTACAGTTTCGGAATTACGTAGATGACTTTGAAAACACCACATGAAAATTGGATGAAGTAATCAACATATACGTAATTACATAAAAACTTAATTTCACGACGAATTCGGTTGTCTTTCAGTGTGTAGATACTTAGAGTTTGTTCTTGACGAAAAATGATTCTGTCGAAGCATATAGGTGAGCAAGTCAGTATAGATTTGGTGTAACACTGGAGAAGACAATTTTCATCATAATCTTCTTGAACAGTTTGATGATTTTCCCATATCTCCGGTAAATCTTCTATATGTTATCTTTGTCTAAGTTGTTTTATGCTGCGAAAGTCTTTACCTTCATTTCCGAAGTAGTAGCGATTTTATTGAAGATATTTAATCTTTAGTATATCAAGATATTTTTGTTATTAAGGTAAATATCTGTTAAATTGAGATGCCATTTCATTTTTGCGTAATTTAGAAGACGATTTATCTATTGCACGCTGTATATACTCACACACTCACGCACACACAAAATCTTACACGGAAACATACACACACACACACATATATATATATATATATATATATATATACAGAAAAATATATACATAGATATATATGTGCCTAATATATTTGTAATATATATATACATATATACATATATATATATATATATATATATATATATATATATATATATTTTTATATATATATATATATAATATATATTCAGATGCATATATATATATATTATATATATATTATACATTTGAAAATGTGTGTATATATATATATATATATATATATATATATATATATATATATATATATATATATATATATTAAATATGATAAGTATGGGCAGCCGTTGGTATAAACCAGTAGCTTCTTTTATCAACTATAGCAAAATAACTGAACAAAATATATTATGAAACTCCACAAATATACTTAATTGCTTATATATGTGTGTGTGTGTGTGTGTGGACAAAATTTAATCCCTCAATGTATATTTGAGTATACTCTAACGAAATGAAAATATATGAAGTACTTACTCAATTTACCATAAATAGTTGATTCCGTATTTAGTTTTGAAAAATTCACAATTTTTTAACATCTAGATTATTATATTCTTAGTAATATATATTTGTAAAAATTGGTGCAGCCTCAAATTATTTGCCCCTCATGAAAAATAGTAAATAATATTGCTCTATGGAAATTGTAATGATATATCGTCTTAATTTGAACTTTATTTCAAACGCCAATTGAAAATGAAAGTGTATTGATCTAATTCTGTAACAATCAATAAGCTAATGAAATAGACAATATGTGAGTTCTACGTACTGCTATAACTCATTCGTTCTTCAAACATGGCGAAGACGGCTGAACTTGATAAGAAGCTCAGAAGTAAGTTTACTTCTGCTTACCAAATGTCATGGATATGCAACATTTTTCACGCGTTTAAATGTTCCTAGATTGAAAATTTGTAGCATTATTAGGCAATATAACGTGGTTCATTGTATGGAAGAAAATAAGGACTAGTAGAAAACGGATAATTTCTAAGATAATCCTCACTTAACGTTAAATGATATTGTCAATGATGTAAAAACATCAGAGCTGAATGTATCAACGAAGACAGTCATTAGATGATTTCCTCGAGCAGGACTTCGAGTTTATCGCACAATCAAATCTCCATTTCTTACGGCTAAAATCCTGAAATGCTGATTAGCTTAGGCTAGATGCTAGAAAATGGGAACAAATATTGGACTACTTTTTATAATCCGATCTTAGGGGCGTCACTGGAGATTCCAACATGACTTTCATTCGAAACACACAGCACGAATTTTTACAAAATATCTAGACGACAAAAATTTAAGGTAATGGCGTATCCCACACAAATTCCTGAACTAAGCCCAACTGAAGATTTATGGACATGATCGAAGAAAAATATAAGAGAAAGAAGTCATTTGAATTTGGAAGAACTATAAGATATTGCCAAGGCAGAAGAGTGCAAGGTAATTATTAGTGAGTGAAGTGATCTTGCATGAAACGATAAAAAAAAACTATTGAAGACAATAATCAATAATAAAAGTGACAGAATTGTTTATTGAAACAAGAGTTACAATAATTTTCTCGCACGTTACAATTGCTCGTTTTTTGTATGAATATTTGACATTAAAACAAACATTTTGTTGTTGGCATTACTGCACATTCTATCAAATCCATTATTTCATAATTTCTTAAGTATTGCAGATGAAATTTCTATGAAACTTTGATGCATTACAGATTTATTTATAGCTGTGGAAGTGGGTGAATAATTCTGTCCATATATATATATATATATATATATATATATTAATCATTTCAGCCCAAGCAAGGCGGGAGCCCCACTAGCAGCCAGGAGTTTACAGAGAGTGAATGTGGGAGAGAGAAAAGAGTATTTCTAAGTATTATAGCGGAAAGGATATATGTTGAACGGGGTTCTATTCAACAGAAGATTGTGATTGATGTGTCATTTAACTTTTTGAAAATTGTAGTTATCAGAGAATCAGGTAAGCGGAAGACATCTTCACTGTCGGCTAGTGCGAGAAAAGAACCTTTTGGAGTAGAAGTCATGGTTACATTTAACTATTTCAACAGTAAGTGGGTGGGATATAGACGCCAATCTAGAAGCACGCTTAAATTCGTGTAGTCGAGGCACCAGGAAAAAAAAAGATCATCAGAGCAGTTGCCAAGAAATTGTAGATAAAATAGAACGAAACCATATCACATCTGTCAGAAAGTAAGTGAAGTCGCTGACCGATTACACTGGAGAACTTTCTTTCGATTCCGTCAAGAACCTCGAGATAAACAGAAGGGGCACTACACTACATATGGTTAGATTATTCAATGCATGGACGTATAGTAGAGTGTGCATGCATGTATGTATGTATACATCCATATATATATATATATATATATATATATATATATATATATATATATATATATTCTATCTTTTTATGTTGCATGTGTTTTTTCTGGACGTAGGCGGTCATGGCTCCCCACCTCCTCTTATCCTTTGCAGCTCCCAATGTCCTTTTGCTTATACCCCAGACGACATTCTGTCATTCAGTTGCTTAAGCCATACACGCACACACACACGCATATATATATATATATATATATATATATATATATATATATATATATATATATATATATATATATATATATATATATATTGATAGATGTAATATGCATATATTAAATATAACTTATTTAAAAAAAACCGTATGTTTTTATGCAGGCATTTATTAAACAAAATTTCGCCTTACTTTTATTATTAACAGTAATCCTCAGGCTGTCTTCAAAAAGAAACCTGATGAATATATGAATAAATTAATCGTTTACTACCTGTATGTAAGGCATACGCCCTAAGCAAGAATTGAATATTAAATTCAAAGAAATTTACAGGACATTGAAATGATTATATTAACATTTCCCTTACGCTAATATACATATGTGACAAATACATCGTATGATATGATTTACATGATGGTAGTTCGTTATTATTTCTTATTACACCAAATTTGTTTTGTTGAGAGAACCCTAAAAATGTAACAGTTGAACAAAATTTTAGATATTTATATTTGAATTCCTTTTATGAAGTATTATCTTTATTTATATTATTGACATACGAGTTATTGTCCTCATCTTTGTCTCCGCTGAAATCATTGCTGAGTCAAGCTTGACACGGTGGACTGCATGACTAATAACACTGTGTGCGCCTTTCCATTGTGTTGTTCAACTAAATTAAAAATAAAACAGAACGTTCCTATGGCACAAAAAAAAAAAAAAATTAACGCTGCCGGATCATCGAAATGTTGAAGCGAATCCGAGCAGTGGATATTTGGACTCAGTAGTAACGGGGCGAGTAATATATTTAATTTTTATGATGTAAATATTTATTTAATATCAAGTGTTTTTTCGGATGGTTTATCAGCTAAAAAAAAAAAAAAGAAAAACAATTTCCATAGGAATTTATAGGAATACCAATTCAATAACGACTGGTCAATTCATGAAATATAAGATAGATTCAAAATGATTTTTGAAAGGAATTAAAATTCAAACTCCAATGAAGAATATGCAATATTCTTCACAACCTACCATCTCGGCTTCAATCAATGTACCACCTCTGTAACATAGCTTCTCTGTCCCTTTTCTGGGAATATTTTCAATTTAATTATTCTGACGGGATCTCCACTTTAGTACCGATTTCATTAATTTTAAGCACTGGGCCGTATTGCTAGTTAGATCTCATAACTCTACTGTTTGAAATATATCAGATGGAAATCCGAAAGTTCATTGGATTAGCGAGAAACGCAATTCAAAAGATAAACCTAGTGCTAAGAAACTTAAACAAAAATTGATTGGAAATAAAGAAAAGTGCACTGAATTGCTATGTGACGTCAATCCTTTTGTATGGCATTGAATCCTGGAGAATTTCCTCACAGATGAAGAAAAATATTGTACTATATTGTTTTTAGTGATGTTCGCCCGATACGAAGCAGAGGAATTTGTTATGTAAGTGGTAAGAGTAATAGTTAAGAAGTGCATTTGATGAGGGTATGTAGGAAAAATAACGATTCAAACAAGATTTGAACAGGTTAACGTTTCTAACGGTTTGGAAAGCATAATCTGGGGAGTATATTCCCCAAAGTAGTGGTTCGTTCGCTGCCGCTTTTGGTTGTGACGTATTTGTCTCGAATGCAGTACGAAGGGAATAAGTGGATTTCACTACAGTGCACGCGAAATGTCTTGGCTGTGACGGTCAAAGTTGGTGGAATTAAAGAATGCATTTCATGTGAACTAATTCCATGGTAATAGCGGTATAGCAGCGAGATGCTTGCGACATTTCTTTTGTAAATGGCGTTCTAGGGTGGAAAATAGTACATCCCCCATAAGAGCAGGTAAATGATTTTGAACTCTATCAAATTTGCGATCTAGATAACGCTACACCAGATGTGGTAACAGTATTTCATTTACTGCCAGATTCGGTTCTTCTAAAGTTAGCTCATAGAAGCAAATAGGTACTTACTGTTGCTCTAGATGGATCCAACCATTGTCCAAGCATCTTTAACAATCGATCGTATATATGAAATCCACGTGTGGTCTTGGGAAATCATAAATCTCCAAATCCAAAACAAAACACATGCTCATTACGCTATAGAAAAAAATCCGCGTTTGCCCGGTGAAGATGAAAGGTTACCAATTGTGATTTTGATATATTGAAAGTTACCATCGAGTGTTTCCCCCGTTTTATTTTAAGAGTTATGTCAGACGAGAGTTCAGCTACAAGGTTCTGATTGTCTAGAATCATAGAGGTGCAACCATATACCGTTGCGTCATCTACACAGATTTTCACCAAAGTCGGATTATACACTCAAGCAGATATTTAGTGTAAAGTAGAAAGAGAAAAGAATGAGAAGCGACGTTGTTGGGATGCCTGAACCAATCTTGAAGGCCTCATGGAACTGGCCAGTATAAACTAAATATGTAACCCTACCTTTTAGGAAGGACTTGATTATTGAGAAAGCTCTTCCAGTTATAGCTGGAGGGATTTGCAACCCCCTATGCAACCCCTTTCCAAACTACATGGATATTTCTAATGCTATTATACTTGTCATGTAATTACTGACTAATATACTTATTGTCTAATGCTCCATTAATTCAGCAATAGGCCGAGCTGATTGAAATCGATCCTGTTTTTCGCTCAGTTGGTTGTCACTTTTCAGTTGATCCCTAATATTCTTGTTGATTATAAACTCAAAGAGTTTGTCGATGGCACTAAGTGGGAAGATGGACCGATACTAATACGTGGTTGAGTGCTCAACCGCATATCTACAGATGGAGGCAGAAGGCTTGTCAACAAAAGGAGAATCACAGTTAAAATTACATGGCATAGGTAGTTGTAGAGAGCCATGATACCTCATTTATTGAAAGGATGCAGTAGATTATATAAATAAAATTTTAGTTCTATGCTTACAGTGTTTTCTCTCCCATTTCTAACATGTGGGACTATTTTCTTGTTTCTTGCTTCCCTGTCAATATTGATCTTCAAAAAATTAAATACAATATCAATCGTTATCTACTGTTTATTTAATACGTGTTCTTTTAAGGTTGTCTTTCCTTAATATTGTTCTTTTTTTTTCTTTTTCGTATATTAGCTAAATCTCAGTTAACATTTTGCGTCTTAGTGCGCTATCGCCTTGCTTGGACTGAAGTGATTTAAAAAGTCCTCATCTAAAAATTTCTAATCTTTCATTTAGCGCCAGTGGTTAGGGACAATCGTCTTCTGTCTCCTCGAAACCTATTCTTTTTATTGCCCTTCCCCTTCAGCAAAGTTTTCACAGCTTCATTTACTTTTAGTAACCCCTTGCGTCCAATTGGTTTTGTCGCTTTGCTTATGTTGAAAAGAGCATGAGGTTTTGAGGTGTAATGACGAACAGTAATGTAAGATATGTGTTTCTGCTAAACGTCTGTACGACAGAATGGTAAATGAAGGCTCATCGCTAAAGACGAAGTAGGAAACCATTATCTTGTGCCTTATGTCTTGAATCTGCGTCGTTGCGTTGTTCAGAACAGACAGAATTCTTAATTAGTGATTTGTCAGACAGTAATCTATTCTTCTTCTCTTCTCTACATTTATGCGTATCCCAATGTGTATTTGGCCAGCATTCATTTGAATATGGATTTTGAATGGAGGCACGCAAACTGGTTCAATTTCATATTTAGCTGATACCCACTTGTCTTCCACATAACCAAGCAGATTACACATACCTATCAATATATACTGCGTATTTTTGTATGTAAAGAAATATACATACACAGTGTATATATATATATATATAATATATATATATATATATATCTGTTGCTGCCAAAATATACACAGCATGCCTATATATATATATGTGTGTGTGTGTATCAAAGTTAGAGAATTTGAATATAATAATATATAAAAAGACAGTGAGTTCATCACCAAGCGAGGACAGTCAGTTTCTAGTATGAAACACTATTCGTTTGATGATTATTAGTCATTTCTGTCTATTTTACTTAAAACTTCCTCGTTGCTCTCATGGCTCTTCCATGGTATTCTTAGCATCCATCGGTAGAAAAGCATCTATGCTGACTGAAGTCTCCTCTTCATTTTTAATTTGAAGTACTGCACATATCATGATAATTATCCTCTATTTAAAAATACTCATTCATGTCTCAATCATGGAAACAAATAATGAAATCGAAAATGCTCTTTTCTTTTAACGTCATTACTTCTTTCTGTGAAGAGAGAAGAAAGGCAAACAGGAAACGCAGTCGAATATAATTCGTTATCAGTTTCATTTGTGTGGGAATAAATCGATAATCTATTCAAGCGCGATTGATATAAATTAAATGAACCAATCACAATATGGTCAATGTCAATTAAGCGAACCTTACATGATTATAGAAAATAACTGCGCAATGCAGATAACAGAAGAAATTTAAATAAATTAGTACATGTCACTACTATAGACACACACAACCACACAAGCAGATTTGACTATGCAAAAAATGTATTGAAGTCATTCGAATTCTGAAAATAATTGCTATGTAATTTTATAGCTTCTACCATAATGGAATTAAAGATAGAAAGTTATATATTGTCTTGTATGTATATACTCTTTAGTTTAACCAATTATTATCCACCGTGAATTCCGTTGATAATAGTAAAAATAAATTTACGTTGTTAATCATAATCTATTAAAAATGTCCGCTTTTCTAAAAAGCAAAAAGAGTGTAGTATTAGACATTTATCAAAAGTAAATCTGGTACTATCTAGAGGCAATTTGGCTTTAGAATGTAGGTGATACCGTCTCTTCACCGTTTCCTTTTATTGATTATTGACGAATTGTCATAATTAGTTGTGGAATTTAGTAGATGCCTCTTTTATCACCATCTTATGCTTACCAATATTGTCTCGCTAGATCAATTACGACTGAAAAATGAGTTAGATACTCACTAGGTGCCTCATACTTTTGATCTTACGTTAGATCTAAGCTACAATTAGAAAATCATCATAAGTGGATATACCGAACCGGTCTTGGATTCGAACGCGGTTCCCGATTTCCCATACCGAGTCGTTATTCATTACATCACGCTCCACACCCAAGCGTAAATCACCAAAAGTAAATATGTGATAAGGGAATATTTTTGTCATATGTTACAGATTGGTTTTTCGCATATTAGGAACGCAGCCTCACTATTGTTGGCGATCTGAACTCTCCCTCACTAATAATAATTATAATGATAATATTCCGGTTACAGGGATAGAACATGTTACAACTTTATTGGACTACAAAATTCACAAAGACCGAACAATCAAAAATAACCACCCAGACTTTGTTATTAGAGACCACAAATAAACAAAAAAGTGCCTCCTGCTTGATATAGCAGTCCCTGTAGACTGTAGTGTATCCTTGAATATCTTCAAAAAGCTGTCAAAATACAAGGACCTTGAAATCGAAATCTCAAAAATGTGGCACATGGGAACATCAACAGCACCTGTTGTAGTTGCAGCCATCGGATCGGTTGGAAAATATTAGTCAACACAGTGAAGTGATTCCTAGAAGCCCATGCCTTAAAGAAACACAAAAAATGTTTCTCATAAGTACATCTTACGAAGGGCTTTATCTATGTAAATTGTGTGTGTGTGTGTGTGTGTGTGTGTGTGTGTGTGTGTGTGTGTTAATTGGTCAATGGAAAATGTCATGGTGTCATTTCTAACCATAGGTCTCTGGGCGGGACTCAGAAGGAAATGTGTACACACAAGAAAACAAAGGAATAATAATGACGATAATAATAACAATAATAATAATAATAATAATAATAATTAGAAACACCGATGAAAATTTCACGCTTTTCGTCCTTGAATTTTCGAATGAATCTGAATTATTAAGTTAATCGTTGAAAATACTCATGGCGAGTTCTATAACAATAAATTATCCGTATATGTCTCCCTATCACATCATTAAATATTTGTGCGTTACAGCTTTAAAAAAAAATAACGCAATAGCAATCATAAATATTATTTAAAGAAGTAGGCACAATGTAGTCCCCTTATGCAGGCACGCACTTTATTTAACCACATTTCCATTGATGGAAGCATTCCTGGAACTTCTTTTGGGGGGGATAGCGAGTAGTTGCGTCATCGCCTTCGCTTGAATTTCCTAGACAGATTGTGTTCTTTTCACGTAGGATTTGATTTTGACGGGGTAAACTTTGTGACACCGAGAGAACAAACTGCTGTATAAGCCATGTTCACTTATGGAAGCTCTGTAGTGTGGAGCGTCGACCACACCTTACACACTTTCCTGTCAAGCATTGTTATAATCAACGGGAGTGATCGACAACGTTATAACTTATTCTGTATACGCAACAGAGTTCAGCGTCAATCTGTGTTAATCTGCTTCTCTTTTAATACTCCAGCTCAGTTACCAGAGCGACAGAACCCGATACTATTTGATCAAACCTCAATATAATGAGAAGAATATTGACATGCATATCTTTGTTCATCATCATCTTCTTCTTCATTATCATCATCATCATCTTTTTTTCTTCTTCTTCTTCTTCCTCTTCTTCTTCTTCCTCCTTTTCTTCTTCTTCCTCCTCTTCTTCTTCTTCTTCTTCTTCTTCTTCTTCTTCTTCCCTCTGATATGGCCCTTTATGGTTCTCCATAATGTTATGCTCTTTGTAGTACTTAGGAAATGTCCTTTTATCATCTGTCTTAAAAAGCTCTTTTGCTAACCATTTACCTGTTATATACTGCTTTCGTCTGTTCCTCCATCTTTTCAATATGCCCTGTAATTGTAATATTTATATCATAAAAAAGTAATATGTTCTGGTTTTAGTCAAACATATTTACTTTAGTAAATATTGGAAAATTAATGATCAAATGTTCTGGGATAAAAATCAAATTCCTTCAAATCCTCGAAGTCACGAATATTATAAGTATGATGAAAATAATTAGTATGTAGATGTTCGTACGATTCGTTAAAACAGTAAAAGCAGTAATCACCATTTCAGG
>CAHIKZ030001328.1:495000-507500 GCA_903632075.3 Acanthosepion pharaonis | reverse complement strand
ATACATGTCGATAATGATCTTGAAAATCGCCGAATATATGTAACACATTGTTCTGGCAAGTAATTACAAATATGCCAAGTTGGTATATTTAAGAGCGTAGCAAATAAATACGGCTATTATTTGTGATTGCATTTTTAAAACTAGCCCATAATTCGTTCGTATAAAATGTACTTTAGTTAGATAGATAGATAGATAGATAGATGTTAGTCAAATCTTATTATGATTATTAATCTATTGGTAATTATAAAGATTGTTTAAAACCAATTTTTAAGTGACGAGAATTTTCCTTATTGCGAGTTTGTTTCTTGCTAGGTTTACTATGATTATGACCAGTTCTTTGATTATTCCAATATTCGTAATTACCAACAGTATCATCCTTGTTCAAAAGATTGGCGGCATTTCTTTGGATCAGGCAGTTCGTATCATGAAACCCGTCATGAAATCCCCTATTATTATAGAAATTACAACACAAATATAATATTAATTATCAAAATCAAAGTCAAATGCATTTTATGTTTGTATAAAAAAGCAGAAACAAAACGGCATTATATCCTTAAATAGAATCCAGTATAAATGATAGGGACCTACTTAGACTTCATTGATTCTAACGGATTGGGACGGTGTGTCTTAATGTGTTCAATTTTACTTTTTTTGTTTAAATCAGAATATGCCTCTTATTCCATCTGGCTCATTACAAATCTAACATTCGCTCATGTTGCCATATCTGCAGCTCCTGATATTCATCTCGTGTTTCTTGACAAAGTTAAAAAAAATAATTATCTCTAATGTAATCAATCCTAACTTGGCATCTTGACTTCAGTCTCTTTTTCACCTACGCCACGTTGCTTCCGTCAGAATTTTAATGGCAACTCTTTTGAACAGCGTTTTGACCTGGTGCATCGGCTACACGAATTTAAGCCTGCTATTAGATTGGCATCTTGGTCCGACCCTCTTAGTGTTGAAATAGCTAAATTTGCCCGCCGCTTCTATTTGAACACTTTCTTTTCTTGTACTTCAGGACTGTTGAACTTCCACCCGTTTACTTACTTCCCTGACAACTGAAACTTTCAAAAATTCAAATGCAACGTCAATTGCAATTTTCTATCTTCTTGAAACCCGTTCATCTTTTCTTCTTTTCTCAATTCTGCCTATACTCAGTCTGTTATCTCACTTTCACTCCCGGAATCCCCTACGTAAAAGGGTCATTCCTCCTTTTCTTGGGGTGAAATGATTAAAAATATCGTTTGCTTGCCCGATTACTGCAATCTTAACCTGTTAATGTCTAGAGCTAACCATTATCTTCTCCAAATATCCACATAATATTTGCCGATTACTCTTTAAAACTCTACATTGAGTGGCTATTGAGCTTTGTAGATAGAGAAAATTATTGTGAAAAATAATCTATACAGCATCCCATGTGAAAGCTGAGATTACTTTCTATCGCTGTCCATAAACTATGATTGCAGACAAAATGGGAGGCTTTATTACTTATTATTAAAGAGACTTCTCTTGGAGGAAATGCTTCTCCCAATATTCTTCCATATATTTTTAGAGCAGTTTTAATCTTAGTAAATATATTAAACTCAATCAGTATCACTAAATAAATCACTAATAAATTATTTGCATCACCTGTCTTGCACTGGTGAGTTAATTATATCTCAATGTGCAAAAGCGTAGAAATTATTCCTGAGTATCTTGTATGAGCAATCAGAAATCTGAACTCAGGAATACAATTCAATTGGAAATATCCTCAATGAAACCACAAGAAAATTTTCTCAAGACTTCTAGTGCTTCCCAGTTGCTCTTTCGAATGAGGTGAGATTGAGTGGCGAGTCAACGTATCTACCAAATGAAATGGACCTAGACTAATTCAAATGGAATCAAATCAATCAATTCTGATATAATTTACTCTTAAGAAAATATCGATTGCGGTCGATAGACGGCAGGTGTGTTTGGATGATGGAAAATGCTCAGACAGTCAGTGAAGAAAAGGAGAAGTATTAAATCTCAGTGAAAGTGCCATTTTACGAGCGCTGTGGAGTGTAAACTTAATTCCCTTATAAAACGACAAATCCTCGCTATTATAAAGATACAGATACGACGTTGTCACTATTTTTTTTAAGTATCCGAGATAACAGGAGATAAAAAGAGAAGAACGATATTGCTATAAAAAAGAAATTAAAGAAATATTTATCTGGAAAGAGATAATCTCAACATTATTTATTTACGTTTCGATTCGTTGTTTTTTTTCTTTTCATTTTCATATATAACTACAGTTAGGAAATTGAGTTACACGTTTCGCCACTAGTGTAATAAGATTATGAAGCATTGCAGGGATTATAAAATTTGCAAACTAAAGAGATGGATACAAGACCGTACAAAAAAGGTTTTAAATTACTGAAGAATAATTTAGGACATGAAAAATAGAAAAATATTACGTTGTTCGCATTAGATTAACCATTTCCCTAAGAGTAACTCTAATCTAAATTTTAAGTGAAAAAAGAGGGAAAACAAAATAAGTGAACTATGTCTCATATGAACATAGATTATCATTTGGTATGACAAGAGTATGTTAATTGATATCAAGGGATGCAAGATATAAATATATATATAAGTAACATTTGGATGACATACAATTTTCTATGATTAAATATTATTAGTATATATATATATATATATATATATATATATATATATATATATATATATATATATATATATATATATATATATATATAAAAGCTTCATTAAATACGACTGAAAAGGCACTGCGGTAAAGATTTTATTTAATTGTTTGTGTTCTTATAATGTGAATTTATGTTAATTGTTTTAATGTATGTACGGAAAAGGAAATTAAGCGGAAATGCTATCCAAATACACAATTATACATACATACTTACACAGAGAGAAAGAGAGAGAGAGAGAGAGAGAGAGAGAGAGACACACATATATATATATATATATATATATATATATATATATATATATATATATATACAGAGAGTGACAGAGAAAAAGTGATAGATAGATACTGTGTGTGATGAAGAAATTGTCATCTAAATTACGCAAAAATGATAATAAAACTGACAGCCCATTGCAACAGATATACTTACCAAAATTGCGCAAAACTATCTTGAAATACTAATGAGTATATTTATTCAATAAAATCGCCATTGGCTTCAACGGCGGTCTCCAAATGACATCGGAATCTTTTGGGTAGTCTCCTTGTTTAAATTGTGAATACTCCATAATTCTTGTCTTCTCTTCCTCTTTGCTGTTGCCATGAGTTTTGCTGGTCTCTCGCTCAAATGTGGTAACACTTAATAATCAAGTGGGTTGCAGTCTATGGTATTAGGTGGCCATGTAAAGGGTGATGTAGTCGCAGAATTGTCTGATATCCATGACTAGATTCTCCAGCTTGTATAGCATGGTGCAGATTCCTGTTGCCATATATAGGGCCTTCCAGTTGCCACTCTGTTGACTCATGGCAGCCCTGTCTTATCAATGCACCGTGTTGAATCTGAGGCCCTCTGGAACAAATTGGAAATGTTTTCTTTTTCATATCAAAACGATCAGAGTGAGTTTCTCGAGTTGCTGTACCTTCGTAATTAACATTAGACTCAACCAACTTTCTCTGAATCATGTGCACTGTCCTCAGATTGACACAAAAACAAACTGAAATGTTCGTATTGAAGCTTCCGTTGTCCTATCCAAACTTCTAGTAGAGTGAATTGAGTCAAAGTGATCTTTTTTCTCACAGTCGGTGTCCAACAGAGCCTATTGGGCAGTCGACAATATAAAAATAAAAATCAACGCACATGCACGAAATGAAATATATTTCTACGTGTGTGCGGATGCATAAATGATTATTTACGGATCATTTGCAAAATTGGAGAAAGGACATCGGACAAATGGATAAATAATGGTTGGTAAATAAAACAATACAGTGGAACTTTAATTGATGAAAAAAAAACAGTCTTTGAATTGTTGGAATTTATCTGACGATCAAAACAGTAGTGTATGGCTGGAAATGCGAATCGGAAACTAGAACGACTTTTTCACAATTTTAATTTTTGTCGACATTTTAAACGTAGAAATAAAAACGCACGCCTAAAAATGCGGGCACATACAACCACACCCGACACATACTCACCATCTCACACACATTTATGATTATAGATATCTGGGGTAAAATCGCTTGACCGCTGAAACTGAAAGTAACCATTCAGAGTCACTTGCAATATCCGTGTCTAACACTCGCCCTATTTTCAACAAGAAAAAATATTCTATAAATATAGCAAATTTTACTAAAATATAATAAAATTGATTGTTAGAGAAACTCGTTTCAACTTTGCATCTATGAACTTGATATTCAAAATAATCACCTTTCTTGACAGCAATAGACGCACATCATTCAAACAATGGTCATCTGAATTATAACAGGTAACAAATTCTCAAAAGAAATAATAGCCATTATTACGGGCTGAATCAATAACCAAAACATATCTACCTTTCCTTTACACTACTTTATTAACACCAAACTATCTTAAACAACAGCTTTGCTAATAGCTTTGCTTCGACAAGCAGAAAAAAATCACTTTAGATATACCCCATAAAAAGAATAAATTATAATAAAATCCATACTACAATAAACCTTTTTATGACTAGAGAATTATACACGAAATGAAAATTCATTAAATTTATCATATGCCGGTAAATATCTCCAGCAGAATGCAATCAATAGATACCTTACCCCATTATTGCCAACAACGCCATTTTTATACGGTATAATTTTAATATAATAAAATTTTACTAAAATATAAGCTTAACATAATGCAATGCTATTCTTGTGGCTTATTAAGCTTTGCTTTTTTTTTTCTTCACAAGTGTCCTATGCTGAAAAATGGACGAGGATGTAGCTGATAATTTAATTTCCCTACCAGCGATTGTATGTCTGCTCTGATTTTCTCGATCTATATGTATTTCTTTTAACCTTAGATCTATCCTTTACCTCAGAATACGGTGTGAAATCTGTACATTTACACCAAGAATTAGATGAAATGCTCAATTAAAGATTAATCATTCATTGACACTGATTTTTACCGCGGGGAACTGTAAACTATTTCCACATATCTCAACACATAATGAACAATTTAGCAACATAAATTAGTCTTTATATTTCCTTTTATACTACTTCAATTCTTACTATGATTCTTAGTCTATTTCTTTTTTTTACTAACTTATATATATGCGTGTGTGTGTGACGCATCTCCGAAAAGTCAGAGCCTGCAACGCCAGACCCTCTCACGCACAAGATTAGTTAAAGCAAGCCTCACCCGTATGAAAGCCACCAATCAACACAGAGCTTGGAACGGATGAAGAAGACCATCCCGAACTATTATTCATACTATAAAACATACTATAATAGGAATATAAAGCAATCTATAATGGTAATAATATTTAACGTATATACGAGATATTTTGCATGGAAAATGGGGATGATTAATATTCAATGCTTATATTTGTTTCACAAAAAGAGAGGTGTCCCATAGTAAAAACTAATTATGTACTTCTCATTCACGACTTAAAGAAAGAATGTCATCCAATACGTCCTGTAAAAATATTTGATGACTGATATTCTCAGATAGTTAAGAGTGATAAATTTAGTTCAATAAACGCTTTAACAAAACAATCTTTTTTGTTATTTTAACTTTCCAATGCGTATCAGCAAATAGTCTTACGACGCCAACTATCAAGTTTTACATACTTAAAAAAAAAATGGATGAAGAGATGAGCAATTTCAAATTTCAGCTGATAAGCCACAGTTTAACTACAAATAATTTTCTATATATATTAAAAGAAATGAATGTAAAGCATCGTTAATTACAAATTACATTTGTCAGCTTTTTTTCATTTTTATTCCATAAGAATGATAATTCTTGCTTTTAATGAGACACAACTTCAACTTGAGTATTGTACCCTTTTATGTTTCTTTTTAGGTTGCATTGTGTTTATTACGTGTCTTCAAATACATTCGGATATGTTGATATTAATATTAATTTGATTCCACGAATTTTCGTAAACTTCACCTTCATATTTTACAAAACACTTAGTTGAACGTTTATTGTTCCATAAACGTTCATTGTTCTAATATTATAATAATATAATATCAACATTGTTCTAATCATATATAATTTTTAAATATTATATAATATAATAAAAAATATAATAATAATGTTCTGATATTATATAATATCAATGGTAAAACGGGAAAAGAATATTAGTCTCCTGCAATAGAGAAGTATTGCCTTAAACCTTAATTCTATTTCGATCATATGGAGTTGTTCGTTGTTCTTCCTCATGTGTATATTGAATCCTATGACATTCAGAATCATTTTAACGAAAATTACCTTTTCAAATCCTTTATTATTTAGCTGATTCATTGCTAAGTTTCTGTACTAAAATCATATAAGTGTTTACATATAAGAGCACCAGAATTTTTTTTTCAACACATAACATTCAATCTTAGAATTAAAATTGTTAAGTATTTCTCTTATCTTACACTATTTATTCACTTGCTTTTTATCAGGATCAGTTTAAATCGATCACTTTTTTCAAACATTATCAGGAGGAAAATCGGTATCAAAAAACGTTGTTATAGAAAACAAAAAAATAAGAAAAAATAAGAAAAAAACGTCACTCTGAGGAAGCTTAATTGGGAGACTGCCACAATTAAAAGAATTTCAATTTTTATTAATTAACACTATATGTGTGGTCTTGTGCCTTTAAAAAATGATTTGTAAATTATTATTAAATAAAACAAAATGCATGAAAATAAACTAATCAGATATGTCTGTAAATATATATTTATTTGTTTTCAAATTAATTAAATCAAACTAAATGTTATATTTCGTATTTTCTTGATTGTCTGATGAATAGTACACATGAGGAAGTCCAGGGAGCATAAGGCATTAAGCATGGTGATCGAAACAACAGCGATTGATTTTATTGGTTTTTCTTTTATAAGCCTTTTCATGTATCATGCAGAACACTATATGTGATGTATTTTTTTATATATATTTATATTGTTTTATTGAATATTCCTGTATCTTCTGTTATCGACCAGTTTTGTTTCAAATTGTATCTTTCTTCTTATTTCGTCGCTAGCGAGAGGTGAGGCTACCAGGTTAGACCAGACTGTGCATCGGATCAAAAGGATAGGGACGGAAGGTAGAGGGTTATTTTTTTGTTGTTGTTCTCAAACTTTCCGCTGCTCGGCTCTTCAGTCGCGAAAGCCTGAAACCTTTGAAAGCAAGCAAATATATTTCTGCGCATGCACATACACACATAGTCGCATACAGAGGCAAACATATGCCATCAACTCACAAGGTAAATAAATAAACATATTTCATTAACATCGACTCCCTACCCTAGTAGAAAATAGATAATTATATAGAAATCTTACATTGGCCGAAAATAAATATAGAATATATAAGTATATAAATGGAAATTGGTTATACTTTTTGAAGAAAAATTATCGATATTTGCGATAGAGCATTCACAACTGGAAATGTTGTGTGGATAAAGAAATCAACATTAAAATCAATGTTGATCGCTTAAAATAACGATCTCATATTGAGTATATTATGTTGATTTTTGTATTCATCTTATTTACACACAAGCACAAACAAATATACATGTATATATACATATGATAGGATAAGGAACAAGTATAAAACGTATATAATTTAAAAAATTTTCACTTTTCTTTAAGCTTCTTCAGAAAAGGAAATATGGTCGAGAAAATAAAATTCCGGTATTTTTATTTTTGTGTTGAACATTGGGGGGGGTTCGACTTAACAAACAAAATAAAAATGAAAAAAAAACAATACTAAAATACATTTACACGTCTCGGAGTTTATTCAATACCTGAAGTTTGCATTTGGTATGAAACTCCGAGTTGTACGAACGGTGTAGAATAATATATATATATATATATATATATATATATATATATATATATATATATATATAGCCCTGTTATATAAAATCGAGCACTCTTTCAATAAAACCAGCACTTTATGTGTAATTATATATATATATATATAATGAATGTATATGTGCACACATACATATACACACAGACACATATATACAATATGTGGCAGATATAATAATATAAGCCTATGATATATGTAACATATTAAACACAAAAACCTCCATGCAGGCATTTACAAAACAAATTTACATTTATTTTTTCCAACAATCTCCAGGCTACACACAAAATTAAAAATGACGAACAAATTAATAGATTCAACAATTAGTCCCAATAAAAATGTTGGATATTGTGTGTGTATGTGTTTTTTTATATGTGTGCGTTTGCGATTATAGAAGAAGAACAAGAATAATAAGACACACAGCATCCATCTTTCAAAGAAACCAAAAATTAGTTCGATGTTTCGATGTTCAGCTTGCAACATCATTTGCCAAACGTCATGAATTCCACCGGCTTATTCTCTCAATTACTTTTTATACAGAGATGTTGCGCCTACTTATATTTCCTCTCTCTCTCTCTCTCTCTCTCTCTCTGTCTGTCTCTCTAATATTCACATAAGCAGAGATACACGCAAACACGTATATGACAGGGAAAAACTTCCCACAAAACATCCGTACTTAAGTATTGTCATTCACTTATAAAATTATAAGTGCATTAAAATAGATAATAATGCCTTTGTATACACTGTCAGTAATTTACACAAGCAAACAGAAACATGCTTGCTCATATTTAAGTAAGGTTTTAGGCATCATCAAAAAAGAATTTATTTTCATTAGAACAAAATCTGAATAAGCATGACACAATATGATTCATTTTAAGGGTAGGAAAGTTTGATATTTAACATTAATTATAGAGTTGTAGAACCGAGATTTCAAATTATCTTAATTGTTTTCTTTCATTTTATTTTTATTCATTTACATATTTTCTAAATTTTTCGATTCCAAATTATTCCAGCATTAATTAAGAACAATAAACTGAAACAACCCGGTTGTATATTAATTGTAGGGGAATCGGAGACCTTTGACATACGATCGGCCTCTTTTAATTCATTGTATATTTTTAAAAGATAAACTAATTATTAAAAAATGTGGGTCAAGTAATGCTTGAAAAACAAAAGATTTAGAATTAAGTAAAAATTAATAAAGTTAAAATAAAGTTAATAAAATAAAGTTTTAAACCGTTTAATATGAATCTCGTTTTATTTCGCTTATTCAGATATTTTTTTGTGAAATGAAATTCTTTCTTCTCCTTGAAATATCTAGCAGCAATTTTAACTGAATACTCTAAAAATGAAAAAATACTGGAATGATTTTACACACACACATATTATTATTATTATTATTATTAAAAAATAATAGGCATTTTGTGTCGATTAATTTTATTGATTGAATTTCCAAATTACGAATAAACATACTCAGACAAAGAAAAAATTCCGGAAGAAATTTACGAAGTTCATTTCGGAAGAAATATTGTCCAAGCTTTCGAACTTCTGAAGTTATAATCAGTTTAATTAATTCAAAAGTCTGAAACACATTTTTTCTGAAATTAACTTCGGACAATTTCTGACGGATTTTCCGTTTGTTGTAGAATGATTATTCTTAAATTGGAAAAAGACGATCTATAAAAATAATAGTCACAAAATGTCTGCTGCGCTTTTAATAATATTTGCCTTAAAGGACATTTGACGTGTGTGTATACACACACACACACACACACACACACACACACACATATATATATATATATATATATATATATATATATATATATATATGTGTGTGTGTGTGCGCGCACACACGTGTAATATATATTTATTATACAATCAGACCTACATATATATTGAAAAATGATTCATTATCCACACATTTTAAAATAATTTTTTTCAAATCTTTCTCTCTCCCTATCTCTCTCTGTCTGTCTGTCTGTCTGTCTGTCTCTCTCTCTCTCTCTCTCTCTATCTTTCTATCTGTTATTCTGTTTGTTTAAAAATAAACTGCTATTTCCTCGTGCTTCAATTCGTAAAATACATCTAATTGTACATGTTTAAATGTTTATTTTGCTTAATAGCTATTATCTCCCGCTTTTAGTGTATCTTTTAATTTTGATTTATGTGCCTGGCCTGTATTATGTTCCTCTCATTCATTTATTAACAATCAATATTACTGGTGTATGCTATGAACTTTTAGTATTAATGTTGTCATTTTTTCTGGAGTAATATAAATGTGTGTATTGCATTTCATAAGAAGTGCTTAATGTTCAGTTTATTTCAGTTAATTTGATAGCATTTGTTCCATTTAGATATCTGCTAGATTCTCACTGCCGAAAGGCAAACAGCATCAATCTCTCATTTCTTTATTTGTTTTCTTCAAATATGCTGTATAATTTCATTGTATTTCCCTGTACATATTAACAGTAAATCTGACTATATCCATATGCATATTAATATTTAAGAGTAAATATTTGACGCCCATGCATTTCTGACATAAGCGTTTCACTAGTGCATGTGGAGGTTGAGGCTCCATTTTTCTGACCAAAGTTATTTCTGATATTCAAGTAATATAGATATATAAAGTATCATCTGTTAATTATTTTTAGAACCAACTGTTAGGAAAATAATTACTTCAATAAACAAGTATGTCGTCTCCGAAGGATAATTTCTAAAAGTCTAATGCATATAAATTTATTCTATCAACATCTTATGCTTATATGCACATATACTCACAGACACACAGACACACACACACACACACACACATATATATATATATATATATATATATATATATATATATATATATATATATATATATATATAGACATTTGTTGTATTAATGTATTTACAGCGATGTTTCACATTTATCGATTTTCAAAAAAATAAGAAAATATGTAATATTCTAATTTTTACTTGTAGTAAACATCTCTTAGAAAGGAATGTAAAAGAGGCCAACTTATATATTTAAGAATTAAAGGAATATAAAAATATATATATATATATATATATATATATATATATATATATATATATATATATATTTATTTTAAATAGTTATTTCTAAGTTGCAATAGAAAATATTCATTAGTTCACTAGCAAATTCATGCAAATTTATAACAGCAACATGTAATTTTATATATATTAAGTTTCTGACTCTAAGAATTATGACATTTGCACGGCAGACAAATTATATGAATAATAGTACTTATGTAACAATTACAATATGATACAATATTTGCTTAAATTTAAGAAAGAGTCAATAATAATAAAAATATTATTAACAATAATAATAATATTAATTATTATTATTATTGTTATTATTGTTATTGTTATTATTATTAACCTCGAATTTCTCGCATCGTTTGTTTTAGGATGGTACAAGTTTCAGACTCGCAATTTTCGAATCATTATTGATGATATATTCCATATTAAAGTTCACATTTTCCATGATATTTACCGTGTTCAGATCTGGGACTTTGCTGAATATGTCAGAATGTTTATATGTTTATTTTTCTAATAAGTCCAATTCTCCCGTGCTTTCTGTTTTGGAATTATTTTTATGCTGAAACAACTAGCGTCATCTCACTTTGAGTGTTCGCTGAATGTAGAAGAGACGTTCTTCCAAAATTACGCGATATTTCGCAGTCTTCATAAATCATTTGATGATGTGAATGTATCCTGTAAACACATTATAAAACACTCGCCTACAGGTTTCAGGTTCATTATGGGGTTCTTTTCAGGATAAGAACCGTTCAGTTTTCCCCTGACAGTACGTGGAAAGATATTTCTAAATAATTTATCTTTCGTCTTATCGGACCTAACAGATGATCATGAGATAGCCACGTTCTTTATTGATATGATCATTGCCAAACTTTTTTTTTTTTTTTATTAATGATAATCAGCGAGGTAGCCGTCATCTCATGTCCCGATTGAAGTAAGGTCATTATACCTGTCCAAATAATTTTCGATTATTGATTGCTGTATCGAACACTTTTCAGGAGAACCTGTTTTCATCGATTTGCAGTTATCGCTTCTTTTTTTTATATTTCTGATTTATGTGGCAGACTGAGTTTTTCGCATTTTTCAGCAACTTAGAAAGAATTCTGTAGACTTCTATTTTCATATGTTTACACAAAAAATATTTAAGACATATAAACAGTACATTTCTCATTATTTCTTTCATTTTTTTTTTTTTTTTTTGGTACGGAGAAGACAGTACCACTGCTGCATTCAAACATTTATTCAACGTGCACACACATACACAAGCACTACACACACACACATATATATATATATATATATATATATGATATATATATATATATATATATATATATATATATATATGAATGTGTGTATATATATATATATATATAATGTGTGTATATATATATATATATATATATATATATATATATATATATATATATACATATATATAAACATACATAC
>CAHIKZ030001328.1:477500-490000 GCA_903632075.3 Acanthosepion pharaonis | reverse complement strand
TACGAATGAAGAAAACATCCGAAGTAAAATTTCTGTACACAATTTCTGTTTGGTACATTTCATACATTTGAGCAACGAAGAAGTATTTTTTTTTTATACAAATGGAAACGAAAGCCAATGGAAAATTAAAATCTGAAAGTGACAGTTAAATCTTTTATGAAACATAAGAAGGAACGGTTGTCTGTAGAATTTAACACTCTCCTGACACAAGAAATTCAAGAGGACACGAGACAGCGCGTGATCTATCTAATGATTCTGTTTGAATGGCTGGAATAATACGGACAAAAAACCTTGTACTTAGTCAATGATACAAGGGACAGTAAATTGTGGAGAAGTATAGTCAAGAAATGTGGTTGAAGGAACATGACATATAAAAGAAGTAAAATTTATTCATTACTGCCTTCCCAAGGCAAATCTCTCCCCTATTCAAGTAAACTAACCTTAATCAATACACGGTGAACAGCTGACAAGTGTACTACATTGACGGAGACTTGGGAAATTGGAATCAGTTTAAGAATTATATTCATTGCCTGAATTCGGGTCTAGTATTATGTATCGTAATGCATTGTCATGAGTAAGAGGTTGAGTTCGAAATACTTCTTTAAGGTCGGGAGCACTAGAATCAAGCAAACACGGATATTTAAATATCTGGGAAGCGTCTTGAGGGAGGACGGTAAGTGAATCACTGAGATGCATAGACGTATTGGGAAGGCCATGGACGCATTCCAAAAGCTAGGCAGAGCACTGCGAGACAGGAGGATTTCTTTGGTAACAAAGAAAAGAATACTGAGCTGTTACGTGACATCTGTCCTTCTTTATGGCAGCGAATGTTGGTCGATTTCCTCAAAGATATAGAAGAGATTTGAGACTACACAGATATAGTTCTACTGTAGGATGCTAAAGATATCATGGACCGAGCGTGTGAGCAACGATGAGGTCTTAGAGAGGTTGAAAACAAGGAGGATGCTTATACTTAATATCAGGAAGAGGAAGCTGAAGTTTCTGGGACACGTAATGAGGATGGAAGTCCTGGAGAATCTGATACTCACGTGTCGAATAGAGGGAAAGAGAGACAAAGGAAAACAATGCGTGACTTACCAGGCGGGCTTAAGCAAGTGGATGACAGAACGTCGTCTGTGGGGAGGAAACAGAGGAAAGGAACTTCAGAGCTGCATGGAATAGAGGGACGTGGAGAGCCATGATCGCCTACACCCTGAAAGTATATGGCACATAAAAAGAAAAAAAAGAATATGTATCTTTATTATGCTTGCCTATATTTTTTCTTTTTATCTTCGTACCTTGCATACGTACCTTACTCTTACTTTTGTTTTACCCAGATTTTCTTTTGAGAATTAAATGTTTATGTTGAATGTATTACGTTCGTGCTTGTTGTCTTTAGACCGTTTATATTTCAAGTTTTTTTTTCCTCGTATTGACGACTTCTCTTCATTTAATTTCAGAATATTTCTTGCAATAAAATCCAAATGTATTTATTAACCTCACTTTATTTCCTAAGGTCTCACTTCTCGTTTTCATTTAAAAACTAAATTTACGGCAAAGAAATGACTGTGGTATAACTGAAACATTCACACAGCCGTTAGGCTACAACGCGGCAACGCGTGTTAAATTCCGCTTATAGAATATACTGAAGGTTTAAAAATACTTCGTTCTCATCCCTTTCTATGAATATATATCCCTTTCCCTCTCTCTCATATATCAAACACACACATACACACACACACACATATATATATATATATATATATATATATATATATATATATATATATATATATATACACGCACACTGATATATGTGTGTGTGTTTGTGTATGTCTTTATCTGTTTGGTTTTGAACAGTTTATCATACATTTACTTTTCATATTTTTATCTTCATTCAGCAGCCATACTTTTAACTTTTCTTTCTACTCTGCTTTTTTTTTTAGCAAATCAGGATTTAACAGGCGTCTCCTCCCACTCCCTGGATTTCATAGCTCACATCTCACATTATTTTAAGCGCAATTTTCTTCTTTTTCTTCTTCTCTTTTTCTGTCTTTCAAATGCAGATTGCGAGATTTAAATTTAAACTGAGAAAGGACGCATAAAACGAAATCAAGTAAAATACTTTCTTCAAAATAAACAGTATAACAACAAAGAAAAATAATGTTTAATTGAATGTTCTCAAGAAATCATTTGACTTCTCTTATATGAAAAAATAAACCACATTTTTAAAGAAAAGTATTGTTTTAGCATAATGTCCGCGAGGTGGCATGCAGACAAGTTGTATGCATGTCGATATGCATGAAAACACACACATTGCTTTCTGTCTACAAAGGCAAGAACATAACTTCACCTGAGAACGTTATTTAAAAGACAAATATGCAATGTATTTGTTATTAGACAGCAAACATTAGATGCATAATTTAGAATGAGTTGAATATAAGTCTAAATACTTCGTGTTTCTGTGTTTCTCTCTCTAAATCTCTTTCCCTTTCTTTTTACTAATTTTTTACCAATAAATGACCCTTTCGACATATAATCGAGACTAATACAAAAGAAATATACTGGTCTCAAAATAAATATTCTAGTTGCATTTCAACCATGACCTCACGAAAGTAATTATGATCGAGTTAATAGAACATATACCAATATACGTCCAATATTTACATTTGTCTCCAAACAGGACTGTAACGAAGTTAGCGTTTAGGAATTTAAGAAAGCTATAAAAAATCTAAGTAATAATAAAGCGTTAAAACTGAACTACATAAGCCTCTCCGCGAATTCAGTAACCGAATTCTCAATTTCATGAAGGAAATCTGCTATCAGAAACGCATCCCCCCGAGAAAGGTTTAGATCAACCAATAATATACTACTGAAAAAAATAGCCCTTATGAGACGAGCATATACAGCGGTATCTTAACTACGTCATTCATGGAGTAAATACTAACAAACATATTCTCATCTTGGCTAAATTAATCTCCTTAAAAACCAGTCTGGTTTCCGCACAGGTAAGGGATGTAATGACGATATATATATATATATATATATATATATATATATATAAAATAAGGGATCCGCATACCTCTCCAATAGGAATTAATCTAACAGTTATATTGAATTTATCGCAGCATTTAGACACATTAATAGTCTTACTCTCCTCGGCCATTACAAACCAATTTCCAAAACCTTACTCAAATGAATGTCTTGATCTGAGCAAGGAACTCTGGCAGATCACAAAACCATACATATCTGATAAAGATCCTAAAACAGAAATATTTCACGTCTCATCAAATGAGAGCAACATTCCATTTAATCTTTCCTAAGAATATTCCCTGCAAATATACAAGCATCGGCGTGAAGAGATGGGCACTGATTATATATTTATTCGATGCCATATCACAAACTAATCTACGAATAGTAAACAGCGAACCTGTTGTCTCTCCTTATGCCAACGTACTGAACATTAGTGTGTGTGGGTATGCTGATGTCATGTATTCACATTTGAGATAATGATTATGAACAAATGGACAACAAACAATCAGCATTATCTATTAAGAGCTCTAAGAACTAGGACACAGGAAAAAAACTTTCCAAAACAGAAACTATAATCTGGAATTGGAATGAGAGTAGTGAGGCCTCCCAAAAATATTCCTTGTAAAAATTCAGCATTTAAATTTACTAAATACGAAATATTTTAATTAGTCCTGTGTATAGATCAGTTATAACAAATATAGTATAGTAGATAACGAAGCCGTGAATAAAATACGCTATGCTACATATAATTTTGCTTAATACTGCAAGTTGCTACAGAAGGATTACATTAAACTACAACCTCGAGTCATGTGATTAAATAGCTTCGTGAGATCAAGACGTTCATAAATCGTATCAGCGATTTTCATAAGTTTAAGATGTTTAATAATTTTGTTTCAATAAGTATACAATTTTATAAATTTTTTCTTTGTTGGTTGTTGTTAATCACGTCGTCCCTAGTCACTGTGGGATATTTCAGGTCCTGTCAAGTATTCTGGAATCAGATTTAAATTTCTCTGATGTTCAAACGCTGCATGAAAAAGAATAGAATGTCTGTACACGAGTAAAGAAAAACTTAATAAAATATATTACATAATCTTATCAGTATCTAATTAAACTTGAATAAATGATAAATTGTTGTCTAATTACGCACAAATGCAGTGTCATATTGTGAACATTCTTCATATATAAGAATGCAAGCGTGATAACGACATCGTTATTCGTATTAGTCACCTTATGAATTTTCTTTCTGTAGGATAATTTAGCCTCCTTTCAGTTTTCATTCATAAAATCTTACTTACTTTTTTACGTTAATAAAATATCGGATACTGAAAAGAATAAATATATAAAATAAAAATGAAAACAAGTAAAATAAATTAACCCAAATAAATAAACAAACAAGCCACTCCTCCAAAGTAAACGCCATAATTAATTACCCACAATGCACCACTGATCCATATATATATAAATAGTCGAGAAAAATCCAACACTCGCGGCCTGATGATTGCGTCTAGCATGAAACTGTCTGTCGCCTCTGAGTGTTGACTTCAGTCTTCACTTTTATATTTATATTTACAGGCGCTCTATCTCTGATATTGGACACTTTATCCCATAAATATAACACACCTTAAAACTATATTCCTTCATATATATATATATATATATATATATATATATATATATATATATATATATATATATATATTATGTGTGTGTGTGCGTCCATAAATAAAGTAGATGGACAAAATGTTTAGTGTAATTGAACACAGCAACCGGAACAAGTATTTAAACATGAAATTTCCTAGACTGAACTACGAAAAAATTGTAAACCACAATGATAAAATACCGACCGGAGAGAAAAGTATGGTTTACACAAGAGACTGTCAATATAAATAGGGGAAACTGATTTAATCATACGTATATGAATAAATAAACGTATACGCATTAATATAATCTTAAAAATAGTATATGTTGCATTATTTAAACACTACAGGATTTATAGTTTAATTTAACAATTCCGGAGTCGACAGCAATGAGGATGCACTCTGAAAATGTGGCAGGATTACTTTGCATTGTTTTCATAAAGGAAAATGCCTTCCGCTCCTCTTCTAAAAAGAGAATATGCACGGTTGGTAACATAGATTTAGAAACAAGAAAAAATATCACAGAAATAATATAATCAATTGTGCTGTCAAGATCGCATGGAAAGTTAAATCGATTTTTTTCACAGATTTCCTGTTCTGTGTAACGTACATATTTTTTTTATGTTAAAGCAGTTTTATTTTTTCAAACTTTTCAAAATAAGATAAATTTTCTTTAACAACTGAATTTCTGCTTTCCTTAAATTTCTCACATTCACTTGTAATAAACTCTTGCTATTTTATGGATGATATGAACGTGGCAATTTCTTTTCTCACTGCTTAGAAGTTTTCTAAAATTGCAAGTATTGTTTCTCTTTTAATAATTATATACGAAAAGGATCAAAACCGAGGCTATATAATTATTTGCCTATTATCTGCTAGCATGTGTGTGTGTATAATTGTAAAAGAATTTCTCGATGTATTGAAATTTTAGAAATCGCCAAACTGACTAGACAGAAAATCTTGCATGAAACGAAATTGTTTATCACATGAAGGAATGATGTCAGAAGAAACTGCTTGTCGCAAAAACTCCAATGCCAGCACAAAAATATTTGCGCGTGATTACGATTTTCAGATAGCGTCTATATTATTGTACACACCTGATGGATTAAATTAAACTTGAATGTTTAAATAAGAGGAAATATGTTAATTTTTAATTTTACGTAGATGTGTAATATTTTTTTCTTATTTAATACGCATATACTTGTCTCGCTTTATCAAGTGTACCCATTCATATGTCTTATACACATATAGATACGGAACAGTTAATGGTGACAGGGAGAGAAAGAGAAATATAGAGAAAAATGTAAGTGAGAGAGAAAGTGAAAGAAATCGACGGAGCGAGCGAGAAAGAGAGAGAGAGAGAGAGAGAGAGAGAGAGAGAATAATTTTTCATGAAAATGTTTAGAAATCAAAGATAATAGTCGTTTTCAAGAACCAGTTTCTACCAGCTGAGAAGGATCTCCGTGTATATATTTGTTTGGTATTTCAGTCTCTATCAACAAAAGCGATCACTTTGGCCCAGCCATTTGGCATCACTTTCACTTAGATGTGTTTATATTTTCCCGTGTCTCCCACCATTTTCTTCACGTTATTTTTCTTTCTTCTTTCTTAGGATCGTTCATTTTTACCGATTTTTTTTATATCCAAGCAACAGAAAAAGCTTTTACAAAGGTTAAAGTATTGATATTGTAGGTCATAAAAAAATATTCACTTACTTTTGCATTTAACTAAAACCTATCTTTTAAAATAGCCTGGTGTTCAACACCAACTAATCTTGGTTGAAAGCTCAATTCTATATAAGATCACTAAATTTAAGCATCGTCACTCTTTCTGTGGGTGTCTATTTAAGAGTGTAAAATATTTCACCAAAATATTTCACGAACGTAACATTTCTTTTGAATTTAAGCAAGCATTTATAAATTATTTTCAAACATTCAGAAACTTACGACGAATATTTTATAGGACTGAAAAAATTTCTTTTCAGGATAATTGTTGTTTATACTTCAACTTTTAACAAGGGAAACTATTTATAATTTTTATTTCTCTTGTCATAAAACGCTAGTGATTTTCTAAAAAAAAAAAAGAAGAAAATTTTTGAAAAGATATAAATGTCAAAAATATCTATATTATCACACTGATTTAAAAACTCTGATACTGTGATTAAGATTGTTATTGCCAACCAGTTAATGTGAAATATAGATATGAATAAATGTAACTTACGACCTTAAAATAATTTAGAAATTATGCCTAATTAAATCCTCGGCGCATAAGATATAGGACCGATATAATATATTTATTAAAAATTAATAATAATACGATACAGATAAATACAGGACTGGTATAGTTATATACAAAGAAATATAAAATAAATAAACTCTAGATTCACATATTATTTTGCATTTTATTTACACGCAAACACAAACAAACACAGTCTAAAAAATGTATACAAATTCCGGAAAGAAAAAACTTGTACAGATATAGTTATACTAAATTTATTCAGACACTACGAGATTAATACAAGTTATCTTTGGACTTTACAATCTCAAGAGATGCTCAAAATGGTCTACGTTGACTTCCAGCTATTTATTACTACGGTGAAATACTGATTTGGCAAAATGTCCAGTCCCGTGGGATTGCTGCACATGCATTTTCAATTATTTGTCTAAGGGCAACCAATGCAGTCAGTTTTTTTTTGTTTTTTTTTTGTGTTTTTGTTTTTGTTTTTTTGCGATATACATCTTTTCGAATACCACATGAGTAAAAGTCTGTAGGGGTTAAATAAAAAAAAAATGGGCGAAGCTCGACTACACATTTTCGTCCTACCCAGTGTCCTTGCAAATTCTTATTCAGATCAGCTCACACGCCTTGTCTGTAGTGTGTCTGTACACCGTTGTGTTGAAAAAAAATACACCTTTCCATATAGTCCACGTATGACAGTGTTAGCACAGTTCGATAAAACTACGTAAGACATGTTTGTCCTTACCTGAAGTGCGTGTATATATATATATATATATATATATATATATATATATATATATATATATATATATGATTTTATTATTATATATATATATATATATATATATATATATATATATATATATTAGGAAATTCATCATATTTGGAAATCAAAGGATGGCCGTTTCCTCCTATATTTGAAACTCATCCACAATACGCATCTACTACCGAGAATTACGTTATAAGGCAAACCTCATACCAACTGTTCCAATTGGCCACAGTGACGAAGAGGTAGCGGATCAGACTCGATATAGCGCCGCTAGATCAGATATTCCGTGGTGGAATCCCCAAGAGCTACGACTACTATCCCCACGCCGCTCCATCCAGAGCATTAGAAGCCGGTTCAGGTCGGTTACTTACTTAATTTTAATTATCTCAAATTTCTATCACACACACACACACACACACACATACACACATATATATATATATATATATATATATATATATATATATATATATATATATATACATATACATATATATACATACCTGCGCACAAATCACAATAAAATCACGTGTTTATATATATATATATATATATATATATATATAACACGTGATTTTATTGTGATTGTATAATGTATATATTGTCTATAACTTATAATTATACACGTGTTTCTTACACACACACGCACACACACGTATGTGTGTGTGCGAGAAACACGTGTATAATTATTAGCTATAGACAATATATACATACCTGCACACACATAAAATCACGCGTTTCTTTTTGTATGTTTATTGTTCCCTGAATTGTACTGGAGGAGGAAATCTTCATTTTACAAGCACACAAGAAATGATATATATATATATATGTCGATTTTTCTCAGCTTGGTTGTCATCGGATTTTCTCATTACATGACTTGAGATGTAATCAAATTTTTTGCAAGCTCCTTTTCTAATATTTAGTCCGTCGGGAATCTTCTCTGATTTACGCAGACACCGGATATGTCCAAAATGACGCCTTATATTTAGGGATCAATAAATTCCTGAAAACGTTCAAGTTCGTTCTGTTAAACAACTTCTAAGAAAAGTGAACATTTGAAAACCGTAAATATTTTCTCAGTTTATTTTATTCTTAGATTCCCACATGTAGGTTCGTTAGTCTTCCTCGAGGATAACAAGTAAACATTCATGTTTTACTACATTTGCACTCACACATACACAAACATATATACACACACATAAACACACACACACATTGCCTTATAAACACAAACTCTTCTCACACCGAAAACATTCATTCCTGCTCAGATTCGTGTCCTAACATAAAGCAATTTTTATAAGTGAGGTATTTTTATTTATTAATTCGACACATGTCATTACTTAAACGTTATTTTGTAGTGATTACCGGATTTGGTTAGACGCTCCGTTTATTAAAGAGTATATTTATTTATTATCGACTAGTGGCCTGAATATTCAAGAAATCTCATTAAGGAAAAATGTCACCTTTCTAGAATTGATAATAGGATAAACAAGTTCCAATTCCATTTGGATTCGTTATATTTATTTACACACAAACACAATTGTGAAAGGTGCAAATTCGCATCTACTTCTCCTACCTAGGTGTTAATTCGTAAGACTTGTATCGGCAAAGCATTATTTTATCAAAAAACTCTTACAATCAAAAAATATTTCCTCTCTTTA
The DNA here is from genome assembly GCA_903632075.3 of Acanthosepion pharaonis. Lineage (NCBI taxonomy): Eukaryota > Metazoa > Mollusca > Cephalopoda > Sepiida > Sepiidae > Acanthosepion > Acanthosepion pharaonis. The sequence goes on along the minus strand of CAHIKZ030001328.1, from coordinate 480,659 downwards.
AATAACCAGCAAAATGTTGATAAGCCGTACAAAATGAATGGATCAATCGCGTATATAATACTTTTTGAGATGGTGATCTGTATTTTGTCATTTGGAGGTCGGATGATTAATTCGGAGAATTTCGTTTCGTGTTAGGCCTGCTTATTTATTGTCCCGTCTATGTTAACCACAGATATCAAATGAACCACCGACATACATAAGCCAGATAATCGTTAGTCACATTGGCCAGGTGCTTGTTAGGACCGACTCATTATCAGGGCAATGGTTGCCGTCCATAACATAGCTACATTTGTCCTCTGTGATGTCAACACAAGCGATTAGTAATCGTTCATTCACACCAGAATCATTGAGATTCGTGTATCTAGGGAGATCGCCTTGGGATCTTCTGTGATCACGGTATGTCAGCCTCCATACCAGTAATGGCAATTTGAATATGCGACGTGATTCAATTTACGAGATTGCAAATAGTTTGGGATTTATTATTATTTTTTTATTTACTTTGCTTGCACCAGTGCTAAGTCTCATATATATATATATATATATATATATATATATATATATATATATATATATATATATATATATATATATTATTCTTGTCACGCTCAATAATAATCAACTAATATAACCAAAATGGACTGAAAAAAACTACTTTCTAAAATAATGATTTATTCAGCGTAACTTAGATATGTCACGTATGGAGCAACTGGCAGGATCCGAACTCACTACTCGCCTACAATAGATCTAGACAAGCTTTCTAGTGCCGAGTGTATAAATTTTCTCCACACCCTAGAACTAGTAAAAAGGACTCGTCCATTTGTTACATTAATAACCTCTTGAGCATGCCTCTAGTTTTGACACTTCCGTTTTTGGAAGGAAGTTTTTTTTTTTTTTTACCTGCTCTCTCTAAACTCTCGGATTAGTCTTACAGAATATTTCGACCAAGGAACTGCAGCAATGCCAGCAGAGATATAAAAAAAGAATATTCCGAAGAATATTTGGTACGTTTCCGATTTTCTCAGTGTTGCAGAAAATATGTTATTAGATGTCTTAAAATAGATAATTTGTTTCTGTTGTGTGCGTGTTTGCGGTAAAGCAGTTATTAGCAATCCATACATATTTTTTTGCTGTTACTTTTCTCATCGATACATGAAATATAGAACCTTGTTTGTGGTATCCATTTTGTTAGTCTTCATTGATTCATTTGTTAATGGGCCGCAGAGGGAAATTTCCTGACTGGCTAATCCCTTACACACCTCTTCCTAAATAAATATCAGTTGATTAATTATATACAATTTAACGCAATAATGCCAAAACTTTCAAGAAATTATACTGAGGCATGCAGAATGTTCCACGTAGAGCGGTTACTTTCTATGTCGCTTCTAATATCATCTTTTCTGACGGTGGGCTAGAAGACGACTTCATGTTTCGGCACAGGAAAAATAACCTACCAACAAATACCATCTTCCGAGTAGATACTTGCAGGCGTAAGTATAAACGTATAAAAAATAATTGTAAGAAACAGGCGCCTATATGGGAAATCAATGATGAATCATTGATAAAAATCCACCAACCCTTTCCTCAGTTCGATAGTTTAATACTTACGAACTAAGATATATTGCGCCAGAATAAACCTGCCTCATGAATACCTATACTATGCAAAAATATTTTATTGAAATTTTCAAACTATTGTTTAATATAGCTGGAAGTGGTTAATTTGCAGATTAGCACCCATGCTCAGTTAGTATTAAAAATGTCCTGAATAAATACATTTAAGTGTAAATGAACATGCTTCGTTCGAAAAAGACGTGATAAATTTCGTAAAATCTACGGTTTTGGAGTTATCGTGAGTAAAAGTTTAGATTTATTCGCGTAGTTGGCGGCGGCCATGACTGGTGTTGTTTGCATCCATTCGCTGCGGAAAGCTAAGCGCGGTAGAACGGAGTTAACGGCCTTACTTTTACTGATCTTCCTCGTCTCAAATTTACAGAGTTTCTGCGCAATACAAGTGAATTTTCCATTGACAGATATTCCGCAGCAAATGTACGCAGACAACCCTAGTAATGGCTGCCACGACGCGAATGAATCCAAAATTATACTGTCGGTAACCCCGAAACAGTAGATCTTATCAGATTTATCAAGTCATTTTCGAATGAAGCATGCATATTACACCTAAGTGTAAGTATTCGGAAAATGTTATTGCAACCGTAACCATTGTCCTAATCTTCAAATTAACCATGAAAGTATTTGTATCTCCATTATTAGCGAAAATGAAATGTGTAAATAATATTAAAAATATATGAATGTCTTGTGTTAACAAAATAACGGTAATTTCATTTAAATATTGGGCAGTCATTTTTTTAGTTTCTAGTTTTCATTGAATTATTCTAATTTATACTAATTTTAATATCAGTAATTGTTGGAGACTTAAAGTAAAACAAGTTGGACATTTTCAGGAAAACGTTAATAATTGTATCTTTGAAAACTATCGATTGTCAAATAGATGTAAAATAAAATTAGATTTTGTAAAGCATATATTTCGGGTTTTTCTTATTGTTACAGATTATTGCTACATGTCCCGATTTACTATTTCCAAGTATATATTCTTTGTTAGTATTATGCACCTTATTTTACAATATTTTATCTAGAGTTTAGGCAAGCAAGTTTATTACCCAAAGGTAGAAGTTTTATACTGGAAATTAGCTAGGAGAACTTGGAGTTGCTAAGCTACTCATTAGAACGATTCTTTTTTTTTTCTGAATATCAATACTGATAGCATAGGTATAAATGATGTGATTTTTTTCCAAGTGAACAAATTCTCCAAAATTAAACCTCAATTCGTAAAGAGTTCTTTGTTAATCCGAATAATCAGCGTTCTCATTTTGTAAATTAAAATTTGCAAACGAATTTAAAACTGGCCAATGAACTGATGGCTGTATGCTAAAATCTAATAAATATATTGTTTATAATTGATAGAATATATGGCGTATTTAATAGTGTCATTCTAAGAGTTGGCATTCTATATTTTTTGCTTCGACCAAGAAATATTTTTGAAAATATTCAAATGTCCAAATTTTACCATGTGAATAAATCATAAATTTTCAGTATGCACTCGTAGTAGTAATGACATGAATTTTTAATGAAAACCCGCAAGAGATA
>CAHIKZ030001328.1:442500-472500 GCA_903632075.3 Acanthosepion pharaonis | reverse complement strand
GCGTATTGCGAACACTTTTTTAACCTACTGTCGTCGTGGAGTAATATTTCAAAAAACAGTCAGGCAAATATTGTATATTAAAAAAAAAAATTGTGTGTGTGTGTGCGCGCGCATATATATACATATATATATATATATATATATATATATATATATACTATCAAATACTATGATGGCAATCTCTGCATTGTAATTTAAAATCTCCATTCCATTGCTGACATGCCTGTATTTGTCAACAATGCATAATCCTTCTCCCCTTTTCTCCTCTCTTTCGTTCCCTATTGTTCTTTCTCTCTCTCGCTCTCTCTACCTCTCTCGCTCTCTGATGATTCTCTTTCTCTCCTCACACGCGCACAGAAGCTTGTACATATTTAAAATGAGAATGAAGCTTTCTCTACTCAGATATTATTAGCATGTTAATTAATGATCCCGGGTGATATATAAATCATGAAATGTACGTTGCTTTTGCTTCCTCGGCGCATCAGAAAACAATAGGAAATGGTCAATAAATGTTTTTTCTCTTTTCGTTTGAAGGAAACAAAGAAAAGGCTTGCATGAAGAATCCGAAGCTATTCTCTACTTTAATTTAATAAACTGTACTCCTATTTCTGCTCTGAAATCTGATTACACCAACAGCTGAAACATATCATTTAACACATTTAGCTTTCTCCCGAAACTGAACATTTTCTTTCTTTATATCTTTAATTGACATCAGGTGTTTTCTATAAGAGAAAAATAAGAAAAATCTGGTCCATTAACGTTAAATGGATGGGTGAATTTGCAGCAAATCATCTGGTAATGTTCCCGATTTGGAAAAAGACTTGCCGATATTTATTAAGCTCATCTTATAGAACCAGGAAACATACGTTGATCATTCAGCTTTGTTAGACATTACGACAGTATTGTCTGTGTTACTAACCTTGCTAAAAAAGAAGACACCGTTACAGTAAAGCGCTTTAATAATTACTTTTTTTATAATATATTATTCTACACAGACGAAATAACGTCTTGAAATTACAGATGTGATTTTTGCAGAAAGCTGCAAATAATTCGATGGGCAGTGAATTGGGAACATTGTGGAACCTTGAAGGAAAAATTGAGTAAAAAAAACGATACTTACTCTTCGAATCAGCAGGGTTTTTGTTTTTTTTAAATTAAGAGGGCTTAGATAATTTGACATTCACATATCTTCCTGACATTAAGTGGGAGTAGAAAACAGCTAATAACTTACCTAACATGATTATGTAAGTGGGTGGTTGCAAATTAATAGGAAATAGTAGTTAAAAGAATATATTGCTAAGCGCAACTAGATACAGGAATGTAAGGGCCATGATCTGCCATTTTCTGAAGGGAATTTTTACCTAAAAGTAACGCATTGCTGTACCCAGTTGAAATAGAGATCTCCAGGGACGTGACACGTTAGCTTTCAGGGGATAATGTTTTACGTTGAAATGAAGTGAAAAGATTATAGAGTTAATTGCTGTGTCATTCTAGACAATGTTTCTCATCCTAATGAATCTTACATATTTACAAGTCTATCGTTTTTTTCGATACGTTGAATAATTCTGCCATTTGTGATCTGGTGTTCCTGTTATATATTTAGAAATCCTTGATAAAATTAAAAGAAAAATCTATAGTATTGTTTGTCATGACCTTGCATTTTGTTTTGTCATTTTCACACCACCGAAATGTATATACCCTGTGCCGTCACTGTAAATTTCATGGTAATTGTTCTGATGAAGTGTCAACTGTGGTACATAGACATTGTGAATTTCAGCTCAATACTAGATCGGCAGCAATATCTTTGTTTTTATTTGAAATATATGACTGTGACCGTAATCTCTTGTGGTACACTGTTTTGCCTTAGTTTTTTAGTTGATTTTTATCTTTAAAAATGTAAATGCAATGTCAATCGTTATCTTCTGTCTGTATATTTCATTGTTCTCGCTCCATAATATTCCATATTATTCCACACAATGTCCCCTCCATGTTAATGAATTTGCTTCTTGATTGGGAAAAAAATTATTTTAAACTGTTATTTAATCTGCCTATATATATTTACTGCATTCATTTCTCCTGAAAGAAGGCAACTCTAGAGGAAGTACCAGTTATGACGACATTACCCAAGTGAATGAGAAAACTAGCTTAAAACACCATTGCTACAAGGTGTGGGTATCTTGTTAGTGATATTCATCCAGAAAAATCCTTGTGAGCTACTCAATGCTGAGGGTTATAAATTACGTATGGCACAGAAGTCATGTACGTTCTGAAGAGATAAGATCTGACGATACGTTCAAAGTTAGCAATTTTCTTCCGTTCAGTGTGGCATGAGAATGCACTTAGTGTGGCCCTTATATTGAAAGGTCTGATTAAAATCTTTTTTATCGAAGCATCGTAAGCCCTTAGTATGCCAAGTTTACTATTGGAACAGTGTCAGATTCGTGAGCTAATCTGTTATGAACGAAATCTCTACACCAGCAAACTATTTTACAAACATAGCTTGTAAACAACTCCTTAAATAGACGCCTGACAGGCATTGCTTCTTTATACACGACGTCAAGTTATACGGAAACGATATAAAACAAAACAAACAGGCGTGAAGTTCGAAAATTTCGAACATTGTTTTAAATATTTAGATAAATAATAATGAAATATTGATTTTGATAAATTAATGAATTCTATCCAGATTTCACATTAATTTTTCACTGATTATTCACTCGCTGCCAAAATGATTTTTTTTTTTTTGAATTTTCCTATTAATGTAATATCTCTATCTATAAAAGGCTGTGTGTGTTTGTAACGAATGCACGGCCGCTATTTTCGACGGATTTGCACCAAAATTTACATGCACATGCTCCCAGTTAGCGGGAACGCCAATACCGACCTTGCATTTTCCAACTCCCATCGATAGTGGAAATAATCGATTTTTCATGCTTCTATGGCAGTTTTCATATAGTTTGCAGCCATTTTCTACTGGCCAGAGTGAGAGCCTATAGCTGGCTGCCACGAATAGGCAGGAAGATTCTACTGGCCAGCCAGAGAGCCAACAGTTGACTGACACGAATGTTTACTAGCATGCTGGCATACATATAAAATCGATAGCTGCATTCGTCACAAGTGGGGGAAAAATTTAAATCTGCATGGCACTTTACAACAATTGGCTCATTTGCTTGCTTAAACTCAACGTTGATTCTGATTCCGCAGAACTGGGTTGGGTGTAAAAAGTATTTGTTGGTAACATTATTTTTTCATTCGGTTTTTCCAGTTACGAGTCTTTTTTTTAAAGCTGATCGTTTTGTGTTCATTTTTAGTTCTTTTTTCGTAACAGATTTAATGTTTAGTATAGAGCTTAGAAAAAATTCGAAGTGTGAGATATGCAATAATTAAGGCATGTAGTAACATCAGCACGGCAAAGGACACTCATTTAAAGTCAAGGAAGGGCAAAAATATTTTAAGTCAAGTGATAGCGATTGCTGTACGAGTCGTACGATTTTTTAATCAAGCACGGGCAACGCCGGGCCATGCTGCTAATCTGATATATATATATATATATATATATATATATATATATATATATATATATATATTATGCGTGTATTTAGGCAGCATTTTTTTGTATTGCTGCATGTTAAATAATATAGATAAAAATTGTCTATTTTATGTAAATTCTTTTCATATCGCCTGATAAGGTTAATAACATCATTAAAGACGAAAAAAATCACAATATTGATACATATTTTTTTTTTAATTCTATCTAAGCTTTCGGCTTACATAAGCCATTACCAAAGATGACAATTACATACAATATATTAAACAATACACGTACAAAACAATGATAGTCTGTTTTTGTGTCCATGGAAGATTTCCAAGAAACGACAAACTCGTACCTACGAGACGTTGGAAGCGAAAATCGCACCGCAGTTCATGACGTCTCCGCTGACCAGGCGAGAGTGAAAACGAGAAGTATTAAGTATGGGAAAACAGACAAAACTTGTTTTATATATATATATATATATATATATATATATATATATGACCTGTTTAAAAGCAAAATTAACAACTATGAATCTCCAAAAAATGTTAAGCTATTTCCCAATTAAGTAGAATTCACCTCGTCTTTTTCTATAATAAATCAGATTACTGCAAAATCGTAATCAGAGAAGCAGAAAATTTCATAGAAAATGAAATATAAATGGTATAAGTTAGAAGGAAAAAAATGAAATATTAATTTTTGTGATTAAGCGAGCGTAACCGTGTGCATTCAGATATCTATCACAACATCCGGTATGGAAAAAAGGAGAAACAACGAAAGCTTTTTTTAAAGTGTTAACACACAGCAAGATATATAATGTGAGAGAGAAATGTGTTTCTGTTTGAATTCCTGGGATGTAGAGTCCTTAACATTTACATTCGAACTATTGTTGAATGTAAATTGTCTGATATACATTATTTTTTTTATATATTAAGAACAAATTAAGGAAATCTATGATAATTTATGAAAATCTATTAACATACTGCGGAAGAACGGATGCGATAAAATTAACTGAATTAAACCGATTAGATTATATAACCAAATCGCATAAAAATGTATATATAATTGATATATTTAATGTTAAAATTCCAGCCTCTCCTTCAGGCGTATGTGTTGTCGTAGTATTAGCCACTTCATTATCACTTGTCGCATAAATTCCTAAAAGATTGAATGCTACACTTACAATCTCTCTCTCTCTCTCTCATGAATTTATATATATATATATATATATATATATATATATATATATATATATATATAATATGCAAACTAATGTCTGAAAAAATACATTAAATTTACAAAATAATGTAATTATAAATATAGATCTTTTAAATGAATATCAACTACAGGATTTTCAAAATATAAAATTGCACTTTGATGAATTTAACAATTTAAGTTTTAGCAGCTTGCATTATTAATTCATCAAGCCTTCAAGGTGTCTATCGCCTCACTTCTCTCTCGCATATATATATATATATATATATATATATATATATAGTGTTTACAGAGGACACTTTGAATAAATCTTGTAGTATTCAATAGAATTTAATTTCACAAATCCATTATTCTGCAGTTCTTTTAATATTAATTCATTGATTTCCTTTTAGACAAATTACAAGTGCGGAAGTCTTGTGTAGGGATGTGAAACTTCAAAACAGCGAGGTTATTATCAATAATCTCGTCCATATACGACATTCGGAAAAAATAATTGACTAACGTCTTTCACACACATAAATCCGACTAATAATTATAGAAAACGCGATTAAAGTATGCCTTAATAACAGGTTTTTGCAATATACACACACACACAATTTAATACCACATTTATATATTGTTTAAAATAACGCATTATCTTTAAGAAAAAAAAATTCGTTCAACACTTCAGAAAGATTCGATATAAAATTAACGGAATCCTACAATAAAACATTAAGCATAAATAACCGCAACATGAAAAAAAACATGCAAAAACATGAACTATGAAACTGAAAAAGTGCAGTGGGTTTTCTATGGAAGTGGAGAATGATTCTACGTTACCCTTTTTGATGTATTGATTGAACAGGATTAGCGGTCGTTTATTACCATTGTGTAACAAAGGCTCAATTTTAATGGTTTTCAATTTGGAGTCGGAATTGGTGAACACATACAATATTTTCCTGGATAACGGTTAACAGGAGATTTTTGTGTTTTTTTGTTTTTTAACGTACGGTGGAACATTATGTTAAGAATTTTAAGGCTCCCTTAGTTTTTAGATCTTGTCTTTGTCCAGTTTATTTTCTTACTCAAGTGTGATTTCTAGTTTTTCTACCGGCAATCTTCCTGTTGTGTCTGATAGTATGCTCTATGGTATTTTTCAATTTAAATGTAAGTATGTGGCTGACCCTAAGGAGCAAACCAACCTGCGCTTGGAGACCCAGATTAGACAGTCTATACCTACTTATATAAGAGAGGGTGGAATCAGGGTGGATGGTATTTGCCTGGCACAGGAGGTTTGTGAGACAGCGATTGGAAAACAACCAGGATTGCGTTTTGATATAATCTGACGAAAGGTTTACGGTACTGCACAAAGCGTGGTTGACTAAAAATGTTTGGTTTTTATAAGCTTTCACATCAAGCTTCACCTACCAACCTTGTGCAGGCAGGAGGAGAACTTTCTTTGTTCTCTGTGACTTATGGATGTGTCACGAATACAAATTTGTTTTATACTCACTTGGTGCTAATTTACATCGATTTATTATTTTAGTAATAAATTTATTTTCGTCGTAGCTCTTTTTTTATCCTCATGCACTTTTTCAGTTTCGCAAATTTCTGATTATATTCTACTTTTTTTTCTAACTAATGCGCGGTGGTGTAATGGAAATCGGCTCGGAATGAAAAACCTGAGAGCCGAGTTCGAAATACAGTCGAATACAGTAAATTCACTTAGTGCTAATACCTTTTTGAAAGGTATGAATCCTCTTCTCACACCAGCTATGAGTAAATAGCAGGACAGACCTTGGATGGCAACTGGTCTACCGCAGAAAGAAATGGCAAACTACAGCGGGAAAAATAAAATCTGACTCCTCAGCCATGTATCGAAAGATACATGATCGCCTAAGTGTGTATCACGCATAGCACATAAGTGACTGAATCATCATGAAGAAGTGTGACGCGAAAGGTTTTTCAAGAAAATGAATGCATTCCGTCATTTTTAAAACATATATATATATATATTTCCTGTTTATTTTGAATGTTTTAAAAGAACTTTTTATTTGGGGGGTTGTTTTTTTTTTTAATGGACAATGTCATTGGAGACAGAAATTTACACTTAGTAAAATATTCCTAATTTACTATGGAAAGTTTATGAATAAAATTTTCAAGTTAAAATACTAATTATTATATGCTTGAAAAATTTGAAGGGTCAGTTTATCAGTACCACCAGTTATATGAAGAATGGAGGAATACCATGAAGGAAACCACAGATATTTTTTCATTAAAAAATCATAGCAATTTAATTGTATCTATTTTAACTAAAATGTACCAAATTGATTATGAATGAGATTGTAATTTACGGTACCAATTACATCCTTTCCCATGTTATACTTTATACTTTTGCGATTAGTTCGTACCTATTACTGTACACATTAGCCGCATTAATCGCGTTTCCTGTATATTATTTCTTACTGTTAAAATTATACTTTTCATTAGATACTTATTTTATTGCTATACTCATTTTTTAAACGGTAATATTAATAACAATTGGTTTAAGTGTTCTCTATGTATGTCAGTTATTAATTTCATTGTCTATAAAATGTCAAGCAGGGATAGTAATTAAAACATTAGACATTTTTCGTTACAATAAACATAATTGAGCTATGATTGGAGAGATGTAACGTGAGTCTTGTTAGGAATGTATTATATCCAATGTAATTATATATAAGATTGGATTGATCAGGAACACAGTTCCTTCAGGGACATATAAATTCGTAAATAACTCTGGTTCACTGGAATTTGGAACATGCCGGTGAGTTATTAATAACTAGCAGACATACCCAGCTAGTCGATCCGAAAAAAAAAGCTCTCAATAAGAATGGAGCAAAAACCGCATCATGTTTGGCTGTAACAGTCTATCTTCAATTATTTTAAAGTACTTTTATTTGAAACATTTTGAATTGATGCAGTTACTGATATAATAGACGTAGTCTGTATTTATTCAAAGTTAGTCGAGTGCTTGAAGAGGTAAAACAGTCAACATGAAGACCCACTTCAGACCACAATTATTTTGGAGATTTTGAAATTTCAAGAATGTAAAAAGTATACATTTATATTACAATTGTTAGGCTTGATGAAAATTGGTTGAAAGATAAACGAAAAATAAGAAAGAAACCAATAAAAATCGTAAATTTTCGGTATTACGCAGGCTTTCACCATATCGTGGAACTCATTTATCAAATTAAATGACTGTCAAACGATCAACTTTTTGTTGGCTACAATTGGGTGAAGTTTGTATTAGATTGCTTGAAGATTGAGGGGAAACTAGTTTCCAATTTGTGATGAAATCAATGTTTGGTTTTTCGCAAAATGCAGTGGCGTAAAAATAAAAATTAGGTATCGTTGAGCTCGTCATGGTCTAAGTAACCTACATACCGAGCTTGAAATAAATCGGAGGAGAAAAATTGTATTATCGATATTAGATAGGCTTCGTCGATTGTTAAATTAACGGTTTTTTACGTTAAGAAACTCTTACATTGTACAATGTATGTGCCAAGTTTGTTCAAAATCGGTTGGATGTATCTTGAGTGAAAAGTTATCACACTCACACACACACTCTGTTTTATATATAGATAGATATATCATGTAAATGCACATCGAGACCTACAAAACTCTATCTGTAACATCCTCGTTGATAGTAGAAATAACCTCATTCCCATAATAGAACATTTAATAACCACTAATGAAAACGGCCACAATATAATGACCGTATTTGGAGAATAAAACATTACTTTAACTCTAGATACACGCATAAAACAATACATTTAGTTAAAACTAAAACAAAAAAATCTTTAATATTGTTTAAAAGCATAGCCGATAGCACTCGAACATGCAAAATATTTGGACAATTTCTTCATACTTCATGTCCAGAACTGAAAAAAAAATTCAGAATACACGAAAAAATAATTAAGATATATATATATGGTGCGATGGGTAGATTTTCGTCACATTATATATTCAGTTTCACGCATACACGTTATTTTCTGATTTTGTCGACTGCACATTTTAGAATGGTCAGTTAGGCACCATATGTGAGAAAAAAAGCACCATGGCGCAATTCACTCTGCCAGAAATTTGGAAATGGCCCGCTGTGCTGCTGGACCTGAATCATCAATATGAACATTTCAGTGAGTTTGGGTCTCAATCTGAGGACAGTGCAGAAGATTCGGAAAAATTTGGTTGATACATCCATTCAACAACATGGTGTTTGAAGTGATGGCGATATTATGTCACCATTCATCCCACAGTACAGGAGCATCAACACGAATGCTTCCCTCAAGTGCCTTGAGGATGTGGCGTTAACATGTGTTAAGAGTTGCTGCTGGAATACAGATTTCTGGCAACATGACTGTACCATGTGACAAAAGCAGTCATGGTTGTCAGGTAATTTCTGCTGCCATATCTTCCCTTACGTCTGTCCACCTAACTCCTCGGATTGCACCCCTTGATTATTGTGTGTTTTTGACCGAAAAAACAAAAAAATGACCTGAAAACAAGGATTATAGCAGCATTCACCAACTTAAAGAGACCTTTCAGAAGAGATGCAAGAGATTGCGAAGTCATCTGGAGGCCGTGTTTGACGTCAATGGCGATTTTAGTCAACAAATTTACTCTTTACTATTTATTATATTTTGTGTAATTTTAGTAAATAAGTTAAAATGAGATGTCAGTGTTATTTTTATTTTGACAATTTATCCATCGCAGTTTGTGTTATTTATATATATATATATATATATATATATATATATATATATATATATATATATGTAATTTTCCAGTCAATGTGTCTTAGAAATTTGCCAACTTATATGCATATTATTAGATATTCTCATCTAATTTGAACGCTTACGCAATATTTTTCTGTTTATTACCCATTCGTCCTCTAGTCAGTCTAAACTGATTTCTTGCATCTCTTTTCGATCCGTTTATGTAGCTTTGTATTTTCATACACATGGTTTTAAATATATAAAGTGCAGCGCTCATAGCTGCTTATTTCACGCATTCAGGCACGTATACATTGTCAATATTTAAACACAAAAAGGAGCGCACAAAATAAACTAATACATAGCAAAAAATAACATACAAATAAGTAATATAAAAGATTCTGAAATACTAGAATGAGAGGCTTCTACAGACAGATTGCTCTATTTGTTTGTTTTTACGTTAACGCGACATCGCCTTTGTGGAAAATATGATTTTCCTCCGACGAATTGTCCTGTTCAGTTAATGATTTTCCTGAGTAATTGTTTGTTTGTCTTTCGTTTCCGGATAACTTTGCTCAGATAACAGTTGTCCGCGTTTGGTGTCTTTCTCGTTCTTTTTTTCTGTTCTCATTTTCCCTCACTTCACCTCCTCTCTATGTTCTGCCTCTCTTCATCACTTCTATCAGTCCCTTTCATTTGTATCCGCCATCTATATTCTTAATTCCAATGACCTCCTACACATTTCTTTGTATTTTTCGTTACATTGCTATCTTGCTTAATACAGTTACTTGCTTTTCTCAAAGATAAATTCACATTCATTTGTTCCGGAATCCTGCGGTAAAAGGTTTGATGATGATGTTTTTATCTTGGGAATTAAATTCACTCCTCAGCGGAAACTGTTATTTCCAGACAGTTTTATAAGGTAATTCTCCATATATAATGATAGGGTCTAAATGCTCTTTATATGAAGCTACATTTTTAAAGCTTCATATATGATGCTAGGTATTGCACTATCTGTCGGTAAGGTTAGCTCTTTGAATGGTCTGTCGGTAAGGTTAGCTCTTTGAATGGTCTGTCGGTAAGGTTAGCTCTTTGAATGGTCTGTCGGTAAGGTTAGCTCTTTGAATGGTCTGTCGGTAAGGTTAGCTCTTTGAATGGTCTGTCGGTAAGGTTAGCTCTTTGAATGGTCTGTCAGTAAGGTTAGCTCTTTGAATGGTCTGTCAGTAAGGTTAGCTCTTTGAATGGTCTGTCAGTAAGGTTAGCTCTTTGAATGGTCTGTCAGTGAGGTTAGCTCTTTGAATGGTCTGTCAGTAAGGTTAGCTCTTTGAATGGTCTGTCAGTAAGGTTAGCTCTTTGAATGGTCTGTCAGTAAGGTTAGCTCTTTGAATGGTCTGTCAGTAAGGTTAGCTCTTTGAATGGTCTGTCGGTAAGGTTAGCTCTTTGAATGGTCTGTCGGTAAGGTTAGCTCTTTGAATGGTCTGTCGGTAAGGTTAGCTCTTTGAATGGTCTGTCGGTAAGGTTAGCTCTTTGAATGGTCTGTCGGTAAGGTTAGCTCTTTGAATGTAGCCAATAGTTAAACGTATTTATGGTTAGAATTTATATAATACTCATATTTATATATATATATATATATATATATATATATATATATATATACGCACACCCTATACCAGATTATATAACTTAGAATTTAGCATTGAACACAATTGACAATGTATTGCGTGAATGACCAAAATGACTTGACCCAAAGAGTTGTGAGTTCAAAACCTGGCCAGAGCAAAGGTAACAATAACTTGGAAAATTGATTTATCAAGAGAAATTAATTGAAACTGAGGTATCCAAAGGCATTGTACGTGGAATTAGAACAATTTACCAGACTAGACTAAAAGGAATCGGTTCGAAATTCTAATGTGTATCACATGAATAAGGCCGTAGCATACAACGACCGAAAAGTAGTGAATATATCGATAAAGATGAGGACAATAATTCGAGCAATATAAATATTGTAAATATTTATTTGGGTTGTTTATTTAACGATGTGCGATCTTTTTGTTGTCGACTGGTGGGTGTGTTTTGTACGAGTGTATTTTTAAATTCATTTTGCAATGCTTTTCGTTTCATACTATTTTATTTCTATTTAATTTTTCTCTCCACCTCAATTCATTCATATATTTGTATTTGTTGTACGCTTTTCACTATTTTCCTTGCTAGACTTTCCATTCTTCCCTAACAATGTGTCTGTCAACTTGAAATAAAATATTCTAAGTAGTGTATCATCAAGATTTCTTACGCTTTTGATGTTTATTTCTTTCCTTAACAAATTATTGGCTTTCGTGTCCCTCTATCATTTGTTATTTGTTGCACTTGATTATTTTTTTTACATTTATTTTTCATCCGAAGAATCCTACTACAATTTTCTTTATTACTTTTCGATAGCAGAAAAGCTGGACTTTCTGCTTCCTTGATTTGCATTGACTTAGAGAATTTCAAAATCGTAGAATCATAGGCTAAGCTTCATATAAATTTTGCTATAGATATTCTATTGGCTTCATTTCGTTGTGTATGGCTTTTGGAAACACACACACACACATATATATATATATATATATATATATATATATAAAAATATATATATATATATATATATATATATATAAAAAAAAGAAAAAAAGTAAGATATATAATCCGGTGTTTTTTATTGATATTTTTTAATTTTAGAAAAAAAGTTTTCAAATGTAAATTTACAGAGCATAAATATAAATTAACTGATTTAAAATATGGTTCCATCGCTATACAGGAATTACCATGTTTCAAAACCAGAAAGTAACAACTTCGAATTCACTGAATTTGAAGTTGGTAGTTTCTGTTTTTGAAACATGGTAATTCCTGTATAGCGATGGAACCATATTTTTAAACAGTTAACATAGTCAAACGAAAGGGTACCGATGAAAACAGTACATTAATATTACACAGGTAACAAAAATTAAGCACGGAGATTGAGGTTCAAAGTTCGGAACATTCAAACACACCTATGATCTTCATTAAATCATGCGAGAAATAAAGTGATGGACCGTGGCAACTAACCAACATTAGTTATTGATGCTGGGTAGAGTTCGCTTGTAGATGGAATTTTACAAGCATTTCGTTCTGTTTGATTTCTCTGTGAAAATAACCTTAGATTTAAAAATTGTGATTGGCGGTGGTATGCTATTTCTGTACTTTTGAATATAGATATATTCACACAAATGTATGTGCGGCAAATTTCTCCGCTTGCCATATTTTTAAACGTTTGATCAAATGATTAGACATAAACATTTTGGTAGAAATGTTCTTCGAACAAGTTATATGCTTTCCAGTAACATGCGCATAATACTCCCCCCACCACATACACTCAAAATAAAAGGCACAGGCTAAAAAATCGTCCAATAGAAATTTTACATAATTTCGCTGGCTGAAACAGTTGGCCAGATAGTAGCTATAAAACATTTTGTCTATCTTACCATTAATGACCCCATGCAAAATTCCTGGTTTTAAGTCTTCAAATACTCTGTAATATATCCAATGTTATATATTCTTCAATATAATGTACATTTAGCATGAATACAAATTATACAATTTTCAAATAATTACTTGCGATATTTTTTTTTTTAATTCACGATATTGTTTAATTTGTCTGAAACTCTGGTATGAGGAGTAATCATTATTTACAGAGAGATTATTGCCCTTATCCATATTGTTATCACAGCGTTTCGGTCATTGTTCCCTTTGGCCTTCATCAGGTGTGTGTAAACCCTAAAGCCTTACATAGAATTTTGTACTAAATATGAAGAGATATATCTCGGCAAGTCCTTAATTCGTACTGCTCTGTTATTGCACACCCCGTTTTTGAATGTGCCAAGGCACATTCTGCTTGACCCAGGGATGAATTAACAATTACTCCCACCAAATTATAAATCCGCTTAGCTATTGTCCTGGCGGACTAAAGCGTTGATTCGCGAATTTGGTGACAATAGTTTATATTTCAATAAAACTTTGGTTAAGTAATATTTCGTATCGTCAAAAAGACTATATGAAATGCTTTGACAAGATTATTATATTGATCAAATATGAGCATGAAGACAATTATTCCATGTAAGAATGTTTAGCTCGTATCTGAAATTCCTATTTTCACCCGAACATGAATCAATTGTGCTAGTATTAAATATGAATTGACTGGCAGTTCATGTTCCCTAGGTAAGGCTCGTGTCGTAAAAGTAAGCGCGGGAGTATGGTTATCGAAATGTCGTGGCTTCGATTTTAATAGTAAAATTAATTCATTTTTCTGAAGCTGGTTACCTGTGTTGATCTAGGCAATTATTCTCGCTCGGATTTATTTTACACATTTATAAGTCTACCATCCTTCTATGCGTTGAATATTGCTGTCACATCACGTCTGGTTGTTTCCGCTATGTAATTAAAGATTTAGGACACAATACAAAGAAGATTCTGCAATCGCCAAGAATCTTAACTTTCCCACCGACGAAACCTAGCTTACCCATATCATTTCTAAAAATACATTCATGGTTATTTTTCGGATAAACTTTTCTCTTTGCTACCTAGACTTCATGAATGTAATAGTACTATTTGGCGGTATGTTCTCATCTTACAGTTGAAAAGGCTGCATTTAACTGTAAGTTCTATGCTAACAGGTTTTCTCTCTCACTTCTATTTCTGAAAGTCACTTCCGGCTCCTTGCTATCCAATCAAAATTGATATTTAAATATATAATATGTGTGTGATTTCAATTTTTATCTCATATCTTCATTTATTGTTCTCCCTCCTTACTGATTTATTTCTTCTATATTCTCTCACACTTCCCAACCCCTTGAATCTTAGTGGAATTATTTTCTCGCTTGGAGTGAAATGATTGAAGAAAAAAATCAACTTAAAAATAATCGACTCAGCTAGTTAAGCAAAATATCGGTTCATTCGTAATTAACCCAAAAACTACGTAGATATATCAAATTTACATTTTATACCATCAAAATAATAGCAATGCTTCCTTTACGAATTTTCATCAGTACTAGTGTTATCATTTGCACAAAAGATAAAAAGTTGTGATGTGCCATGATAGCCCACATACTGCAGGGCCACTTCATAAATATGGAAAAGCAAGAAAACGAATAGAAGAAACAGCATCTATAAAACAAACTAAAATACATCCAATTTCAAGTGGGATTTGTTAATAATGCAAATATTTATTTTTTTCGAAATATTTTAAAGTATTTTCTGTATGATTATAGTTTTTTTTTTATTTTAAACTAGTGTTTTCTTATTTAGCAAAATGAGTAAACACGTCTATTACTTAGGGAACCTTAAATAAAATTTCTTTTACAATATATTAGCGAAATACAATAATTTGATACCCGCCAATTTTATTTTTAAATCTGAATAGCGGCTTTCTTACCGAGTGTGTCAATTTGTGATTGCAAATTGGGTGAGTGTCCATCATGCATCTATGGTAGAACGTTTACGATCCTCATGTGTGCACGCATTGTATTTACAGTGTACATAACCCTTAACATCATTCATCAAATATTTTCTTTAAATTGAATTTTGAAGAAAATTCGGCCAATTAATTTAAGAATAAAAGTGACGAATAAGATACGAAATTGCTGCTTTTGCAGAATATCAAATCGCATTGTTGTACAGAAAAATAAACTCATTTTTTTTAATAGCTTTTGGATCAGGCTTTTGTGAAGCCTGAGCCCAAAGCTATCACAAAAAGTGACGTCGCAATTGACAGATACAAAATTGCCACTGTAAACCACAATCCCGCTAAAATTAAGTATATAGACAGCAAATATTTGGGGATTCACATCGTAGATAATATTTTAAAATTGTCAGATTGTCAAGTCTGAAGCGGTTTTTGACACTCCCTATGTCCTTCTGTAGGTCAGCGTGCCCTCTGAATTTTTTTTTTGTTTTTGTTTTTTTACATATACTATAACTTAAAATTAATCGTTTAGTCAACTTACAATTTTTGATTTCCTTGACAACTTGTTTCAGAGCTTCACCATACGCGTTCTGGTTGCCAAAATTTTGAGGATCACAATGATCAATTAATATTTTTTAGTAATGCCTGTTGATCGTTGGGTCCAACCAGCACAAAATTCTTGTCTAATTAAAAAGCTATTTTCCTCCGAGGCATTCAAGGTGACTTTGGGAAATACCAGACAATCGGAGGAATCATCAGAATTCAAAAAATGTATTTTATATGAATATTTTATTGTAGGTGGCAAGGAATTAAATTTAATTGCAAAATTGAACTGATTTGATACTTGCTCATGCATTAAAACACAAATATAACCGATTTCCATTCCATGTTCATTATATTATGAGCATGAAACAATTCAACTAGAAATCTCATCTTCCTATCGGTCTTATATCTTAAGTGTTCATTAATTTATTTAAAATTGTTGTCTCTATTTATTGATACATCTTCTTGTAATATGAATTCCTTCAGTATTAACTTAATACTACTTTGAATTTTTCTCTTCTTGCTTTCGTTGTATATTGTAATATTTATGCGGCTTTCGGCTACATTCATCCCTCCATTTTTCTCTATTTTTATCTCACCTTCTTTGTTGCTTTCTCTGACGAATATTTTCAAAGAACACACGATGCCTACAAATCCAAACGCTTCTTATTTAATGAGATCTTCCTTTTGATCTTCGCTTTTTTTTCTCTCCTACTTACCTTCACTTTGCTGTCTCGCACGACTTATTTCGCACTCTTGAGTTATATATATATATATATATATATATATATATCTTGTTTACATTCAGCCATTGAATCTGCTCTGCTTAAACAGATTTTTAGCTCTGTTCATAGCAATGAAGCGGAAAGGGATTCGAAGCCAGTTTAGACAAGACCAACAACAAAGGAGGTATGTAAAAACCAAAATTGCTTTGGAGCATATTTAGAATGAACATGGGGATTGGCATAAAAGGTTCATAGCATGAAAAATATAGTAACCCTCCCATATATATATATATATATATATATATATATATATATATATATATATATATATATATATATATATAGTTTTTATAGAAATAAGGTAATATAAGCCTGCTAGCGAACGATTTATTGAAGATCAAGTTTTTATGAATGCACGTATATTCAGCTACAGAAATAGATCTTTAAAACATACACTATATATATATATATATATATATATAGGTAATACTACATTACTAAATCTGTTGAAATATCTTGACTGTTATACTTAGCAGTGCCCACATTTGAATGAAGTTGATCACAGAAAACTGATCGATTAATCGAAACACTTATACTGTGACAAAACGTCAAGATTGTCAGCTATATATCGACAACAATGCCACGTACCTAACAATGAGAATTAAAAACGTATATGATCAGAACCAGACGTAACAAATGAATATATTTCGGTAAGACCGATGTATATGTATTTGCGAACAGATAGTTAATAGGAAATTTCTTGGCAGAAACATTCTAGTAGACGCAAGATATTCTGAGATACATGGGGAAAAAATTCAAATATTAACAACAGTGGATTGATTTATTCGTTTTCCTGGACGGTTTATTGTTCCATTCAGGGTGGCAACACTCGTAGCTTGAGGATTGGCAAACTCTTCTTACGGAAGTTTCTGCTAACAGGGAGGTCAATGCTCATTGGTTGATTTTATAGCCGGTGGCTCCAACCATGAATTGACGCTTGACAGAGCAAATAGCCAATGAAACGGTTTGATCCTCATGGTTAATCAGGAGAAAATTTTTTCGATCTTTATTCCCGCAAGTTAATTTGTGATGTGATATTCTCTGAATAAACAACTTTTATATGTTACACATCAAGTAAATCGTGAAAATGTTTCAATACGGATGTGCATTGTATCTTTTTTAAAATGAACATCTGATTGACATATATACTAGGGCTATATATATATATATATATATAACAAACTTAAGGTATGTTATGTTTATGAATGAATGTACACAATATCGCACTGTATATGAATATAAGTGAGCAAAGTAGTTTTCAATTCAGCGTATGTTCGAAGACAAATTGAAAGACACGCAGTAAAATATTTTTACTATGTTTAGTCGTTTCAATAAGATAAAAAAAAATGGCGCAAAACTCTTTGAATGTACTTTCTTTGTAGCGAATAATTTTCTACGCGATAAAAAACGGGAATACAATTGAAGTGTGAATATCAAAATAAATTTATGTATATAACATTCTGTGAAACCTTCGTTTTTTTCACATAAATCTATGCATTGGGTATTGTTCGTTTTAAACCTTATTGTTTAACGCCCTGAATGCAACAGTACTTTCATGGATGGGCGTGAACGAAGGAGATATCAGAAATGTTAGAAGAAACCAGAAGAAATTTATTTATTTATACAAAATCCAAAGTCCCCATAAGTCAAGGTAGTTACTTTTTTAAATATTTAAAGTAAATGTTAGTGTGTAATACTAAATTTTAAAGGATGGAGATATATAGCACAAATACCATTTATTACATATCATTGAATATTTTTCTAATATAAATGTCCATAATTTCAAGGGCGTGTTGTGCTTCTAATCTGAAATTATCAAGGAAGGTGCTGGTTAGTATGATGGAAAATTCTTTATGAATCAAAAACAATTTTGCAAAATTGCGAGTGGCCTTCTCACCCAAAAACAGACAAAAGTCCATATAAATATTTGTCCGGAAATCCTATTTTTTGACTTAAGAGTAAAGAAAATTTACGGTAGATCGCTTTTTTTTTATTCTTGTATATTTATGTCCAGTTTGTCTTCAACATTTAACGTGTAGTAGCGAGTTATCTGAGAAGTTTTTCGTTTAACGATATCAGGAGCGAGCAGGCATATGATTTTTTACATTCAGCTGGGCGAATGGTAATGGACGCATGGCTGCACGGTTATTGGGTTTCCAGGCGATTCATTCAAAATATTCTGATTATCGTCGCTTTGCTAAGACAGGATCGGTGGCACCACAAACTATGTTTCAAAGACCGTGATCCACTCGTACGCCTGACGCCAAAGTACTCATTCTACAGGCTGTCGGAAACGATCCAAGTAACAGCACACGTTTAGTGGATCTAGTCTTATAGTACCGTGTGGAGGATATTTCAAATGGCGCTTCTATATCCGTATCATTTTCAACGTGTGCAGGTTTTTTCGCATCTGATTACTCACCACGGGAAAACTTTTGCCGTTACTTTATTGCACAAACTACTGAAGAGTTGTTTATCTTTTCTGGATTGTTTACGGATGAAGCAACAATTTGAAGAGATGTAATATCAAATTCGCACAAGGAAGATTTGTGGGTTGATCTAAGTCCCCCATAGTACAATACAGGCTAGACACCAGCATCATTTTACGATTAATGTATAGACTGGCTGGAATGGTAGGTGTCTTTCTAATAGGTCAATATGTTCCTCCAGCACGTCTTTCTGAAGATGTATACAGGAACATTAATTCGATCACACTTCCGGATCTGCTAGAGGATGTACTCCTGCTTACACGAAGACGGATGGGATTTATGTATGATTGTGCTTCAGCACATTTTAGTTTCATTATACGCGATGCACTGGCTGATATGTACTATGAAACCTGGATAAATGGAGAAGGATCGGTTCCATGGCATAAACGTTTCGTCGTCCTCAATAATTTGGATTTTTCTGTGGGGCCCACCTAAATAAATTGTTTGTGTAGACATTAATATTTCGGAGACGTTTCATCAACGTGTATCGGGGTAGGGTGCTAAACAATTAGACATTGAGTTGGATTATTTGAAAGGGACCGACAGTCAATGATCCGACGTATGCATGCGCATATAGAAGCAAGCAGTGGACATTTTGAACATTTCTTATGCGATGCTATACAAGTGTCCAATGATGGTCTTTTGTCTAAACGTCTATAGACATTTAACCTTGCTTTGGTATCAGGAACCCTATTCACCAGTATATAAAAGTATTTTCGGATAGGATCATTGATTGTACATTTAACAGCGTCTACTGTAAACTTTAAACTTAACTCAAATACTGATTTGCGTACATATGTTTATATGGACTTTTGTCCTATTTTTGGAATGAGAAACGTAACTTCAAAGTTTGTAACATTACTTTGATATATCTTATATATATATCATATATATATATATCGTGGATGTATCGTGTATGTATCGTATATCGTGTATCTACCGTGTATATATCGTGTATCTACCGTGTATATATCGTGTATCTACCGTGTATATATCGTGTATCTACCGTGTATATATCGTGTATCTACCGTGTATATATCGTGTATCTACCGTGTATATATCGTGTATCTACCGTGTATATATCGTGTATCTACCGTGTATCTATATATATATCGTGTATCTACCGTGTATATATCGTGTATCTACCGTGTATATATCGTGTATCTACCGTGTATATACCGTGTAACTACCGTGTATATATCATATATCATTATGTCGTAATTTTATTAAGCATAGCTCTAGCCACCACATGATTTCGAATTGATGATATATGACTGGATTCCACATGTTAGTATGTGAATAATTTCATACATGAACACGTTGATTCATATGTACTCAATCATTTGTGAACACAGGGAAGGGCTAACTGACAAATGGATCATTTAATATTGATATATCCCCAAGGAAAGGCGTAAATCGATAATTTCATCATTTAAAAATTGTCGAAAACAATTATCTTTTAAACATTGTGCAGATTCAAGCAAGGGGATCTTTTATATTTCACTATTCTGATATTTGTGTCCTCAATATATGTCTGGAATTCTTTTGTTAGGAAAAGAAAATCAAATATCTAATCTCAAGTGTTATGCAAAAAACATTTAGATAAGCACACGCACATTGCACTCCACTTTATTAGTCACACAATGTTATCGATATTAAATATTTATTGAAATATGTTTACTTCCGAAATGATGGAAAAATTTATCTTCGCTGTTAGCGCAGAATGGACCACATATCGACTGATATAAACAAATGGCAGAATGTTAGTTCGTGAATATTGAAGTCACAAACTTATATACATTAACAAAGAGTCGCTGTCGACACTTGAGTTTGAACATAGATCACCAGTGATCAAACTCGGGTGATCCCATTATTGAAATAAGTAGACCACGTGACCATAGAAGAATCGCATATATGGGACGAAGCGGGTGTGTTAGTGATCGCTATTTCTAATCTATCTTCTACTACTATAGTAACTGTTATTTTCTGCTCTGTTCACTAATTTTTTTTCTGTTTGGATCACTATACGGATTAATATTTGAGCGAGTGTTATTCAAAGGCGTCTGACACCAGTATTGATCAACGGCATTACTAAATTTTTATCTGCGACTAAAAAGTCTCTACTACAACGAGCATTTCGAAAGTGACAACGATTATTCATTGGCATTGACAGAGTAGCAACGAGTGTTCGGTGACATCACAAAACAGTTACACTGCTAGTTTTAAAGCCTTACATTGATTTTATATTTGATTTGACTAATAAAGATTTTTTAATAAACTGAAAAATTGCAACAATATCGGGCTTATACCACCAAACTTTGAATATGATTATCAGATCTCTCGAAAACTCTTAAACAAATCAGATAATGGTATCCTGAATTGTTCCCTCTAAGTAGAAACTTATAGAAAAACATCTGTCATGCTATGAAATTTTAGTCGTTGTGGTTGTGCCGTAGTTTTTAAAATCACAAATTATCGTGTATTAAAATGGCAAAGCATCAGTCAGACAGTTATGTGCCTTGCGTGATATACGCTTAGACGATCATGTATCCTTCGATACATGACTGACGAGGCAGATTTTTTTTCTCACAGACCTATTGCCATCCATCTATCGAAGGCTATAGAACCGGGTCTGTCCTGCTATTTACCCATAGCTTGGGGGAGAAGAGGATCCATACCTTCCCTAAGGGTATTACCGTGTAAGTGATCGTAAAGGATTAGATTGGAATTCGAAGTCGGTCGCCAAATTCCTCCATCCGAGCCGCGATCCACCGTATCGTTTACTAGGCTTATTTTAAAAGATCATCATTAGAAATATATAAATGAAAAAGAATGGAGAAAGACGAATATATTCAAACTGTCTTCCCTCTCATATTTGCCACGCTACAACTATCAATGTACAAGATGATAGCAGTAAAGTCAGGAGAAAGCAACTGGCGGAAACCGCCATCACAGATTGAGAAATCAACAAGTCGAAAGTCTTATATGATGAGGGCGGTTAGAAGATGAACTGGAGATCCTATAGAGAATTTCAAATTACGCGGGAATCTCATATCTATTGATACATTTGTTAGATACACATGAATATTTGATTGTAAAAACCAAACGTTTTTTTCCAGAAATATTTTTAAACGCGATATTAAGCGAAAGGAACGAATTGCTATCTGAACTGTATACAAATACATTTTGTTTAGAGCTAAAATTAAATAAATATATATATGTATATTCGGGGGAGCCTAAAATCTGTCACGTCCTTGAACGTACACAGCAAAGAAAATGTGTTTGATGGAGTGAGTGACTGATTTGCTAGAATTTAACCTTGTGGAAAATAAACGGAACCTAGAAACGTTTATACTGGCTGAAGAATAATCCTAGCAAAGTAGAAATTTAGAAAACTATTCTGTATACTGTGATATCCGTTCCATACGAAGATACGCAAGTGCTCATAAATTAAAAAAATGATCAATTAGAAAACTAGTTTCAGAATATGGAGCGTATATTTCATCGTTTGCTTAACTTTTAAATGTTATAAATATTTTTTATGAGTGAATAACAAAATTAACCAAAGAGCGTTGACACCCTAAATCATCGGGTCCATGAAGTTATACCTTCCAAGGACAATAAACATATTCGCCATTCGATTTTAAAAACTTTAAATAGTTAAATTCATTCATTATATATCATCTAGAAGAACTATTGAAAGCTATGCTATCACAATTCGATTAATCAAAATATTTTCTTTTTAACTTGCAAAAATATCACGTTTTCTGACAAAGAAAGCCTTAAAATTTTATAAGACATTGAATTATTACTATTTTTCTTAAAACCTATACACTATTATCAGAAATGAATGATGTATTCAGTTTTCGTTAGACACACGAATTTTGTCTTAACATAATTCTAATTTCCCTATATCATATTTGAATTTATGTAGAAATATCATTGATTGTTCTTGTATATTTATTTTATTGACAAATATTTAATATTATTAACTGATAAATTTAAAAATATTAAATTGACGACAGCGTTTCAAAGTAAGATCGCCGTAGTAAAGATTTTAACACATTTTCAGGTGTTCTTCCCACCTTTTATTGAACAAATCGTTAGGAAAAAAAAGGAAATATCGCCCAACTTGTTTTAGACGTTCCGCCTTAGACGTTCCGCCTTAGACGTTCCGCCTTAGACGTTTTATTATGCTTGCTTTTTAATATAGCATATTTACAATGATAGCTTTAAAATGTTCTCTTCAAAATATTTTTTAAGTGCTGAATGTTGTATTTTGAATTATAAAAATATTTCCTGGTGTTTTAACAATGTCTAGTTTGAAATTAGAAAAATCTAGTAAAATGCTTGAGGTTGATCAATAATTTATATATGTATATAAATTGAAATATCCGGCACAGGAACAGGGGAAATATACTTTGTGGCGTGAACTTTCAAGATGTTGAGGATCATGGCGCTTCCCAACTTTCTTTTGTTACTCTAATATTTAGCCACTTAATATCATTCCCAGTAACCATTCCGCCATCGATTTACGTTCGTTACTTAAAGTTTCCCTCTACTTTCGTGCTGTGAGTGAAAAATTCTGCAAGCCCACTTTCTCTTTATGTAACCCAGAATATTCAGCTGTTTCTATTTTGGTTCTTTCTGTAGAACTGTATCCCTCTTGCCTTTTCAACTGAGAAAGAATTGCCCAGCGTTGACTGTTGACAGGAGATAAATATTATATAGAATTTCCGCAATTTTTTGTTTCTAAAGAAGTGCTATACACTGACACACAAATGACCACATGTGTGTATGCTTGGTTAGTGATTGTGTGTGCAAGCAAATTTCATAATTTAATCTCGGGGGTGCCAGCACGTCACATATCTTCATGCTGTACTTGAAATCAAAGGAAAGGAAAGAGGCAAGAAGATCTGTCCGGATTCTACCTGAACTTGAAATGTTTTGTACCGAATCTTTGACTCGTGCACCCAATCACCTGGCTAACAAAACTCCTTTTTGGCAACAGCCTTTGCTTCAGTTCTCGGTGCGAACAACTCAGAATTACGACACATCGATTTCCGTCGTTGGTTCAGAGCGTAAAATCAATTCCCTCCGATTTTTTTTTCTTCATTTGGTCTTGTGTTACATCCGACATTTTCTCTGTATTTCTCACTATTTCAATTTCTCTCTAACACACTCTCTCGTACAAATAAATTTGTTATCTGAACATGGCCTGCTGCTATAATCCAATAATTATTTGTTGATATTTCAGTTGGCATCGTTGATTTGGGTGTAACGACGACAATAAATACAATTTAAGGGTAAAAGAAACCTTGATTAAATGATAATTACTACAGTGGTCTCAAATCGCTATTAATACTACTCTAGCAGTTAAATGTTGAAAATGACGTAAACAAGTATAGCAATAGAGAAACTAAATTCTTTGGCCAGGAAAACATTTTTTCTCACGGATTCTTGCCTTGGATTAACTTGTAGAAAACGGGTTTGACATTACTGATAAGATTTAAGCGTCTGCGTTATATGATGTCATTTTAAAACAGATATTCAATTTCGCATTTATTATTTATACTTGGAACAAATATTCAGATTATACACATAAGATCCAATATATTTTCATGAGGGTTGGTGTAATGGTTAACGGATCGGAGGTCAGAGTTCCAATTTCATTTAGGCCTGTTATGTTCACTTCAGCATACATAAATTTGCGAAAGAAATGAATGCTCATTTTCTCTTTCATCTAAGGGTTAATTACTCGGACTTTGATCAGTAAATCATTATCTTCAAAAGATTGTTCCAATTTAAAAGTATTTTTTAAAAGTACCTGCAAATATCTGATGATACACAAAAAGCCAGACACACACACACACACACACACTCACTCTCTCTCTCTCTCTCTATATATATATATATATATATATATATATATATATATATATATATATATATATATATATATATATATATATATATATATATATAATGAACTCTCCCGTCGGTTCGACGTATGAGATATGACAACTTAATATAGTTATGAAATTTTGTGCGATAATCTTAAGTGGCACTTAAAACCCACAAGTGATTTACACAGGAGGCAACAAATGGAGCAAAAGTAAGGATTTTGGGATGAGATCACTGTGAGATTGGCTGACTATTTAGATCTTACAGACGATTCAGACAAGCTGATTGAAAATTGCTGAGTCCACGAAATCACGTTGATCTCCATTCTACCCCTCTCTCTCTCTCTCTATATATATATATATATATATATATATATATATATATATAGTCCTTCATATCAAAATGGATGTGTCTAGGGAAATAAATACGAGTAGATAAATAGTTTATTTTTAAATTCTGTCCATCTCTTCTTCGCAATATCCAGAAAAAGACGTTCTAAAAAATCTATTCAATTTATTTATGAATTCATTGTATATTTTAAGCGGCTACAACGACACCTATTCAAAATACGTTTAGATTAATTCCTCATTCAACAAGAGTAAATATAAAGAAATATCATTCTGAAAAATTGAAAAAAATTATATTCGCTTAAAGAGATCGATGTAGAAAACGATAATAATGAAAGAATTATTGAAAAAACAAACATTAAAGGGAACTAGAAGAAATTATATATATATATATATATAAATATGCACACAAAGAATACAGTTAGAATAAGCAATACTGAAATATGTATTAATCACTTTAGTGATGCTAATATAGAAAAAAATGATTGCAAAGGCATTTTCGAAGACAAAAGAACGGGATAGAAAAAGATAAAAATTGATTAATTTCTTCGAAAGAAAATTTATTCAGTATCTTCAGTCGAGTACCTAGATAAAGAAATGTCTTGCCCAGGAGAAAAACTGGAAAATCAAGTATCCAATAATACATTCGGTCATCTGTATTTCTGTGCTAAATATACATATTCTCCGAGACAGTTTTAGGATTAACCAAGAAGGTTCAGCCTTGCGCCACGCTTCAGTTGTTCGCCGTAAGATGTAATCATGCTTATTGTTTCCCCAAGTATTACCTAGCTCCTTATATACGTCGCAATCTATATTTCTCTAGATGCAGTAATATTTATATACATGCATAGTAAACCTGACAATTCTATATCAACCATTCATCCATTATAATGTATATTAACTTCTAAAAATATCAACACTGAAGCAAACACATTTATAAGAAACTGGCATATCGTGAGAAACATAGATCCTGGCTATTCCTTTACCAGTGTAATATTCCAAGCACATGGACGCCATATTTTTCTGTATATAAAAAGATACATACATACATACATATATATATATATATATATATATATATATATGTATATATATATATATATATATATATATATACCCAAAGTATTGGAACGGCAAGGCTAATTCCTAGCTTTTGTTGCCCACTGTAGAAAGTTTCAGATAAAACGAATTTCATAATCTTTCCCCTGGTAATTACGTTTTGATATGTTAAAAAACTTCTGATATAAAACGTTTTTTTTGAATCCATCTGTTTACCAAGTGAGCAAAACTATTGGAATTAGTGATTGACAAATGCTACTTGTTGCCTAGGTGTTGCCTTTTAGATTGATTTTGTAAACCTTAAATACTTCTGAATGACCACTCTTGGTTTTAGACTTGGTTCTCACCTGTAAAACTTCAAACCAACGGGAATAAGAGGTGGCTTACTTTGGGAGGAAAGCAAGGCATTTTGAGGCTAGGAACGAAGTTAAAATCGTACAGAGCCATTGAACAAATATTGGGCATAGACAACAATACAGTTTAGAATCTTCTGAAACGAAAGAAACTATTGGTTACTGAGCTACAGACATAGAAGAGCTCTGCGACTGTAAGTAACAGCAGTTGATGACATAAACATTGTGAGAGCTGTGAGGAAAAAATCTAAAACAACAGTAAGTGACATCACCAACAACCTCCACCGTGCAGGGGCGAGGATTTCACAATGCAGCATTCGAAGGTAGAGATATATACAAGATTCAAACCACATATCAGCAGTAAGAATAAGAAGTTCGGATTGGATTGTGTAAGGAAGTACAGAGATGAGCGACAAAAGCTATGAAAAAGTTTTATATACTGATGAGACTAAGAGTAATCTCTAGGAAATTCATGGAAAGGCAAAATTTTGGAGAAAGCATCTGATTATAATCCAAAGCATCCAAGACAAACTGGGACCCTCCGCTCTCCAGGTCTGGGTTGAGTAGCAGAAGAGATTGGTTGCCAACCAAGACCATATGTACCAGTCTACCAAAACAAACAAACGGCAACCTACGTATTTTAGGGAACATCCTCTCACTCAACAGTTATGAATCAAAAAAACGTGATCGCTCATGAATGTGTTACGTATGACACTTAAGTGTCACCAGTTCTGGTCTAATCTGACTACTGTGAAGATGACGCATGTTATAAGAAATCAGGAATTTTATGTTTTTATACAGAGAGATAAGTTTTCTAGCATCTTCAGCGATGGAAAGTATATATGAAATCAACTTACACTCTGGAGTGAACTTTTCAATACATTTTGGAAGCGCGTGTCTGTTTATTTGAGCTAATCTTATTTATGCTGATATTCAGTAGTAGCAGTGTAAGTATAATCAACGCTTTTGATATAAATAGGCACGTTATTTTCAGCCACTAAATATATCTTTAATATAGATGCAAATTAGACCATAACAGGGCATATTCAATCACCATTAGTAATTCTCTAATAGACTTTCACTTAGTTCCGTAACCATATTACTATAACTTAAAAAAATGGCTGCAAAATGTTTCTCTACAAATGCGATTAACTAGTTCTTGATTGGTTGGACTTATTTTAATTATTAATTATATTAATAGATTTTTTCATTTATTTTAAAATTAAAAAAAAAATATTGTTTTTCATGTAGAAAGTTTATATAAATTAATTTTTCGTCGCCTCGCCTGAACTTTAAAAATATCATTTTCGTACTTAGAGTAATTACACGTTGAGCTAATTAATGTAATTTGGTGCTCAATTTCTTCACAGAAATTATAGAAATTATGTTGGTTCAAAACTAGAACGAGATCTTCTTTATAATAGTTTTTCCTAAATATGGAGGTCTTGCTAAAATTACATTCAATAACAAGACTGGTTTTATTTCTAGAACTCTGTTTAATAAATTTGTTTGTGATTGTAAGTTCGGAAACACGATATATTTACATTTCTCGTACATTCGCATTATTTTGCTGGGCTCAAAATAACCGATTAGCAATGGAAACAGGAAATATTTAAAAAAAATTACATTCTTTTCGTCAAGATATCAAATGCACGCTTAATGGGTGTGTTTTATATATATATATATATATATATATATATATATATATATATATATATATATATATTGAATTATAACAGTAAAATGTGATATACTGATTTCATAACGCCGCGGATTCTGCTTTTATGTCAATTCAGGCAGAAATCAGTTTTAATTTAGTTTGGTTTGCTTTATTTTGTCTTACGGCCAATCTACCTCAATGGGTTATTTAATACCGACAGGATTTTTTAGGATATGTTCGTACGAAAAGAATATGCATTATTTGAAAAAGAAAAGTTTGAATTAGATTAGGTTTCATTGACGTATGTTTGTGAAGAGGTTTTTTGTAGAGTGTGAAGTTTATTGTTGGAAAGACATTTTCTTTTTCAAAAATGTATTTCTGATAGTTTTAGTTTAAAAAAATTATTTTTATACTTTCATAGTGGTTTGGTCCCAGATTGGTGGTTAACTATTTGGACCCAGAACACCATAAGACTTCTACATGTAAAGAACCCAAGACTGTTTAAAAGAACGGTCCTTGACCATCCTGATATCGAGATGCCCAGTCTTAGAATACTGGATCGCCATAAAATTTTAACTTCCCCTATCGTGGTTATGCGAAATAGTCTAAAAGGAAGCACTTAATTTTAGAATATATCACCATTGAAACTCTTTCGTCAAACCGAATGTGTGCAACGTAACTCCATATTTCGAACCCCCGGTTGTCTCGCCGATTTACGAATTTCTCGATTCTTTTTATTTCGGAAATATCTAAAATCAAAAATATATTACAGTATTAAAAAAAAAATAAAGAAACCAATATAAAATTCTCAATTGTTTCACTTATTCCCAGATTTAATGTTCTATATTAAATTACTACGGCCAGTATTGAAATTGTCAATTTTTCAAAGGTAACAAACACATGAATAGGCGAAGTTTAAATTGAAGAATAATTGGATTTACATAAAACAAAATTTATATAACAACCCAACAGGGCCCGAAATACCGGGAGAATTGTTTGGACTAAACGAAAATAAAAATATGGAGGTAGATGACACAGCATCCCTGAATGATGGATGGACCGGTTAGGAAGAGAACCGGTGCGTCGCGACCAATGACGCGACCACCCAGAACCTATCCCCACAGACGTGGGGCACGTCAGACTGTTATATTTTCGAACCTAAGACGCCCAGTTAAAAATATTCTTGTAATAGAAATCTACGGTTTGCAGCCCCCAATGTCCATCTAAAGTTCTTCGAGAAAATCCTGAGACGGATATGCAATGTGGTTGGTTCTGGTCTGTCATTTTCTTTTTATAAAAATGTATTTCGATAGTTTTATATAAAAAAATTATTTTTATCACGTTCTCCCAGATTGGTGGCGTGCCCATCCCGTGATCAGTATTAGAATACTTCCCTATCGTGGTTATGCGAAATAGTCTTTTCTACAAATTTTTTTCTCGCCTGTTAATTTCTCGATTCTTTTTTCCGACGAAATAAAATTTTCGCTAAAAAAAAAAATAAAAAACCAATATAAAATTCTCAATTGTTCTCAGACTGCATGAATTTAATTTTTCAAAAATAACAAACACATGAATAGGCTTTAAATTGAAGAATAATTGGCATAAAACAAAATTTATATGTCCCACCATTTCACTACGGTTTGCAGCCCCCAATGTCAAAAGTTCTTCGAGAAAAATCCTGAGACGGATATGCATCATGTGATTGGTTCTGGTCTGTCATCAATACAGTTCATGACGTGCCGTCACTTCCTCTTTTCGTCTTTCACGGTAACTAGAACTCCTTTCCATCTTACTTGCTCTCAGTCCCACCAGTTATATTCTTCAAATATTCAAATCTCGCATCTGTAGAACTCAATCGACTTCATTAAATATTCAATCGACATATTATATTCAGTTTATTT
>CAHIKZ030001328.1:415000-435000 GCA_903632075.3 Acanthosepion pharaonis | reverse complement strand
ATACATCATTGGATTCCCGTGTCACCTATTCTGTTGTCTTTTATAACACTTCAGGATAATATTTTGTACAAGCGAATTCGGTGTTTATATCACGGTTTCTTCTCCTTGCTAATAACTATTCATTATTTCCTTTTATTATTTATGGTTAATATATTTTTCCTACTTCATTTTATTATTTTGTTTCGGAGTTACAGATGATATCTTTCTGTGATTGCTGTCAACACTGAAATCTGCATGTCTTATGTTATTAAAATTGTGTACAAGAATAATAAATCCTGGCAGGTCAGGTAGATTTTTTGTGTTCTACTGTAAAAATTAAATAAATTCGGTGAAACATCTTGTATTCCGCTTATTCACAATTTCCCATACATTCTGAATTCCTTTTCTAACCATACGTAGCTGTTTAGAAGAATTTTCTGATGAAGGATGTTCTAATCGAATAAATGCAAGTTTGTATTGTTTTTTTTCTTCTAGACACATTCAACCAATAATTTTTATTTTATTTGAGTAGAGTCCAATAACATTGCTTCAATACGTTATAAACTTGATCGAAACGATTCTTGTGTTGTTTTTATTTATATCTCGCTATTGATTTGCTGGTCAAATTAAGCGAATATACACACACACACACACATATATATATATATATATATATATATATATATATATATATATCTTTTTTCTTAATACTGCTGTTATAATGTAAAGAGCTAAACAAGTAGACACTAAACTTCTGGAAAGTAGAAAAAAATCAATTTTCTGTACGTTCACAAGAAACCACTGAACTTTGTATTAGACCTACCGGTGATTGTACTAAAAGAACCCAAAAATATATTTTCTTTTCAAGTCGTTAAGTTTTTTCTTTTCAGATTTAGCTCGGAATATTTTAAATTCCCCAAATCCACTAAGCTGCATGAATATCCGCCAGGCATACGTCTCTGTTATGAACCTGAAATATCGATAGCATACTGTCATAGACGCAGCAACACGCCAATTAAGTTGGCTCTTTTTGGTGCTTTTATAGTGACTGAATTTTTTTTGCCATTTTTTTTCAAAAAGCAAAAGCACATCAATGTTTATTATTAATATGGATGAATATAAATATTTATCCAGCCAATACAGTTAATATAAAGTAATATATCTGTCTCTAATAACTTTTATACAAACATATATAGACTAAATATGTACTCCATTAAACTTATTAAAATAAACATTCCAGTAAACTTTGAAAGTTTGCTTTCTTCTAAAGCAAGTAACAGTGAAAGATGTTTAATTTATTTACAAATTCCTGTTGTTGCAGTAAAGGATACATAAAGTTTCTCTCTGGAATTCTGGGAAGAAGTGTTATCGATATTTACACGCTGTCCTTATTGTGATAACGACAAAGTTTAGGACAATATCCGATTTATAAATAGTATAAATAATATATGTATTTATTATTGAAATCGTCTCTAATGATATATATAATATTAGAGGCTTTTTCTTTAACCATTTTACCCACAAGCAAGACACTATGACACCAAGATGCAATCGGTCACTGAGTAAGAGAATAAGAAAATGAAAACATTATTGAAGAGTGAAAACAATAAAAGAACAGGATTTATTTAAACTGTACAAATCAATTGTCACTTAATTTAAATTTTTACGAATCAAATTTGACTGGAAAAGAATCCCAGAGTGAATTCCACAAGCGGAAAGAGCGAGAGAAGAAACTGTAAGCATATAACTTAGGTCTAGCAATTTCAATTGTAAAATGATTGGACCTAACCGCCAATCGAGTACTACGCATAAATTCCTCAAGTTTAGCAACCATAGGAAAACACATTAGAAAACAAAACAAAACATAAAGATATTCAAATTAAAGGCGCGAAGCTACAAGCGATCGTGACAATGTTTGTGTGCTCTTGTTCAACTATTAAACACAATAGATTATACACTCTCGGAAACTGTAACTTAGTTCTGAAATTGACAGTGGGTGGCTGTCCGTCTGGGAGAAAGAATTCTACACACACAAACGTTTGTAAATAATTTAGACCAGTTTTGTCTACTTGTTTTTAATATAATCCGCTCATATTCACGGAGAAGAAACAAGTATCCTTATTATATTAACCATATTGATGTATATATTCATGTATTCCGAAAACTTTCGACTTGCTACCTCAAACATTGAGCTGAAAGTATTAAATAATACAATTCGCTGTGTGGAAGGGAACATAAAAAGATTGTCTACACTTAAATGTATCTAAAAAAAATAGAACAAAATAGCACGCAGAATTTCTGGACAGAGGTCACCAAAATAAGTTCAATCTTTAACGGCGTATTCATTATTTGAAACGTTTGAATGTCTTGAGACAAACTTCTTGGGGAATGTATCGTCAAATTTATCCATATCCTGTTGAGAAATCACATTAAATTCAATCACATTTTGCCGATTCTTTTGAATAAGAATTTTAAGCTCTTTTCTGCAGATTTCCAACAGAATTTAGGACAGGCAACTGATTCGGTTATTCTAAATTTCTTAAAATCTTCGTCTGAGTAAGAACAAAAGCCTTTGTTTGTTCCCCAAATTGTTCCAGATCTCTGATGGAAAATACATCCTTCACGTGAGATTTCATGGACGAAAGCATGTTTGCGAATATTATATCACAACATAGTGTATTATCCAACATATAATTATGTAAGAACCTACAACATAAAGTCAATTTCTACCCTTGGGTTTAATTATCATAAGGGCGATTTAAAGTGACATATTAAGTGTCCTTCGTTATTCATGTCTTTGTCGAAATTTTCCTGGCAAATATTTAAATTTTCCTTTCGTGATTCAATATTTTGTCACAGAATAAAACAGATACGCCTCGATTTGATAAGAAAACCGAAGATGAAAATTCCAAATTTGTTGTGTTTGAGCAAAAATGACATTCAAGCTGATTGGATAGCTTCATTGTTTTTGTCATTATGTAAACCTTCAAACGCTCCAACCAGATCGTCAAATTTCTTTTATGTATCATGCAACTTCAGGGCGTTGACGGACATAGATCTCCACGATTTCCTTTCTTTTGTATGTTTTAATAAATTGTCTTTTTGTTGTCTCTCTTAAACCCTGTTCTGCAATCCAGTTGCACAAACCCGTTAGTTAGGTTAAGCATTGAATTTTCTCTGTCCATCTCGGCTTCAATATATCCTGTGAATGACAATTTTTTTCACGAAATTTTTGTTCATTATTTTCCATAAATATGTCAGCCATCATGCTGAAAAGCATAAGTGTCTTCTGCCTTTCCATTTTCTCAAAGTTCGTCACATGTTTAGTCCGTGGTATTCTCAACATCCTTCTGTCGAACATTTGCCTCAAGATATTCCTTCATCTGTGGGGAGATTGTCAATATTCACTGACACACAAGCGGACCGATATTACGTAAATTCAGTACACTTCGTTTCTAACGATTATTTTAATACTTGGATTAGCTTCTTTAAGTCCTCATTCGCTATCAAAATTCTCCTTCCGGTCTTTGTGTTTCATTATTTCTCTGCGCCCAGATATTTAATTTTTGTAATTGCTTGATTTTGATATCTCCAAATTGTAATTAACTTTGTTTACTTTTTGCAAATAACTATACATTGTCTTCTAGCAACTGATGTTTAGTCCCATCTTTCCGTTTCCCTTCATTGCCTTCTATAGGAGGTTTTCTAGATTCTTCTCCGTGTGGGCTAACAAAAGTGTCGTCTGCATATCTGATGCTGTGTTTACTCATTCCCCCACGAGGAGGAGATGTGACACAAGGTCTCTGCATATCTTATGCTGTTAGAATTTTGCTCACCAACAAAGAAACCAGGTAGGTATTTGAATACACTCAGTGTGGCCTCTCTGTATAGTTTGAATAAGCCCAGCAAGAAGACACACCCTTGTTTTACACCACTATCTATTTTTGTATATTTACAATATTAATTTCACATTCGTATTCAGGCCGTTTACTCCCAGTGTATGCTCTGAATTAATATAAGTTTCTTCCCAAATATGTCAGTTACTTAGACGTTCCAACAATTCAAATATCTAAATCAACCATCCACCCTTGCATGGAATAATTCTGTCATATGGTCTGGTGCCCCTCTCTGTTAGTGTTGGGATCAAAATCCAGAAACATATATGCAATGTGATTGACCTTGATCTGGCATCTAGTTTACAATCACTTTTTCACAGATGTGCAGTCGCTTCCCCCTGTCTTTTTTACAAATACTTTCACGGTAACTTCTCAGACGAGATACTTTCGCTGGTTGCCAAACTGCATGAATTTAAACGTGCTACTATGTTGATATCTCAGTGTCTCCCTTTTAGTGTCGAAACTGTTAAATATAACCGTCTGTTCTACTCCAATAGCATCGTGTATATATATATATATATATATATATATATATATATATATATATGTAAATTTTATTTCTCCTTATTCTTCGTAATGTACTGTGCCTTTTCAGAACGTGTCATGGCTCTCTACAACTCCCTCTTCTCTCTAGCCCTTTTTTGCCATCCTTCACAGTCCCTGTTCTGCCATCCATTTACAAGCAGTTTCCCCTTCATCTTGCTTTCAATATGTATTATGAGTGATAAAATATTTAATCCATTTTTTCTTTGTGTTCTAGAAATTTAAAACTTCTGATTCTAAGTTAGTATATCGTACACATGTCATATTAGTACTTACATTGGTAGCACTAATAGAAAATTTCAACTTTTTTATGTATGAAAAGATTTTGCCATTCAAATATCAGCAACCCGAATTTGACGGCGATGGATGGCGTGAATTTCTCTTAATTGCTTTTTATATATGCAACATCTTTAGCCATATCTACTGGCCTTTACTACTTGTTCCCGTTTTTCCGTGACCTGTCACGTCCACTTGTAATCCTGGCAGCCATTACTTCCTTTGTTCTTAACACTTAACTGAATATCTTACAGAACATTTCGCTGATAAAAATACACTATATATATGCTACAGGGAATGAAAGATAGTGTAAAATAGTGTAGGAAAAAAACAGTATTTTCTCAGAAAGTACATGTCCGTTATAAAAAGATTTAGTAAATACTAAAGCGGAACAGTATTCTGTATTAATATCTAACGAAATCCATACTATAAGAATAAGCCTATTTTGTTTTTGTTTTAAATAAAGTTTGCTTTTTAATAAACATGCAGATAACAAAAAATATAATGCAGAAAATCATGACATTTTTTTCTTAGGCAGAACACACTTTCCTTTGAGGGACATTAACCCCAGTCCGGTTCCATCAAAATAGTACGTCTATGTATATGTTGAAAATTGAATTTTTGGAGTAATGTACTGCTTATAATGCTAGACTGATTGTTAGCGCCCTAGTCTCGTCAACGGATATAGAAAAACTTATGCATCTTTAAATTCATAAGTGTGGTAGAAGTATATATTATATACATTTTACTTATTGCCTACACCAATTTGGCATGTCTCCGTAATTGAAAATGATCGATATACGTCATGATTAGATTCTCATTCATTTCACTCCAAGATAAAAGGTTTATCAGAAATTAAATTGATATCACATGAATTCGGTAGAATTTAAACGTGAAATGGTAACTTGTTGAACCAGAATTGCACTGAGATATACTGTGTTCTCAGAAATAAAAAGGAAATATATCATAGTCAAATGTAACGTGCAATATTTAAGATTCTTCAACCACAAAACGTTCAGTTTACTTCTGTGAAAAATACATATATTGAGCCAGAGTTATCTTAAAGAACCAATTCGTATTGTTCCGCTTGTAGATTCTGTGTAGCGTATTTCTTTTAAATGTAGAGGTACTTAATGCAGAATTCTTTAGTGTTGAAAATGAAACATATATACATTTCAAGTGATAATTCACAAATTACTAATCCGCCTTGCGTTTGTTTGGCAGGGTGGCCTTCTCTCACGTACACTTTGCTAGTTTCTGATTAATAAAACCTGTCCAATGTTAAGTATATTCGCATTGTCCTTTAGCTTCACAGGTAATTATTTGACAATACTGAATGGTAGACAAGGATCTCTAGCTTCGTTTAAAACATGGAAAATTCCAAATTTAACCCATGAAGGAGGCAACAAGAAACACTTCATTAATATTTCCCAGGGAATTTGACAAATCCTAGTCTCTTGAAAAGTTTTATAATTGCCGTATTAATCTATTCTTAATATGAACAAGAAATATTTGAAACATTTTTTTTTATCTGGTGGCTTGAATATTTAACCCAGTTTTATTATTGTTAAGTACACACCTTCGATTTATAACAATATAAGCAAATAAAATTTTAAAACAATTTAACAACTCCTTTTTTAAATTATAATCCTTCATCCATTTACTTTCATCGAAGAACATACAGTTCACAAATCGAAGGTATAAGTTAAATCTTACTAAAAAATTGAATAATAGAAAAATGCCAAACTAGTAAATATCATTATTCATATAGAACTAAACTAGTAGCATTTCACGCAGATTTAAATCTTGTAAATGGAATTTTGACTGGGCAAGTTAATGAGGAATGCTCGGTCATAAAGGATTTTCTTGCGCACTCTGTCCTTGGTATTTGCATCCAATATTTTTAGACATTTAAGTGATGCAATCGGATTAATGTGGCTTCTTTTTTCCCAATTTGATATTAACAGATGTGCAATTACTCTGTTCCCATAATTCCTATTTCTTCCTTAAAGTAATTTAATTTTTTTAATGCCTCTTCTATTTTGTATTAAATGCCGATCGGTCGGCAAAATAGTTTCGGAATTGGAAGAAAATTAATTAAAACGAAGTTAAATTTGTTCCGGTGAATTTATTTCATTTTTATTCACTACCAGATCAAATCCGGCTCCCGTTTTCGCTGAGGGAATTAATTCGTCTTGTTCTGATTCTTTTAAGAGCATTGAATAATTCAAATAAAATAAAGTATCTTCATTTTCTCGGATTATTCTATAGGATTTGATTCCAAGCAGATTGCAGGAAAGGTGATATAGGTTTCGCTGCAACGTTCAGAATGATTAATATTCCGATTGCACGGGAGAGTAAGTAAGAGCGTCGAGATTGATGAATGGGAAATTAAGGAAAGGTAAAGATAATTATGGGTAATAAATGTAACACTCATTAAATGAAATGAAAGAATCTAAACATAGAATCTGGAAAGAGACAGTTTAAATAAATAGTAAAAAAAAAAGCTTTCTATAGATAAATATGGAATCTGAAAGTAATTGTCATGGAATTTTCTGATCAATGCTAGAAAAACGAGAAAAAATAAAGGAAAAGCAAAATAATGAAGACAAATGGACGAATATTTGAAAGGAATATTCAGAATGGATTGAGCAAGAAAGAAGAAAGCAAAAGAAAAAGTTAAAAGCAGAAATTACTTTAGCAAATTACGATAGAAAATTAAAAAGAAAATAATGAGGAAAGGGATATATATATATATATATATATATATATATATATATATATATATATATATATATGAAAGATTGAGAGAAAGATGTTTACGTGCGGAAGAAAATGAGATAAAGATATAATGGAAAAGGAAAAAATAGATGGAAACAATGAAATAGAATGGGAACAAACGAGGAATATTTTTTTAAAAGTCCATATATGTAATGTAAATCTTTTTGAACTCTGTGGGTGAAAAAAAAAAATGGTTAGCATAATTTTTAAACAAATTTGCATCCGAGAAAAAAAAAAATAGGTAAAAAGAAGGAAATAACCAGAAGCCTCAAAACAGGGGGAAGGAAATCTTCGAGTTATAGTTTCTGGTAGAAATAAAAAAAAAAAAAAAAAAAGGCTAGTAAAAAGTTAAAAGGAAGAGTGCTCAATACTCTTAGTTGAGCAAGGTTGAAATAAATAAATCCTAATGAGCAAGGTACTACCTACCTACTTTTCACAACATGAAATCATCAGGGTGTACTAAGGAGGAATTAATAAACTTACAATTTTATTAATAAAATCACGACTAATTACTAAACTTAGCATAAACCTAAAAAGACATAAAACACGTGACTAAGAAATACCAAGAAACGAACTTTTATTCTAATAACCGTGATTTTTATCAATAAATTACTTCCTTATTAATTTCTCCTTAGCCAGTTCACCCTCATGATCGATCCCATGTGGTGAAACCTAGGTAGGCTCAGTATGATTTTATATATATATATATATATATGTGTGTGTGTGTGTGTGTATTCCTGACCCTGTACAACCCGTGTTTCCCGGCTTATTTTACATACATTTAGTACTTTATATTGGCGCAAAAATGCATCTTCGACGTAATTACGTTCGCTGCATGTTTCCAGTGGTCTCACTAGATATGAGGCAAGGTTAAAACTATAATTTACCATGAGGTATTGAAGCAACACTATCTCCCAACTTTGAATTTACATTACTTAACATACGTGCTGTATAAGTCAAGATTAGTAAATAGCTTTGAAAAATGAGAGGATACGATTAACCAAGCTGAATATCAACAGAGATATTCATTTCGCTGTAATTAGTCTTCTACAAGATCATGGGCGTGGTGGACGTAAGGAGGAAGGAACTATCTGCAGAAACGAATCTTTATGGGAGATGGAATTTCCCAACATTGCGAGATTGAGAACGATTGGTTGCTGAGGAAAATATAATTTTGATAATGACATATTTGTATAGAATTTGACGGACAAATGTGCTTGTGTGTGTAAGCATGTTAAAAAGAAAGTCAGATGAAAAATGGGAAAACCGTAATAATGGTAAAAGTGACTAAAGTGAGAACGCAAAATAAATGGCAAATGAAGAATAAGTAATCAAGGCGGATTCAACAGCAGAAAAGGATTGGTTGGGGGTAATATTTGGCAATGTTCATTTACGTTTCAGCGCTGTGAATCTTGGTGGATGTTCAATATAATGCCAGATTCAGTCGCTGATCTTTTCAATTCCATAATTAATTTTAGAGTTGCCTTGTCAGGTTTGGCCACGGCATTTTAATTGATTGTCGACCAAATTATGGGGAGCACTTCTTCACCGACTTTCTGATGGAAGCAGGGCAGATATAAATTGGATCCTCCACGCCCTATTTTATTACATGGATTTTCCAGGATGGAAAATAGTTCATTTGAATAATATATATATATATATATATATATATATATATATATATTTATAAATATATATATATATATATATATATATATATATATATATATATATTATAAATATATATATATATATATATATATATATATATATATATATATATATATATATATATATATATATAATTAAAATAAAACAGACCACTAAAGTTTCTATGTAATAAATTTTCACAGAACCCTTTTAAAGGGACTTCGGATCATCAGACTGTACTTCCAAAAAAAAAATGAAGAGAAAATGTACATATTTTTGACGGGCCGTATTAAACATATGTAAATTAACGAATGAGGTGGGAGAAAAGAAGACATGAGTGACTTAGCAGATAAATGTGTTTAAATGTGTCAATATCTGCTATATGTTTGTTTGCCTCAGGGTTCTTGATAGGCTCCAGAGGCGGATATATAATATAATTGGCCCTGTTCTGATGTCTACAGTCACTCTCTCATAGACACGCCGTCGCCTCTCTCTGTCTGTTTTTACAAATACTTTCATGGTAATTGCTCCGGGAAGCTGCATTCGCTTGTTCCCAGACTTCATGAGTTCAAGCGCCCTAAGAGGCTGGCATCCCGCTCTCACCCTGTCACTGTCGAAACTACTAAATTTAGCCGTCTCTTCTACTCCAATAGCTTCATGTCTCGCACCTCTCGCCTATCCTTCTCCTCATCCTTTCATCTATAACTCCAATCTGATCTTGCTCCAAATCTTCTTGTTATGGGGTCCTCCCCTTTTTCATATATGTGGACTCGACCAGAGTGTTACTTGTCTGCTGCCGTTAAATACCCAGAGTTAGACAGTCAGTCAGAGAGTGTGTCGAGATAGTAGACTGAGATTGTGATTGAGTTGGAGGTAGAGGAATAGTGTGAGGTAACCGCTTGTAGAAGTCAGTTACAAGCACGTAGACTCTAACGAAGTCCTACTTCGAGATTGTATATATCTATATGTTATTGCTACTTAACCGCGTTCCTGGATTTACTAACAGTATTACCCTTTGTATTATTGTGTAAATACATTTTATTTCTTATATTTAATTCTTGCGTTTGTCATTCATTGGAGACCGAATTTCATCTCGGAATCCACAACAATTCTGGAACCCTTTCCTATGGATTTACGCCTTAATTTGATTATTCAAAATTTAAAAATATTTTAATTAAAAAAAGTTTTGAGCCAAGAAAAAAATTTTGTCTATAAAAATTCAATCAATTTTAAAACAATTCCCTGAGTTAAGTGACAACAAATATATTCAACAATTCGAAGACTAGGTCAACACTCGGAACAATTTAACTCTTGTACATAAACACAATTTGAAGGCAATAGGGATAGAGGCAAGCTTTGAATAACATACCTAAATAATTTCTTTAAATGGTTGCCAGAACAGGGTTTAGGCGAGATAAGACTATTTAGTAATGGCTGAAAAGATCAGAATGTTGAGCAGAACAATTCAACGGCTCATTTCCCTTTAACTGTTTTTGACAGTAGAAGAAGAATCGGAATCTTAATACATTTGCAGTAATGAAAACTTTTCCAAAATGTCTTATTAGTACTTGATATTTGGAATGTCTTTAATTTTATTTTATTTATTTATTTTTTTTTTGTCATTTTCATTTCCTCCTTATAGGAATTCTAAACTTCAACATTCACAATTTTATTTTGGAACTTGGAATTTCCTTTACAGCTAATATTTCAAATATTTGCGTATATACCTCAGGGGTCATTTATTTGTCGCAGGAAACTGTCATTAAGTGTTCTCTAAAACAAATGCAATGAAATTCATAAAACTATACAGACCTAAATGTACAATTTGCATCCATTTATATTGACTTAAATCAAGCAGACTCGACAGTTTAAATATCGACGCCAGGTTCTGATAAGTTCGTGAAGACGGTAAATAAGGACAAATCATGGGTCAAAGAGAGGGAAAGGACAGAGAAAACAAAAATGAGTTGTTTGGACCTAATTCTTTAAGCATGTGGCTGACCGAACGTGGTCTAACAAAGTGGCGAATGGAATGAAATTTGTTGGTGAGCTGCGATGGATTGGGGATAGCTTTTCTGCATAATCGCCTACAACCTGAAAAAAAATCACAAAATGAATAAACAGAATATTAAAATATTTATCAATTATTTAATGATTTCACACGACAGGAATTTAATATCTCACTTATTTGAAATCATCCCCACAGCGAATTTCCTAATTTTACTTGATTATTCAAAGTTTCACACTATGAAAATAAAATGGACATCATATAAATCATTTTTCAATTGATGCTCATTTTAAGAACAATCTGATATATTTTATATTATTTTACAAACCTCTTTTACCTCAGCTAATTTGGTAGAATGACATTTGACTTGAAATAAGTTTTCCTTCTACGTATTGTATAAACCTTTAAATATTCAATACAGATATATTTCATTATTGTTGTTAAATGAAGAACAGCCGTTTCGTTTACATAACATTTATGCATAAGGAGATCCAAGTCATTATTACAAGTCCCAATAGATCGTGATTCTCAACCAGTAACATCTGTTTATACATTCGATGTAAATTAATTAGCT
The DNA here is from genome assembly GCA_903632075.3 of Acanthosepion pharaonis. Taxonomy (NCBI): domain Eukaryota; kingdom Metazoa; phylum Mollusca; class Cephalopoda; order Sepiida; family Sepiidae; genus Acanthosepion; species Acanthosepion pharaonis. The sequence goes on along the minus strand of CAHIKZ030001328.1, from coordinate 423,293 downwards.
ATGCCTTGATGATTTAAAGTTTCATCACTGTCATTTCACAAGCTATATTTGCTTTGTCACGATTAGCTTGAATGTAATTTGTTATAAGGCACTTGTCCTAGGCTGCTATTCATTTAATTATCCGAATTTTCACCCGGTAAAATCTGATGAGTTTTACTGGAGATCAAGTGACAAATCTCTTAAAATATCCATTATTATTTTCAATAGTTCTCACAATACAATCCCCAAGATCTGCTCAAGTTAGAATGTTATCGAATGAGGTGTGATATGAACGGAATATGTGAAGTTAACGAGAATATGATGAATAGATAACGATTGATCAAAGAAATAGTTTTTAGGGTAGTGTTCAGGGTATCATTCGCATAAGCGACTGTTTCAGAAAGAATCCTTTTTGGGCGAGCAAATAATGAGATTCTTTATGTCCCTATTTTATTATATGGATATTCAAGGATGGAGTAAAAGTAAGTATAATTTGAAAAAACATATATATATATGTATCCAACTACAATTCAATTCAATTTTTTCATGCAATTATGTTCCTGCATTGTACATTTAGATAGATGATCTAAAATAATTCAGTCAACTTTAAGAACATTTCCCTGGGATTAAGTGACAAAAAGTTAATATGATAATAAAGATGAGGACAACACTCATAACAATTTAAATTCTGGAAATAATCGCATGTTGAAGACAATAGTAATATAAGAAAGTTGTGAATAATCTATCTAAGCAACTTCTTTAAATGATTGGCAAGACAGATGAGGCGAGATATCAAAAAGACAGTACTTAGTAATGTCTAAAAAGGACGGAATGTTGAGTAGAAACATGATGGCCCACTTCCTGAAGGGGCACGGCACAAAAGAATCATCTCCGAAACGTTTTTAATTAATTTTTTTTGTGTTCAATATTAAAGAGCATGTCCGCCTTCCTCTAACGAATGAATTTGATCGTACTGTTCATCAAGGAAAAGGAAACAAAATAATGATGAAAAATTGGTAGATAACGATTGATCAGATTTGAAATAGTTTATAGTAAGACCTATCATTTGCATGTCCATATCCCGTTTTCATAGTGATTACTTTATAAAAAGTTGTTCTGTCGGAACATTCTTAAATATCCTGCCAATATTTACGTTGAATACTCAGTTAAAGGACGTGGTGTAATATTTGCAAACTTTGAAAATGACTATCCCTCAGTTTCAGAGTTCGATACTCACTGTGTCTCAAAATGTAAAAACATCTCGGAATCTTGCCGCATCTAAGTTAATGCTTGTAAATTTAGTCTAGTTTAATGATTCCATTTTTTTGAACGTTACAGGACGGGTTTGGCTGCAAAGGTCTATTGAAACAAAAGACGTTTGGACTTTTTTCTAAACATATCAACGATGTATATGATAGATATATATAATTATATGGCGATGGAAAAAAAAAGTTATCGTGAACAGTATTTTCTTGCTGGCGAATTAAATAATTTAACAACAATTTCCTTTCGTTACATTTACACTTATTTTTCATCTTGAGGATTAAATATTTTCTGCCTATATTTCTGAAATAATTATGTAACTATTTAAATTATTCGGATTTTGGCCTAATTTTGTCGCATATCATTTAAACCTGAAAGACGGCAAATCTTGAATATATTAAATCTTCAGGTGGTTGGAATGTCGAACTGAACCCTTTATTTCGATCACTGGGTGTTGACTGTTCCTTCAAACCCCATGTCTTTTGGATGTCAGATATCAGTTAAAAAAAATTCTCCTCTCAAAGTTTTATGTACCCACTATCCAGGTATTGAAAAAATTTAAACAGTAAACTGTCTGGATCTAACTAACGCCTTTATCCATGTTACATTGAATCTAAACAAAAAAAAAAAATATTTCTAAACAAATCGGTCCTCCACCATTTATTCTCGAATAATAATACATTCCTCATCGAACTGACGTGGCTTCGCTTGGTCGTTTTCAGAGACACTTTTCTAATAGGTTTCCAACTATTTCTTTTAACCTCGACCGCATGAATTTAGAATAATCCTAGACTGGCAACTGGGCTTTATTCAATTTTTTAGGCATTCGAAATAGACAGATGTTAACATTAAGATTTATTCTAAATGTTTTCTGTTTCGGACTTCTCGTTGTAAAATCAAGTTTTTGTTTTTGGATTTAATATAAAATTTCTTATAATTTTAATTGATTTCATCGTTTTATTCTCATTCGAATCCATTGCAAAATAATATTCCTCTCTCTCTTATTAAAACCTTTTCTTTTTTTTCAAGCTCTCATTAACCCTTTATTTAATTTCTCGGTGGCAAGATTTTTCCAGGGTGAAACGATTAAAACAATTACTAAAAAGGTTTACATGTTAAAATGAGATATTAATTGATCATTATTAGAAATATGTGGGTTTCGGCATTTCTATGTGTTGGTGTTTTAAATATAAAGAAAATTCTTAAATTTAGTATTTACGCAGCAAACAATTATCCTCAACGTTTTATTTTTCATCTCTGGTCCTTTTTTAAGATTCCAGAAAATTCTGGTAATTTTTTTTTTAATTTAAACAGAGTCTTTTAATGAAATATTTTTAATTTATTATTTACGTTTAGCAAACATGTGATTCGAAATTTGGCATTGTGGTCGAATTCAATATCAAGCATCCAGATATCATATTATTGATACTACTATAGATATATATATATTTTTTATTTTAATTGAATTAAAATGAGGTTATAATCCGATAAACAAATCTAACCAAAATATATATATATATATAAATATATATATATATATATTATATATATATATATATAGTACCTCCACGAAATCGCTAAAAAAAAGAGCATAGCATGATGAAAAAAACGCCAAACTTGCCGAAAACTAAATTTTATTGTCTAAATGCTTATGTTATTATTAAGAGGAAAGACCAACGTTTTTTTTAATTATTTTTAAAAAAAACAACCTTCTTTTTAGAACATTCTAAATTTTGATTAAAAAAATTTTTTCTATTTGTATCAGCGGAACTAGTAAATAACATAGACAATTTTAGCACGTTTTTTTTGTTATGACACACATTAATTTGAAAAATCTTGCAAAAATAAAAATAATTATCGGATGTTAATGAAACTTTCAGAAACTATTCACAGATGATCGAAATTATTATAAATATTTTTTTTTTTTAAAAGTCATGGCAGAAATATTTTTTTTATTTATTACCCCCCCCATAACTAATTTTATGAAAACGCTAGAAATTCGATCGAATCGGTTTTAGTGATTACAATAATTAAAAAACACAAGGCTTTGAGGAATGCAAATCATGTTTTTTTTTTTTTTGTTTTTTTCCCTACCTACCTGAAAATCAGCTCTGAATTGTAATATACAAAACTCAATAAAACAAATATATTATTTAATTTCAAATGCTTTTATTTGCTTTTAGTTGTTTTTATGAATATGGACAATATTTTCTGAAAGCAAAAAAATTTTTCGATGAAAAATGAATTTTTAATACAATTATTTGTTATTTCTTTAATTATAATAGATTTTTACATTTAAGTTGTTAAAATATTATAAAATTAGTTAAAAGCCGCATCGGGTTTCCTAAGTGTCCTTATGAGATAGATCTTTTTTTAGCGCGTTGTAAATTGTATCATTTTGACTAATCAGAAGATCCCCAGTAATTAAGAAATGTAATTTTGTGTTTATAATCGGGCTGTAATTATAAAAATACGGAAGACCAACCAGAATATAAATTAAGTTGCGTTATTTGAGTTAAGCATTGTTCTCTGCTGTTAAGGCCTTTACTTTTGCGAAACACGTGTGGAGAAGTTAATTTGATTTTTCAATTTCAACTGAGAAAGGTACCTACAAGTATCAGTATCATCTTATGAAATTTATATGATCTTATTTTTATATTAATCTCAGTTATGACATTTTTCCATAAATGAAATATCAAAATTAATAATAAAATGAATGGAAATACAAATAACAGTAGTAAAATGTAATAAATGTACATAAAATTATAGTATTTTATGTACAATTCTGATAAAATTTCATAAGAAAGGTACCTATAAATTAATTAGATACCTTTCTTAAGAAATATGAAATTTAATCTCACTCTTAACAGTCTTATTTTAATTTCTTTATAATATATTTTCATAAAGCATCATAAACGTAAAAAGAAAGCTAAGTACAAAAAAAAAAAAAAAAAAAAATTTAGACCGCTGAAAGTTTTCCTTAAAAATAACGAGGTAAATAATTTGTTCACGTAAATGTAAATTATTTCACTTTTCTCCTTCCGTAGAACAAATTATCCTCATGGAATTCGTAAATATATCATTCATCACCTGTCAAGAGACGCGAAAGTTTATGACCTGCTTTGTTTTATTTTCAAATTACATCTTTTTTGGCACAAAAGCTAAGTTAAGTTTGTTTCAAAATATTTTAAATAAACATTATAATTTCTGATTTTCTTAAAATAAGTTTTGAAAAAATGATAATTGATATTTAAAAAATTTCAAAGTCAGATTTTCAGTTTTTTTTATAAAATGGAAAAAAAATGGTCAATTTTGCTGACTCAAAAAAAACTAGATTTTTAACGAAAATTTTGGACGTGCTAGGAACGATTAAAAATGGAAAAAAATACCCCCAAAATACTTTGATCTTTCCTCTTAATAATAACAAAATATTTAGACGATAAAATTTTGTTTTCGTCAAGTTTGGCATCTTTTTTCATCATGCTATGCTCTTTTTTAGCGATCTCGTGGAGGTACCTAATATTATATATATATTTTTTATAAAAAATCAAAATTTGATCCCATTTTTCTTAAAAACTATTTTTATATTTTATTACATTTATAACATTTACCCTACCCCTAATTGGAATCTTATCTTTTAGCAAAAAACAATAAAAAGTGAAGCAAAAAATCTCAAAACCTCCTGATGTCTGCAAAAATACCATTGTTGGATGTAGTTTACTGTTTCCCATTTAAACCTGATTAATTGTGGGGACAATGTATTCTGCATTTTTATCAGAATAAATGGAAGCCACAGCCGACAGGCCATTTTCTTTTGATATATTTATAATTCTATATTATTATATAATATAATACGACGAACAGGAATTTTTTCTCTAATTCCGATGTTTCATCGGTATGTAGATATTATTCAGAACTCAGATGACCAGAAATTGAAAATCTAATTTTATAAAGCTAAAATAATTTTCAGTAAATGGGTATTAAATCAATTCAATATTCTTAACGTTCCAATTTTCACCGAAAAATGACATGAATGGCGTTCTTTCAAAAAACTTCAAAAAAAAAGTATTCGTAGACTTTTGAACCTATGGAAAAAAAGCTCAACCACTGGAATATGTTCATAATGATCTGTCGCTTTAAATGATTTTAAAAACTTTTTTACTTCCTGTACCGTTTAAATTCCTGACCCATCATTTTCAATTATTTAAAAAATACAAACCCACCGCGTCAAAGGTGAAAATTTTCTTACTGCTTCGTACATGTGTAGAGACTCTCTTATTCTTTCCACTTTCTATAGAAAGAAAAATTCATCTTACTTATTCTGGTTGTCGGTGACGAATTAATTCTATTTCTGCAATCTATTTTCTTTCAGATGTCGTAAATCCATCGTTGCTCTTTCAATATTTCTATGGTAAATGTTTTGAATTCTTTAAATCCTCAAAATAATGGCAAATTAAGGCCCATCATTTTTGCTCTTTTGAAATTCCCTATCATCCTTTCTTCCCTTCATATTTCTTGTTGAATTTTAGTTTGGAAACACAAAAACTTCTGTCCCAAAGTTATCTATATGGTTATATATTTAATTCTATATATAAATGATTTATCATCCCCTCATATTAATAAATGTTAAAGATTGGGTCAGTTACCTTCCGCTCAAAAAATTTTTTTTTCTTTAATCCGTTTCCCTCTATCTGAACAAAGAATCTTGGGACTTCTACAGAAATAAAATATATCCCTAAAAAAAATGAAACCCCTTATATCATTATTCCCATTTTCTTTTTTAAAAATTTTAAATAAAATTCATTTTTAAAGATTTTATATTCTTAGAAACATCCACAAACTATCATGGTTTCTATATTTCATATTTTTTATTGTGCGAAATATTCGAATGAAACCATTTACACTTGTTTTTGAATATTATTATATTGTTAATTTCCATTCCGACCTATCACTCCAAAATATTTCCCTCATCTCTTTCTCCCTTTGGCTAGAATACAAAGACGCTGGTAATTAACAAAATAATATATATATATATATATATAAATATATATATATATATATATATATATATATCTCAATATCTTTTGTTAATTGAAAATAAATTTCAAACCCAGAATTTGCTCGTTTCATGCTATCCAATCGTCAATGCTAGCTCTTTGTCTCTTTCTATATATTTTTCTCTAAAATTTTCTTTTCTCTGAAATCTGTTATTGTCCAGTCTTTATAAATATAAAACATCTTAGGACTATATTTCTTCATAATATATATATATATATATATATATCTATATATCTATTTATTTCTCTGTCTCTTCCCCTCTGAATTTAAATTTAATGTAAATTATTTTTCTCTCCCCTGTCTGACAATCTCTAAACTCTCGGAACATTGTTTTAAATCTAAAACAGTTTTTTATTTTATTCTATTTTACATGTTAAAAATCTTACTTTCAGTCTTAAATCATTTGCTTCCTTCAAGCGCTAAACGATATGTTAAATAATCACGATTTGTTTGTCATCACATTCTTTGATTAGATGCAAATGAATTTCTACTTTTCTGGAAAAAAAAAAAAAAATCATTAAATTTTTCGCGTTATTTTTTTAAATTATTGTCAAATCTCACTGGACTTTTTCACAATAGAAATGAACATTTTGAGAAATTCTAACATTTAAATTGAAGAATATGAATTTTTTATTCTAATCGATAAATATTAAAAAATTTAAAAAAAATTTAAAAGTTCCAAAAAAAAAAAGTGCTTTAACAGTAATATAAATCAATTGTTCTATAAGGGCAATAAATGATTTCAACAATCAAATCACATGAAACTTGATTTTTGAGGTTAAATGATTTAGTTCTACAGAAAATTATTCTGAGAAATTGACATAACATGAAAAACAGGAGGACAATTTTTTAAATAAAATTAAATGTTATTTTCCTCTTATAAATTTGTTTCCATTGCGTTGAATTGGAAAAGCCTTGTGGATGAAATTGGTAATTTAAAAATTTTATCGATAGCTTTTCTTAACACGAAATCACAGAATCATCGTGGTCGAGGGTTCGAAAATACCAACTGGTCCTGTTCAAATTGTTGATCTTGCTAGATAACAATCTTTCCCCAAAAAATAATAACAAAATAGTTTGCTCAGTTGCATTATAAATAACAAATAGCCTCTGCCTGAGCAAGCGTCTGCAATGAGGCAATGGCTAACCGCCCTGATATTGTTTATTCTCGAAAATTGGCCGCTACATCATAGCAATGTGCCTATGTATTTATTTTGTCATTGTCTCTATCTATAAATTTTCCAGTTTATTTATTCTTGAAATATCTATATATCTAGATTTCTATCGATAGATTTATCTATATATCTATTAATGTATTATATAATTATAAATGTTTTTGTCAATTTATTCGACATACCGATCTATCAATCGATCTATCTATAAATTGTCTGTTTATGCATGTGTATCTATCTTTCTTTCTCTTTCTGTCTCTCTCCAAACTATCTCTCTTTCTCTCTCTCTCTCTCTCTCTATATATATATATATATATATATATATATATATATATATATATATAGCTCTTGGCTCGTGGCCGAATTCTTAGAAAAAAAGTTCATTTTCAATCTCACCATGGTTGATTACTCATGGAGGGATCGATCCCAGCATGCATACCTTTAATGTGCCTAAACCCATACAATATTTTGACCAAAGCCTATATATATATATTTTTTATGAAAAATTTAAATTATGCTCTGTTAATAGCTGTGCTAGCACGATATCATAAGTCATCGTATAATTAGGGCTTATAGGTTCATATAATATATATATATATATAAATTTTCCCAGAAACTGTAATATAAGGTCTGCTCATATATATTTGTATAGTCCTGAATAAACAAAAATATAAATGATCATATCTTTTGCAATATCTATTCTATATATAATGGTTTGAGATATATTCGAATACTTATCCAGATATTTATTCTAATAAATAATCCTTATAAATGGATAATATATCTACATATGTATCTATTCGAACTATATATTTATATAT
>CAHIKZ030001328.1:162500-410000 GCA_903632075.3 Acanthosepion pharaonis | reverse complement strand
TTTAATTTTTTTACGGAAATTCCATATTTTTATTCCGCAATATTTTGTAAGGAGTTTTATGGAGAGAGAATATCACTGGACGTCATTCACTTTAGGTTTCGAGACTGAGGTCGTTAAACTTTTTCAATTATTACGCATCACGTTCTCTGTCAAACGCTCATTATTAATCTGTCACTCGCGCCCCCATCTCTCTCCGAGTCGCCCCCATCTCTCTCCGAGTCGCCCCCATCTCTCTCTGAGTCGCCCCCATCTCCCCTCCCCGAACTTTGATAGCATTCTTTGCATGGTGGAATATGTAAAGTTTAGTAAGTTAGGCAGATTTAATTTTTTTCAGAATCAATACCAACTTATTTTCCAGTTCATTATTAGATATAAATGTTAGTTTACATATCCAGATACATGTATATAGCGATATTCATCTAAACGCACAAATTTCGCGATGTTATCAGGATCAAGATAAGAATCTTTCTTATCTCGAACCTCGTGTTAACATCGAAAATGTTATGGTGGGATAAGTATCGTAAAGTCTTTTTGCATTTACTTTTCATAATTATTTTTCTACATGCACTGACAAAATACTGCTCACTTTAACAAATGTTAAATTGCAGAGTTTTCCGCGGTATTATATATTCAGTAATATTTTCCAGGGATTATTTTTATTACATATATCTTAAGATTTTCATGTAAAAATGTTCATGTATTGAACTACAGTACACTGAAGCATTTAAAATATCCCCAGGAGGAACGCTGTGCCAGTTCATGTCAACTTAAATATAAATACGTATTCACTTTTGTCAACTGGATTATTTATTATCAATTATTCATTTTGTTATTACTGTTAACTAACAATACATATTACAGTGGACAAATTCAAACCACTTTCAATGATATATTATTCTAATTGGCAAAATATTAAGTTCAGAAAATCTGTATCAAATTAAACATTTTGTAAAAGCGTTCTATCATATTAAATATTATCTTTACTAATATTCGTTCGATATATTTTCTTTTCGTGTTTGCAATCATTTCAAGCAAAGAAATGAATAAAAGAAACAGAAAATTAAGAGAGAAAGATGTATAAGAGTCCACGAAGATAATGACTGACATTGCATTTACATTTTTTTTGAAGATGTATTTTCAGCAATGAGATATTTTTCTTTTGCCACTCTGTCGGTGCGTCTTTTCCCCACACTGTCCTCGTATACACACACACACATATATATATATATATATATATATATATATATATATATATATGTGTGTGTGTATAAAAACTTCTATCTCTTCCTCTCTCCCATCTTTCCTTCTCCCATTTCCCTTTTTCTCACTTTCTCTCTCTCCCAACCTCCATCTCTCCACTCTTTCTTTTCTTCAGCCTTTTTTGAATCATCCCGCTAGAGAGCGCAGTTTCCCGTACCTATTTAACTGAAAACACATGCTCTTAGCAAAATCGTTTTGATTATTATGCCTTATCACCAGTTATGCAGACGAGATCTCATTAAACTTGATGATTAAAAATCTCCAGAATAAATTCATCCGCATATAAACGCATGCAAATTAAATTGTTCTCCAGTATGACCATCAGAATGCTTGATAGAAAAAATATCAGTCTTATAATTTATATGAGTATGTGTTTTAATGACCATCAATCATCGTCATAATCATGAAGTATTACATGAATTCCATTCATTTCCTTCAACAAATTTTATCTTATATGTTTATTGTACTGCTTGCGAGTTGCATACCCTTTTCGAGTTTATTTCAGAAATTGCTTTTTTTCAAAAGTTTTATTTTCTACGAGTGTTTGATTTATTCTTTTCTTATTTTCCTGACTACTATGCATAAATTTTGAGATTATTTCCGTATACCTACGTTTTATCGCGATTTCTCTTTGACTTTTCTCGCGTTATCTCCGCTAAATTGTTGCCTCCAGTTGTGCAGGTGCGCAAGCTTTGCAAATATAAAAATGAAGATACAATCATCACACCCACAGTGCCGTGAAGTTTAACCGCAGTACCGCCCATTTCAAATAAATAAAAAAAAGTAAAACCGCAAATGATGAATGTAATGGCTTAAAGTTGGAGTGAGGGTTCTGCTTGTACAGTAAAAATATGGAATAATTTTCCTCGTAATACAAATACAAGGGCGCATGCACATAATCATGAAATTATAAACAGAATATTCGGATATTCTCTTTGTAACTTGTCTTCAGGGTTCCATCACAAAAGAAGTCATAGATTCTTATCTGATAACAGTTGCGACTGTGGAGTTTGATATTTAACGCATTTGTTTTTTCTTTTTTTTTTATGACTGTAAAACTTATGCGCGCGCGCGCGTGTGTGTGTGTGTGTTACATTGGGAAGATTGAATTATTACAATTCTAATAGGTTGTTAATCATTGTAAAGTTTCAGCAACCATTGTTTTTCTTTCTCTCTACTCCTGTAATCAAACGTATTCTGTGTTAGGACGGAAAGAAAATAATATGCGTGTGTGGCAGCAATCTACGACTATAAAAGTTAAATGTTTTCATATCTCTCTCTCTCTATATATATATATATATATATATATATATATATATATATATATATATTTTTTACATGGTTTCTGTTCTTTCTTATCTCATCTGTGCCACTTTTTTGTCGTTTTGTACATTAATAAGAAAAATTATAGCATTTTAACATGTATGACATCCCTTGAGGAAAAAGTTTCCACGCGCTTTCCTAATCTTTACGCGGGATCCAACATTGTACAGCCTATAGCTAAATTTGTTAAATATCTGTTTATCTGTCTTTTATCCAATATAAACACCTACAATTTTGCTGCGTACTATATTCTTTACATTTACAGACATATAATTTTAAGATATTTCTAAGTTTATATTTGTAATCCGCATTTTCGTATATAACCGTCGCTCAAATTCTTGAAAGAAAATAGTTCCCTGTCAGCATTTTTTTGTTTCCTTGAATTTTTGTCTGAGGTGTGTCTGCTTGGAGTTGTAATTGAATTTTCTCTATTTTCATCTATCCAAAAGACAGTTCAGCTTAATGAAATAGTCCATATCATGCTTGCAGGATAAATTTGAAGTGAGGTTGAAATTAAAAAAACAAATTTCATATGATGACAGTAAAAGTCCTTTCTTTTTCTTTCTCTCTTTTTATCTTTTTCTTTTCGACTTCTTTTTCGACTTCTTTTTCGACTCCTTTTCGACTCTTTTTCTTCGACTTTTTTTTTTTCGACTTCTTTTTTCTTTTTCGACTTCTTTTTTTCTTTTTCTTTCGACTTCTTTTTCGACTTCGACTTCTCTTTTTTTTCGACTTCTCTTTTCTTTCGACTTCTTTTTCTTTTTTCTTTTCGACTTCTCTTTTTTTCGACTTCTTTCGACTTCTCTTTTTTCGACTTTTTTCTTTCGACTTCTCTTTTCTTTCGACTTCTCTTTTTTTTCTTTTCGACTTCTCTTTTTTCTTTCGACTTCTTTTCTTTCGACTTTTTTTCTTTCGACTTCTCTTTTCTTTCGACTTCTCTTTCTTTCGACTTCTCTTTTCTTTCGACTTCTTTTTTTTCGACTTCTTTTTTTCGACTTCTTTCGACTTCTCTTTTCTTTCGACTTCTTTTTCTTTCGACTTCTTTTTTTCTTTCGACTTCTCTTTTTCTTTCGACTTCTCTTTTCGATTCTTTCGACTTCTCTTTTTTTTTTCTTTCTTTTCTTTTCTTTCGACTTCTCTTTTTTTCTTTCGACTTCTTTTTCTTTCGACTTTTTTTTTTCGACTTTTTTTCTTTCGACTTCTTTTTTCTTTTTCTTTTTCTTTTCGACTCTTTTTCTTTCGACTTCTCTTTTTCTTTCGACTTCTCTTTTTCTTTCGACTTCTCTTTTTCTTTCGACTTCTCTTTTTCTTTCGACTTCTCTTTTTCTTTCGACTTCTCTTTTTCTTTCGACTTCTCTTTTTCTTTCGACTTCTCTTTTTCTTTCGACTTCTGAGATATTTCTATAATTAGAGAGTGCTATATTCATCCAAAAATAGTTTGCCTTAAAAGTTCAACTATAATTTTCGAATTATACAGAAATTAAAGATACTAGTAACAAAGACTGATACATTTTAGCCACAAGAGTGATCAAATCATTTGCGCAAAGCATGAGAAATGAATGTCTGCTTTAAGATAAAGGATAAAGCTTGCGATAAATTTTCGGAGCGTTATTCAAATATGAGTTCGAGCGAGGTGAAGGCCGCCGGTATGTGGTCGGGATCGTTCGCGCGGAGATAATCGAATTGAGTCACACGTAAGTAGCCAATCCATATCGGATATACATTTGCAAGTGTAGACACAAATTATGTCGCTTTCAATCGTGGAATGTAAGGAATAGTGTTCAGTTACAGAATACAATATGGACGCGTTGCTTTGGGATAAGACATTATGGTTATCAGAATTCTGTGGGAGAATGGAGTCGTTCATATTTTGTCCGCGAGGTAAGTAAACTATACATGTAAAGATTAGAATTTAGCAAAAAAGTTTTTGTTCAAATTTTATTGTTAGACTAGTAGACATTTTGAATAATAATTTGATATATGCAAGGATCTATTCTGAATACGTTGTATTCATTTAATATTAAAATATAGCATTGGAAATATGAATTTTTATATATTTTTTTTAATATATCAATCGTATTCGTTGTTAATGTTGTCAATTCAGGGTGTTATGGAATAAATAACAGTGGAACTTTCATATGGAATTAAACATAGAATTATTGTTTATTCTCAGACAATATATCGTTTGTCTTTTAATATGCGATGGTAAAATAGGAACACGTTATTGTATGAAAAACTACAATTAACGCATTTTCGTAGTTAATTACTTTCATTTTTTAATCAGACTAAAACAATCATTTCCTATCGCGAGATGCGTTATCAATATTCTCATGGAAATACACAATGATGTGGCATATCTCAATATTTTTTCGAATATGTTTTTTCATATCTACCTTGAACTCTTTAAGAACTACTTTCAAATGCCGAAATTTTTATGTGTACAAATCTTGCCTATATGTTCTACAGACGTTTTAGTTTTTTAATTGTATTGCAGCTTTTACAACTCATTGATATGCAAGATGAAAAAATATTTCTTACTGTTCTTCATGGCGGAACATTCTAATCTTCCCGTGTCTGTTCTCTGCAATGGATTTATCATCTTATTACTGATTTTCGACTCGGAGGATATTTACTTGCCACACTATTTTGGATTTTTGTTTACATTTTCCGTGCATTTTTAAATATAATTATGCTGTATCACTTTCAGTGTGAAGCCGTTTTCGATGATAATTAGTCCATTTGTCTTCCTATATTTCCAATATGTTTATTGTGGACATGAAATTATGAAGCCTTGTTAATTCCTATGCTTTTCAATGTTCGTTAATCCATTGATGTTGTTTTACAAAATTCAGCTGATCTAGTGCATCGTAATATTTAAACTATTTCAATGTCTTAGATTTTGGCGAAATTCTTCTATTTCGTACGGCTTCAATTATCATTACCATCCTAAGAAATTCTTAATTTTTCTTTCATTTTGGTGAATATTCCTTTCGACTCAAAGGGTAGATCAGAAATCGGTCCGGTACAGCATGTGTTGCGAAACACTGCCTAATCTCGCGACCAAAAATTCAATCAGGGATCAATTAATAATGTGAGAAGAGGGCACGTGGTATGACTCTGTGCTCACAGTTCTTTTCTCAAAAAAAAAAAAAAAATAGACAAATAGAATGAAGGGAAGGCAGGCTTTAAGTAACAAAGTGGCAGACCTGCGCATTCCAACCCTTCCGGTAAAAAGATTACAAAAAAGTGCTCGGAGCGACTTCTCTTTGAAAAACAAGCCACGGCAATCTCTTCGCCTCCTTCGCAAAACCACACACGCAGGTAATTCCACTTATTTTTACACAAATTTTGACCTGCTTTTTACTTTGAAATCCTACGAGGTTTTTCTAACGGTTCTCTGTAATTAATATGATTATCTTGTTAACTGATAGGTCATTTCCACTTTTCTCTTCGTATATGACTCACATTGCTGATTTCTCTATACCAAATGTCATTCCGATGTCTTCCTTAATATTCTAGTTTTGATGATTAGTGTTTCGGCTTCATATACGTAGCATTAATTTTATACCACCCAAATCTGCCCTGTCTTATACGATTGGTACCTCTTTTAGTATGTTAATATTTCTTTCGTGATATTAGAGAAACAATAATGGAGAACATTATCTTAAAATAATTGTCTGCTAATAATTATAATCCAGCGTTTCAAGTTTATACATACTTAGCCATGATTCTTCATGCTTTATTATTTAAAAAGACATTTCCCTCCATCACATTGACAGATCGTTCCGTCCTGATTTCGGTAATTTGATCTACGCTTTCTGTTTTTTTTTTCTGTATATAGTAAACTCTTACTAAAGATTAGTATATTCGTTTGGCTATTTGACACGTGAAAATCTTCCACATAAATGGAAACCACCTGTCAGGTTTGTATTCGCCTGTTTGTGGACCGTTTTTTTCTTAATCTGTTCATCCATTCTCGGAAGTTTCTTTAGTCAGCTTTGAGGCTAACATAGTGAATCACTTGAACCAATATTTGTGTGTTCAATCATGTCACTGATTTAAGTGTATGTATTTGTCGCACGATACTTTCTGTTTATTTGCTGAAGATGTTTTCTTCTGTTAACCATAATGTTTTTTTGTTTTTTTTTCTTTTAGCACCTCCATATTTCTTTTCAAAAGTTATTTACTTCTGAAAAAAATTGTTTTACCATTTTTTTTATTTATTTGAAATAAGGTTCATTCTGTACACATCCCGGAGGCTACTCATTGTAGAGGGTTAGGATAAGAGGTCGTTTATATGGATAGGATGGAAACAACGGTTGACTTGAACAGGTTAAGATTATAGTGATCGGCGAAACATCCTTTAGTAATTCTGTTTCAAAGTGTAATTATTCGCGGGAAGAAGCTGTTTGAGTGGAACTTTCTTACCGCCGACGGAACATGTGTGGTTTGCTACTATGTAAGTGGCATGGCGGTTCCTAGCCGTTGAAGGTCAGTGGCATGGCTGTTCCTAGCCGTTGAAGGCATGGCTGTTCTAGCCGTTGAAGGTCATGGCGGTTTCTAGCCGTTGAAGGTCAGGGCATGGCTGTTCCCAGCCGTTGAAGGTCAGTGGCATGGCTGTTCCTAGCCGTTGAAGGTCAGTGGCATGGCTGTTCCTAGCCGTTGAAGGTCAGTGGCATGGCTGTTCCTAGCCGTTGAAGGTCAGTGGCATGGCGGTTCCTAGCCGTTGAAGGTCAGTGGCATGGCTGTTCCTAGCCGTTGAAGGTCAGTGGCATGGCGGTTCCTAGCCGTTGAAGGTCAGTGGCATGGCGGTTCCTAGCCGTTGAAGGTCAGTGGCATGGCGGTTCCTAGCCGTTGAAGGTCAGACCTGGCTGAAGCAAATGATGCAGTCTGTCCGAGCACTTTCCATGGCAGTAGCGACAAGGAAGAATGAGAATTGTCGTATCCATCCTGTGAGAGACAGGTTGGAATCTGGAAAATAGTTTTGTTTTTCTCCTAATAACTAGGAAAGGCATTTGAACTCTATCAAGACAAGAATGTGAAGTGGTCAGGGCAACTCTTGCCCATATATGAGAACAGTACTCGGCCTGATATGACTACTATAATGGTAAAGGATAGCATGAGGCGCCAGTTACTTACTGGAGCGGTACGTGGAGCCGATAATTTTATCTGCATCTTTATCGATGCATGGTATATAGGAACTTCACTTGAGGATGGTTGTGAGTTTGAGGACCAACAACCTCTCAAGATGAAGTGCCTCCTCGAGGGAACATCCGTTCAGCGTGACTCGCGGAAATTTGGAGTTTGATCAGCGGTAATGGAATGTGACCAGTTTGGTTTTAGAGACATTGAATGTAACCAGCCAGTTTTTACACCAATAGGAAGTTAGTGTTAGATCTAAAAAGAGGTCAGCTGCCAAGCTCAGATCGTCAAGACTTATAGGAACGCCAGTTTATCTTCAGCATACAGGCTCACGAATTATCGGAGTATATTCTTAGGTAAATCTTTTATGTAAATCGGAAAAAAAAATTTGTTCCGAGTAGTGACGCCTGGGGGACAAGTGAGGTGGCCGTCAGAGCCTCGGGGTAAGGACCGTTAATAAGTACCTTCAGGTATCGACCTGTTCGGAAGGATTTTATAATAGCGAGAACCATTCGGATGATTTTGTAGCTGGAGGTAGTGTAGCTAAAATTCGTGCCACTCTTTATCAAAGACCTTCGCTATTTCTGACGTTGTGTTCCTTGCGGTATGTATGTGTCACAAAAAGACCTCACTAATTCTGTGTGTAATGGTATTTAGGAAGTCAGAAGTAGATCCTACTGACTGAAAACCATACTGCTCTTAAGAGGCTCTTTCTATACATTTGCTCGACGACCTTGTTGATTAAGGTCAAAAAAAGCTTACTGATGTGACTACTAATGGTTCTATACCGAGATGATGTGGATCGGTTGCTTGCATTCTTGAAGATAGGGCATACACTTTCATATTACACATGAATGGGAGAGATAACTTTCTGGATTTTTGAGGGTCGAGGTATTTGATAAATCTAGAGATTTCTTACTGAAAACGGTATATTACTGAGATTCTGCTAAGTGTGACGTAGGAAGTTGGGGAGGATTTTAGTTTTGTCATTCAACGTTGAGTTTGAGGCAAAGATCGAGACGAAGAGCTTCACTTTGTCTGTCGGGGCTGCTATGATTTGGGGCTCATTTATAATAATGAGAACACTCTTTATCTAAGGTCACGTATTGATAAGGATTTTTACCATGTTTATGAAACTGCAGTTTTTATTGGGCATACTTCTTTGTACGTTTTCACTCTTGCTTTTTTAAAATGCCGTTTTCTTCAGCTGTTGCGTGTATTGAATTCTGCAATAATAATTTCCATAATCTGTTTCTCGCAGTACGTTATTGCTAGGAATATTTTTCTGTAATAATGCATCTTTTTGTAGTCTGTACTTCACACCTTACAGGTATGTACTTTTTCTTCCGGTTTGTAGAGGTTAATAAATATATTATATATCATTTTTGCCCATCATAAATCTGGTTTTGAGTTCAATTATGTATTTTCTATCTGCCTCTTGCAGGAAACGATTGACGTTTTCGGTTACCCTCGGTGCTGTTTTTTTCCTTCATTACATTTATCGAATTCTTTGACAATCCCAGTTAGTTCTTATTTAATTCTCTGCGAGTTTTGTTGTTTCAACATATAGTTTCGTATGTTGGACAAGTATTTTTTTTTTTACATTGACGTACAGATTCTTCTGCATCATTACTTATTTAACATTCATTTAGCAATTTGTATTGTATGATCGGCTTCTCAATTCGACAGGGGTTTCATTTGTATTGTGGGGATTATCTGTTGCCATACTTTAAATTTAAGCGACAACAGATAAATGATTAGGTTTCTTTTTCATTTTTACTGTGTGTTTAGTCACAAGCTACTTGGTAACGACGGTGACGCACATAGAATACATGAAATTAACATGAGCCTGAATTATATCTAGCAACCGAAGGATGGAGGCCATCAACTGTACACCAAACGGTTATGAAAGGCAAATGTTGAATATACAATCTATGTTCATTGCTCATATAATCTGTGTTTAACATGAATAATGGTGGGTTTTACGTCGCATCAAACATCAATGTGATTGATTTTTATATAACTTTTTGATATCAACCATTAGAATTTACATATATATCGAGTTGGTATGTACATTATCGCCAGAGAGATATAAAAGTTTGGTTAGTGGCTAATAGTCGTTTCCTAGCATTTAGTCTTGTGCACAGCTACAATAATGGAATATTTCAACTTCAGGATTCAGAAGAAATTTCCGTATTAAACGCGAATCACCAATGCTTACCAAATATATATATATATATATATATATATATATATATATATATATATATATAATGAACTTTTCAATTCTCTATTAAATTTTATTTTCGTGTTTACCTCATCCATTCTTTTCTTTCACTCTGAGCCGCTGCCAATCTCGAACGATGCAGTCAAATTCATGAATTGCCACATTTAATTGGATTTTGGTGCCGATACTAAAAATGGAAGCTTCATTCATTTCAAATCTTACTGCATGACTGTTCGAGAATGTTGAAGTTTCTTCATAATTCCACTATTCAACACACAAAAAAATAGAGCATTTTCAACGCAGCAATCAACATCAGACGAATGTGCTACCATTTTTTTTTTTTCCGAAGGAAAATGAAGAAATAACAGACGGGACGACTGATAACGCGCATATCTCTAATCGAACAAGCCACAACGACTATCCTCATTTTTCTCATTCTTTTAGTACAATAATCTATCTGATCATTGTCGGAAACCCCGAGGAAGATATTAAATACTCATATTATGTTGGCACAAATTATTGTAATTGATTCTTTATAGGAACATATTTTTATATGTTCCTGATAATTGTATTATTCTGTACAGAGAAACATTTGCATATTTATTTTTAATATCTGATGATAATGGTAATTTTCATCTACGGTATGATGAACTTCATCGGCGTTTTGGGCAAGATTATAAACTACGGCAAACAGCAAGGCCTCTGATCAAAGAGCGTGGATCTACCTTTTAATTTCTGGTTTTCTCAGATCAACCGTAACCCGGAGTGGTAACACCTGTTAGGGTCCAATATTTTGGCAAATAGTTAACCACTAAACTGGGATCAAAAAACTATGGATGTTTTAAAATAGGTTTTAGTACTAGTAATATATTTTTGTAAATATATATATATATATATATATATATTACCAGCAATACATTTTGTATATATATATATATATATATATATATATATATAGCAATACATTTTTGTATATATATATATATATATATATACCAGTAATACATTTTGTATATATATATATTACCAGCAATACATTTTTGTGTGTGTATATATATATATATATATATATATATACCAGCAATACATTTTTGTAAAATAAAAAAATATTACCAGCAATACAATTTTGAAAGAACAAAACTCATTGCCAGCAGTACAATTTTGAAAGAACAAAACTCATTGCCAGAAATAAAAATTTTGTCTGCATTAAATCACCAATGAGGTTGATATGCCGTAAAACAAACGAAACAAACCTGGTAACCTTTGTCTGTAACTCTTGATAGTACTGAAATCTTCATCTATTTTCAATACAGAAGGGGCCATATTTTAACTTTTGATTTCAAAGTTATTATATTTTCACCAATGTACCATATCATTTAACATGTATACTTAGCGTGATTTATAATAGTTCTTTAATCGTCTTTATTTTTTTATATTTACTTTTAGCATAAGCTTTTCATCATCATATTGTCTTTAGCATTGTAAATATAGAATGCACAATATTAAAATGTTTTACAAAGCATGTGGGCATTGTGATAGAGAAAATATTATTGGCTGCAAGTTTGAATTATGGGGAATTCTTATCAATTTAGACCGAGCTGAAACTTGTGTGTATATATATATATATATATATATATATATATATATATGAAAAAGATATGCACATGATACAAATCTTTATGTAGTAGAAACAATTATTTTTCAACCCTGTCCTTATGGGAAAATATAATCACCAACACAAATTATATTCGTTGGGGAAAATTTCAGTTTTCACACTTCTATAAGATTGATGAATTCTCAATAGCATATTTCTAAAATTACTGACAACTATGAATTCTACTTCAATTAAAATAAGCATCTTTTCTGTGATTAAAAGAAAACGTTTTCTCATAAATCTGAAACTATATTTTCGACGGTTCTATCAAGTTGCTGAACAGTGCTCTTTATCCAGACTCTGTGACTCAGTTAAATTTTATGAACTTTTGTGTGCTGAGTAATTTTTCTCATATTTAAAGAAAATGATCTCTCAAATACATTCGACTAAAATCATGCTATCCAAAAGTAAATCAATGCGTAGATATTTAATTATTCCGGTGTATTGTAGCATAAAATAAGTTCTCCTTTTGAAAGGTGTTTAGAGAACAAAAGCCAGTATTGTCTCGAATTGAAACGTGAACGTGACCAAGTGATATAACTCGAAGTTACAACGTGATGCAAACAATTAGAAAACAAAACTTCTGTTTTGTTCTTTCTACTACCGGTTGCATCTTTCGCAATTGGAAAATTACTCTGCTCCGACCCCTATTATTAATCCAGTGTACGAATTTGATTGTAAAAGGAAACGATTATCGCATATAATAACAGATTAGGAGAAGCGGCATGGAAATTAATGAACGTACATGAAGCAAAGCGATGGCAACGGAAGAAGTTGAAAAGGTAAAAGAATAATGAAGTTACGAAGATGGCGGTGAAGTGGTTTCAAACAGGCGCTGGTTGTATTAATGATGGCGGAACAGATCGCGAAAAGGAGCAGAAAACGCTAGTGAAGTTAAAAAAAGGTATAAGTAGAGGTTTGCGGTTATATTATGCGAACTCTGGTAGGAAACGTAATTGGTGATTCAATTTTGTCTTTGACACGGACAACCAAGAGATTGGAGAATGACGGGAAGGAGGAGGGAGCGAATAACGAAAAAGATGAGTGGATCGAGAAAAGAATGGAACAAAGCTAAACAGAAAATGGAGGATGTAAAATATTTCAAATGAAGAAGTGTAATAGAAAACATGAGCATAAATACAAAACAGAAAAGAAAAAAAAAAACTATCACGGAAGATAAAATGAGAAAATTGAGGAAAGGACAATTATACAAATGTAAAATATAGAAATAAAAAAATCAAATTACCAATTTATAAAAATGAAAAAGAATAAGCCGCTGAAAATGTAAGGAAGCATCAATAAAAGATAAAATGAGAAAACATAAAATAAAACAACGATGAAAATAATCGAGGTGGAACAGGAAAAAAAAAAACAGAAGCGAGGTGGGACGTAAAGTGGAAATAGTCGACAACGAAAGGAAGTAGAAAAAGAGGGGAGAAAGCTGAATAGAAGTGAGTCCAGCCAAAAGAAAGAAAAATGAAAAAGAGCGAGGAGGGAATGAAAATGAGCGAGGCCAAAAGAAAGGGAGATGAAAAGGATGCCCGAAAGCCGAATAAGTGCGATGACATAGGAAGATGAACAGAGGAGACGAAGACGAGCGAGGACAAAACAGACAGATGAAAATGACGGACAAAAGTTAAAGAGGGGCGGAGATAAAAGAAAGGAAGATGAAATGGATTGAGAAAGGACGATCACGAACGAAGAGCAACGAAAGAAAAAGTAATACTTGAAGAAGGAAACCCCGCCCATATATCAAAAAATTTAAAACAAATCATAGTGAGTAACTGTCAATGAAAAGTAACACTGTGTAATAGGAAATGAAAAGTAACACTGTGTAATAGGAAATGAAAAGTAACACTGTGTAATAGGAAATGAAAAGTAACACTGTGGAAATAAAAGTAACACTGGAAATGAAAAGTAACACTGTGTAAATGAGGAAATGTGTAATAGAAAAAAAGTAACACTGTGTAATAGGAAATGTGTAAAAAACAAAAGTAACACTGTGTAATAGGAAATGAAAAGTAACACTGTGTAATGAAAAAGTAAATGAAAAGTAACACTGTGTAATGAAAACACTTTGTAATAGAAATGAAAGTGAAAAATGAAAAGTAACACTGTGTAATAGGAAATAAAAGTAACACTGGAAATGAAAAGTAACACTGTGTAATAGGAAATGAAAAGTAACACTGTGTAATAGGAAATGAAAAGTAACACTGTGTAATAGGAAATGAAAAGTAACACTGTGTAATAGGAAATGAAAAGTAACACTGTGTAATAGGAAATGAAAAGTAACACTGTGTAATAGGAAATGAAAAGTAACACTGTAATAAGTGTAGTGAAGGAATGTAGCATATAGTGTAAAGCTTGAATAAGTATTAAAAAGAAAAGAACGCAAGAAAAGTGGAAGGAATGCAGCATATAGCAAAAGCAGTGTAAAAAAGATCACTAAAAATTAGAAATCTAATCAAAATGTAATTACAATTAATTAGTTAATTATTAAATTAATAAATATAAAATCTAATTTACAATATGCTGTGCATGGTATTAGATAAATAACGCATTAAATTTAGGTTTTCTAACAGGATGGAGAAAGTGTTTCGTATTGACGGTGTAAGTTCAATTAATTTGGAAATGTATTAAAATAATTAAAGGCCAAAAAAATGATCAGAGACAATAATAGGGTTAATTTGAGTTAATATTAATTTTTCCAGTGGGTTCAAATGTTTTTTTTTTAAGTGTGATACTCCGACAATTGTACTACTTCAAACATTAAAAGTAATGAACAAATATTTGAAGCAGAGACTACACTTTCTATTTATATATTAAACAGTGTGTAATACGTCTATCATTCTGCGCATTTGAGGAATCTGAATTAAGATTTTTCTTCCGGCTGAGATCAAACCTGTGACTCTTTTGTAGAGTAAGCTGCCGTTTGATCCAGCAGGCTATACAACTCAGCCACGAAGGTTTTCAGAGTAAAAAGAGCTTTGCTTAATGTGAAGTCCTAAGTGAACTATCTGTAAAGTATGCCAGATCAAACGGTAGTTTTCCTTAAAAAGGGGAGCGCAGGTTCGATATCTGCCGGGGGTTATATTTTCTTAGATTTCTTGATTGCGCAGTCCGATAGACGTGTTACACACGGTTTAATAAATAACTTAAAATTGGGTCTCTATAACAAATCAAGTGTCCGCTATGATAATGATGAAATTAGTCTTATCCTCTCTTTCTCTCCCCCCCTCTCTCTCTCTCTCTCTATATATATATATATATATATATATATATAAGAATAATTCGGCTCAATCCGGTAATGGTTGGCCACGTTTGTCAAGTTGGAAATTATTGTGAATCGGGACTTTGATCGACTACTGGTTGCGCCCAAATACATGTGGTAATATCGACATAATCGATAATGCCACAAATCTTATTAATCAGGGTCAAAAACTTGTTAGCACATAGCGTCGGATTATAAAAATATCAGTCAGGCCGAGATATATTTACGTGCATGTATCCTTTTGAATACGGCTTTGCATAACTTGTCCTTTACAGGTCTTAGCAATGTGTGTCTTTTTTCTCTCTTTCCCGCTTCTTACTCTGTCATCGATTTAAACATGTTTGTTAGTTTAAGTAGCTAGTTTTAACATTTTACCATCGTACCATCAGTATGTTCTGCCAATATCAAATATTCCAAGTCCTTTTTCTTTATTATAACTGAAAAACCTCGATTATCTTTTTCTCTTTCTAATTACAACTGTCGTTTCTGTTTCTATTTTTCTTATATCATCCTCGTCAATCACCTTTTTTATTTTAACATGGTTTGGGAATGAAACATGGTTTGGGAATGAAAGATTGGTAATAAAACAAGCAGTTCACGTATCAGTTTTGATATTTGTTTTAGTCATACAGAGTACTAAAATAATAAGCAGGAATGAATGTATGCGTCCAGAGATTGTGGGTGCCGAAATCTATTTCTACGGTCAAATTTTCTGATCTATTCCGAAGATGGAGAATCTTTTCAGTATGACGGTACCCCTTGTCAATTATAAAGTGAAACAAAATGGATTCTTATAGGTGACCATATTTTAACTCTTAAGTTATTTTCGCAAAATGTTTTCTGGCCCTCAAATCCATGAAATATCCTGGGAGGGAACTATATTGCTAATACCTCTAGTTTGGAGCAAAATTAGCAAACGTTATGAATTTACCAAGTTAACCCAAAAACTGTGCACGTTTCTGTATTTAATGAGTTAATTAGCAATTTTGAAGTTGTAGCATAATCTTGTCTACAAGTAATCTTATTTCTTACTAACCAGTTAGCAGTCTATTGGCGCAACTGAATTCAGGACGATATTGTTTTTCAATTAACCCAAATTTACTCAGTTCATTATACATATATAGAAACTGGACCACCATTTCTCTCTCTCGTGTATGTATGTGTATATATATATATATATATATATATATGTGTGTGTGAGAGCACATTTTTTCTTTCATAATCAAATTAGCGATATATCGGTGCTAGCTGTGTTGCTTATATATCAATAGTTTGTTTGTTTCATTAATCATTTAACTAGTTTTGACCCGCGAAAATCCCACGATTTTATTATTTTTAATATTCTGATGAATATCAATTCTCAAGTTAATGATTGAGTAAGCTCCTGGCATGTTTTACAACAATAAAATATCCGTAAAAATACCCCAATCGCACTGTTAAATATTTGAGCTTATTTTCACGCAATGTTGCACAATATATGAATATCAATGATGGCCGTCTTTTTAAGTAGGAAAAACGTAAATATTTGAAATTAACCACATTTTTCCATTTCAATGAAGCTGCAGTTCATCATTTCTATATTTCCTTTCTTTCTTTTGGCTTTCTCACTGAAACGAAGTCGTGTCCTTTCCCCCTCTTTCCACGCGAGCAAAACGGAATAGTACATTATTTGTGAGGTATTGGCAAGACTTGATAAAAATTTCTATTTTTTTCCTTTCTTTATTTCTTTCTTCTAATAGAAAGTACCAACATAATCGAAATAGACAGCATTTGTTCATCCTTGATTGGCTGTGCCCATGGATTCCTAAACGACTGTATCAGGTGGATCAGTGTAGCAGAGCTCCTGTACGAGACATGTAAAATGCAAAGAGCAGCTATGTGCTGGCAGTCAAAGCTAAAGTTGATGCGTTTAGATCTCGCGAGTTCTGTGAAATCACAAACGCAATTATCAATAGTTACATCATTGCTCTCTACTATAGATCACTATGGGGTTATATTTCCTAATCAAAGACTCGGATCTTTGCAATGAAGATTGTCTCTATCATCCCTTTAAAAGACAAGGATCTTTTCTTGCCTGAATATCATGCATCTTGAAATGGAAAGTTTTAAAATAAATCTTTTTTCCAAACATAAACTTTTACTTTTATGTAAGATACCGATGAGGAAATCTTCCATGTAGTTCTCAAGAACCTTCGTAAAGAACTCTCTCCAAATTAGCAAGTATGTTTAACTGCTTCCCGAAGAAAAATAATTTCAAAGCCCATGGAAGGTTTCTAGATTTAGAGTTGTTTACAAGAATGCAGGTCAGCCCTTGTCCCCAAAGTAAAATATCTCCGCATCAGACACTTTAGTGTCATCTGCATGCGTTTTTGAAGCTATCAAAACTCATGGGAGAAACATCCTGGCCTGCAAACTATAGTTTTCGCTCTTCTACGTAAACTGCTGATAACAGTTTTTCCTCCCTTAAGACTTGAAATGCTTAACAATCGCCCTGAGAGCAAAACCCAAAACATGGATTGTAGGAGAGCAAATATATATATATATATATATATATATGGTATATATATATATATATATAAATGATATATATATATATATATATATATATATATATATATATATATATATATATATATATATATATATATATATATATATATATATATATATATATATATATATATATATATATATATATATATATATATATATATATATATATATTATATATATATATATATATATATATATATATATATATATATATATATATATATATATATATATATATATATATATATATATATATATATATATATATATATATATATATATTATATATATATATATATATATATATATATATATATTATATATATATATATATATATATATATATATATTATATATATATATATATATATATATATATATATATATATTATATTATATATATATATATATATATATATATATATATTATATTATATTATATATATATTTATATATATATATATATGAGAGATTGTATGTGCGCGTAGTGATCATGCAAGTAATCACGTATTGTTCAATTAAGACTGCGTATCTTGTTGCAACCAGAATCAACACGATCATTAACTTTTCAGCCACTTTAACCGTCTTTTCAAGTGGCTTAACGTTTTCTTCGTCGTCCTTCCCATTCGATGAATTAATACGAATAATCCCTTCGCCATTGTTTATTTACAATATTTCAACTGATGCGTTGCCTGAGATAAAATAAAGCGCACGGAATCATTTCACATATAAAGGCACCACCTTTACTTCCTTCATTCATAATCATCTTGTGTGCTGCTAGAATTTTACTGTTTCTTCTTTGAAACCTTATCCTGTCCTTTTTGTTCCTCGTGTCCAATGACTTTTTTATGCAAATTCCTAAGTCTTAATAAACATTACCATTATCCATTTTCAGTGAGCAATATAAAACTATTTTTAATCAGATATTTTCTTTTTAATTATCAATGTTTCTTTTCGTTTCATTTTTAGCTTTTATTGATATTTTTTCTCCTAATTTTTTTTCAAACGCCATTTTCTTTCTTTGCGTTTGTTATAATTTTCGGCTGTATTATTCCCACATTTTTATCTGGAGCTTTTCAAATTCTAGTGTCTGTCATTATTTTCCCTTTCAAATCTTCTCATTTTTATCAAATTGTATTTTTCTATGTTGTAATCTTTCTTTTTATGCTCTAATTTATTAACCTAAGCGTTTTTTTCTTTTTTCTGTGTTTATTGGTTTCTAAAATATTTATTAATACTGTCCACTTTCTATTGGCTTAACAATAATGAATCCCACTAGGGATAGAAACAAACGTATGTATTACTTGCTGTTATTACTTTGAACTTTACCAGATCTAAGGTATTGATTAAAAAGACCTTCAAAAGGGCTGAAACAATTTAAGAAATGCGTTTAGCTTCAAAAATATTAACAAAAATGTCAATGAAATTTTTCAAATTAGGTAAACTCTAATTAGTAAAAAAGTATTCAAAATTCCCCTGTGATATGAGTCAACAGATTCAAAAAGTCAATAAATGGGTGTGGAATTCTTTTCGAAAGCGTCCAGTGAAGGATTTGTTCACTATTGATGGTGACTAATTTTTCTCAAAAGAAAATATAACCACCAATCTGTATATATTTTTCCATTCGTTTATTTTTCTTCGTTTGGCAATAAAGGTAAATTACCTCGTAACTAAACGAAAGGTGGTGTCGAATGAACTATTTATAAGGAAAATAGAATATTGTATCCGTTAATTAAATCGATATGGAAAACGTTTTATAACGAAATATATATATATATATATATATATATATATATATATATATATATATATATATATAATCAAACGTGTTTCATTAAATAAATTGAACACGTTTAGCATACCTATTAGTATGAACCTCTCATATTCACGGACAGCATTCTTAGTATCCTTATTAAAAAAAGGAAGTTACCATATTAATGCATATTCGTTTATTCCGAGTAATTTCGACATTAGCAAAATGACATTTTGTATTATCTAAGACAAGTGTGTTGTGTTCATCTGAAAAGTAATATTTTTTGTGAAGTTAAAAATGTGAAACTTGTGTACTGTACTATTTTAAATTTTATAATGCAAGAATATTCGGACGGTAACGTTAATGGAGGTTACCAAGTTATGATGTATATGTATTTTTAAAACTACATGAGTCTATTAGTTGAAAAATATTGCGATTTTAACTATCTACTGTAATCATTTTAAAACATTTGTGAATTATTCAGAATTAATTTTATTAAGGGTATTTTTTATAATTTTTAATATATTTAACATGCTAATCTTTTAGTTTATTATTTTCCTGAAAAAATATAGATGTATTTTCAACAAGAATTTTTCTAAATTGCGAATGTGGCCAGTCATACTGTTGCAAATAATTAGAAATATTAGAAACATGCAAATTAAGACTAAACCTCCGAGAAAACGTAGTTTAGTGTGATACACATAAATATTATTTTTTCTGTTGGAGATAAAATCTCCCAAGGTACATTTAAATTTAAATGTTTTTTTTTTTTTGTGTGTGTGTGTGTGTGTGTGTGATTATCAAGTCTTAATTTCACATA
Source organism: Acanthosepion pharaonis (assembly GCA_903632075.3). Lineage (NCBI taxonomy): Eukaryota > Metazoa > Mollusca > Cephalopoda > Sepiida > Sepiidae > Acanthosepion > Acanthosepion pharaonis. Next base: position 389,997 of record CAHIKZ030001328.1, on the reverse strand, counting down.
CTACTGAGAGGTAAATGCAATTTGTGTTGGAAGATTTTGTATTTATACGAATCTATGGAGTTAGCGGTTAGCCACAAGAGAAAAGATTTAATTTACTTATGGAATCTCACTCATTATCAAAAACTATGAAAGCAACGTGCTTCCATCAAAGACGTTATCTTCTGTGATTAACATGTATATATGGAGGTACGGTGGAGTAATAGCGAGCAGATCGGATTGAGGAATCGGAGAGCTTAGTTCGAATTACATTCGTTTACGTGCTAATAACTTTCCAAAGTTATGGATAAGTAGCAGGGCAGATTGTGTTTAGGAACGGGAACTCAGTATTCAAAACTTGCTGAGTGTGGTTGGGGAATAATGTGGCATACTATGTCTTCCCAAAACTGTGGCTGGTTCTGTACAGGCAAATATATGCGGATTGTCTAAACGTTGGTTCGAAGAACTGAGTTACTTGACCATCATACGTCGGAAAACGTATATATATTCATTCAAGCATGTTTGGTTAAATACTTCAGACGTATTATATATATTAATTTTAGTAGTCACCCATCAAAAAAAAAAAATTCTACATTGTCATAAATGCTACTATATCCTGATTCTAGTGGAAAAAAAGAAAACTAATGTTACACTAAATTTAACACAAACAACTTAATATCTCTTCTCCGTCAAGTAGCATTTAACAAAAGAACAACATTATAATGTCCTTTGGAAGATTGTATCTGACAAAAAATTAAATATATACGTTGGTTATAGTACTACCACTATATCAAGGAGACTAACATGTCACTTATAGCTCAATTTTACAAAAACATAAAGGAATTCCTGTCTATATTGACATTTTAAACATATATTAATCAACAGCATCTCTATAAACTACCAGGGAAATAATGCACAAAACATTATAGTAACATTTAATATGTAAAATATACGGCCTATACTAAATAGTCATTTATGAAAAAAAAGTTCTAAAATGTTTATAACAGCAAAGTTGTAAAAATACTTAAATTATAATTGTTAAAATCTGTAATTAAAAAGTATTTTAAACACGTTATTGAATTTCTAATAAGAAATTACATAAATTACCTACCTTACATAACATTAACTTTTTTGTGCGTGTTCTACAGGTTTCATGCTCAAATATTCATAACCCACACTAAGTCTTTTTCTTAGAAATTGAACCCCTGATTGAGATTGAATGTACTTGGGGAAAATGAAAAATCATATGAATAATAATCAATGAATATTTTGCAGTCAATTTCGTACAAGCAAAATTAAATTTACTCCGTGAACACGAGAGGATTAAAATATATATATATATACACACACAAACAATGAGGTTATATATATATATATATATATATATGCACTGTAAGAGAGAAAAGAGGTATTTATTATATCTTGCAACATGTATTTAAAAATATAATTAAAATATATATTTAGTTAAAAAAAATAACGACGCTCATAAATGTGACACGGTGAATGTTAAGCAATGTAATTTATTTCCTTAGAAAATAACTGATTTTTATATATTATGATTTTTATGTTTTATATTTATTTTATTTTCAGTAAATGATTTTTATATGTTTATTTATATTTATTTACTTTTTATGTAATTATTTTATTAGCTTAAATTGTTTATGTATTCTTTTAAATATTAGATTGATTTAAGCGTTTTATTTTAATTTCGAAAAAAATGTAGGAACATGAAATTTTGACATTGGTTTGAGTGTATACATTTTAGGAAAAGATATTCTAAAAAATCCTAGGACGGTTTTCTTTTTCGCAAGATTTAATAGTTGGAATATTAAGTTATTTCACTTTTAATAAATCGCAAGTTGTTTAGATCGAATATTTTCATGGACGAATAATTATTTCAGATTGTCTTTCACTGCATATTCCCTTTCCTACGACAGTTGTCAGAAACAATTGATTTTTTAAATCACTTTTGAACATCCGATCCTGTATATAATAAATTCAAACATCGATCCATGACATCATAAAGTGTTATTTTTACATTGTTTTTTTTTTATTATTTATTTAAAAAAAAACATACGGTAGTAGCAGTTTACGTCAATGATCAATGCATGCAACAGGTGTCTTCCCGTTCATAATTCTTATAGAACTGATAGAACCCCGTAAACAGAGTACATACTTAGCTCTTTAGCAAGTCGGGTATTGTTTTGTGCAGTTATAGATATTATTAGGGATTATTTCTTAAATAAAAAGTTGATATTTTTTTGTGAGTAATGTCGTGGGCAAAAAATAATTATCTACAATAACTGCTCAAAACTTAGTCTTTATTTCCACAAGCAGACGATATGTTTTAAGTAGGGCGCAGTATTACACACGCACACAAATATATATATATATATATATATATATATATAGTTATCCACAGAGAGTTTCGCTGTATCACAGCTCATAAGTGTGGTTAGACGTACAATCGATTCAAGCCGGGACAGAAACACGACCGATTTTGCATCAATCGGAGATTCTAACCCCTAGGCTATCGGCGTCCGGCAGAGAGGCGATTTTTTTCGTATTTATTTTTTCATAAGCACGCCAGTGACCTAGAGATCTCAATCGGTTGGAAGAGTCTTGCATTATTAGCAATATTATTCATTGTTTACAAATTCGCGTTTTCTCCCGATGGTGCTCGACTGAATTAATTTCTTTTCGGGGTGTAATATCGTCATCCACAGACAGACTGTTTCGCTTTATATATGGTTCTAGGTGTGGTTATGCATAGATAATGTTGTTTATTTGGGCAGCAATAACTTCTTATGGAATTATCGTTAAAAGTGACTGACAAGGTATGGCAGATCACATTTCATTTAATTTTTCATGTGTTTTTACAATTTTATTTCCGGGACATAAATTATATAGAAATTGTTCGAATATTAGGTATGCCCAAGCGTTTTGGCTATTCTTTTAGCCTTAAAGAAGGATGATTTATTTTTAATTTTAAATGAATATTGGGATTTTTTTATGCCTATATCTAGATTTAAAGGAACGCTTTCCCCCCAACACAGCACATTTAATTTATGTCCATATTTGATGTGATTGTTTGTGGTCTTTTTTATTTATTAATAATGCTTCAATTATTTTTCGCCGTCTTTTTTATATGTGGATAAGTTAATATTTTTTTTATGTTAAAGTGTATGTTGCAGATGGAGTTTGATATATCTTTGTGTGTATTTAGACGAGACCTAATTGAATTATGGTCACACACACACACACACACACACACACATTATATATATATATATATATATATATATATATATATATATATATATAATGTGTGTGTCATCTACAGACACTGCTTAGCCGTATCACAGATAATCAATGTGGCTAGACATCCGATTGTCTTACGTCGGGATCGAAACCCGAGTCGGAGATTTTACCCGAACTATCAGCGTCCGATAGAGAGGAAGGCGAAATTTTGCCTATTTATTTTTTTGAATAACCACGCCAGTGACCGACATGGTTCACTTCATAGCTTTTTGCATTATCAGCAGTAGTAGTCACTGTTTACAAATTCGGGCTTTCTCTCCAGATTGCACGACCGAAATTCAGAATAAATTACAAGGTATTAAATAAATTACAAGGTATTAAATAAATTACAAGGTATTAAATAAATTACAAGGTATTAAATAAATTACAAGGTATTAAATAAATTACAAGGTATTAAATAAATTACAAGGTATTACTCATGCCAGAAAATTTTGTGCAAATAGTAAATGTCTGAACTGTTAGAAATGTGATGACAGTAATCTTTTTATATTAAAATTTTCATCGGTAAAAATAATGTTATTCAATTTGGTGACTTGTCTATACTGAAATGTCCATTAAAAAAAAAAAACATATTTCAAAGATCAAATGCAAACCAAGTTAAAACCTACGTTCATTACAGAAACCAAAACAGTTCCAATTATTAATTTAGATCGCGCAACTTATTTCCAGTTTCATCTTTGCTCTCCTATACTAAATTTTATTCAGTGTAAGACATCTCATTTTGATAAAACCGACCTCTTTATTTGCTCAACTAAACTGGGCTTAATATTACATAATATACGAAATGTTTTGGATAAAACACAAATTTATGTGGATAATAATTTAAGAGTGAAACTTCTTAACAATATAGAAAACTTCGGAACTAAATCAAATGGATCATTGACTTATTTTGTAGGAACATTCGTCAATAACTTTATTTTCATATATTTAATGAGTTTTATCATTTTTTTTTTCTTGTCAGTCAGGTTTTGATGAATGAATTATCACAACAAAATTCTTATTCACATTTTTATCAAAGAGTTAATATCATATTGACATCTCTCATTTTATTGAATATATTGCTAATTTTTTCTAAATTTTGATATGCCAGAATATTTTAAGCAGGTTTCATTTTTAATTAAAATTTGGTAAAATATAAAAAAATTGTCTAATCTCAATCTAACTTTAGCAAAATTATCAAAAAGTTGTTTTCACTCGATCACGGGTTAGATTTTATACGATTCAAATTCTCGTTGATTTTTATTCGAAATTATGTCTCGTGTCCATTCTATTTATATTAAGGGATACACACACACACACAGGCCAACCTTTCATAGGAATTAGCGTCGTCAAGCATTTTTGCTCTAAGTAATCTGGACATTGAGATATTCCTTTACAGAGTAAGTAGGTTTTTAGCTTTTGATGAGGTTATCTTTTATTATTATTACTTTTATTATTATTATTGCTCTCTTTGTTAGAGATTTTATCTTGCTTAAGATTATTTAAGTTTTTGCCAAGTTGTCTGTTGGTTCCAACATTGGCTTTGGGTTTACATATATAAAAATATAATATACTTGTGCGTGCGAGCAAGCTTTACAGAAAACGCATCAATGCTAAAATTGAAAATACGGCCAGAAAAAAACACACTCATCTAATTTGCATAGAAAATATAGTCAGTGAGAGAGATTCAAAAAGCTTATCCCCATGTGTAATCCTGTCTGGTTGATGTGAATAATTCACGGGGAACTATATAAACGACTTTCTCAGTTAAATAACGGATGTTAACACAAACCAGGTATTTTCATTGAAAATAAAGCTCCTGGAAATATACGCAGGCGAACACATAAACACGTCATTCCCCTAAACCAAGGACAAAGAATGGATCTGATATTCAGACATACAGTAATACTGCAATATCGTCGGTTTGTCAGCTGATCACTGGTTGTATATTGGTAGAGAAATATCAGGACCTCACCAGGTTTCTGAAAAAGTTATAGAATATAAAGATACTCGTTGCGTACATAACTGGATACGTTTGTCATTGTTAAAATGTCACTAGAAATGAGACGGGAGAATATCTGGTTAGAAAGTTGAATGTGTTAATTTGTGTTTGATTTCTCTTTGGTAAAAAGAGAAGTGTAACATGTCGTGATGTAAATATTAATAGTTTCCCTATAAGGAAACATATGGCATTTATTGATTGAGCGGCCATTTCTACTGTCGGTTGATATTCATCTTTCATTTGACAACATTTTCTGAAAAATCATTTTCTCGATTACAATTATCGGTGTTTCCGTTATTTATGAGGGGCGGGTTTCTTTCCTATTATATGAAATAGTGCGGACCATCCACATCTTGATGATTTCATTATATTCACTTCAAATTATGTGCTATTTATTTTAGCTGTTGTTGCTTTCGAATGTTCTCAACTAATGTTTATTCTATTTCATGCATTTTTTGTTGTTGTGAATCTGTAGAGCTAGGCCACGATATTTAAAGACGGATGGTCCCCGCAAAGACCAACAGGATTCATTGACTATGAATGTTTTTAAACTTGCGTACATCTACAGGATTTCGTCTTTTATAATATTAGTGTATATATGTGCATTATTTTCATTGCTAGTGATGATATTTCATTATTTTAACTTGATATGAAATGTAAAAATATCCATATGATTAAATTATTTAAGTATTATGCACAAACATCAGATAACGAATAAAACAGTACAGAAATACCATTAAATAAGTTTTGATGTATTTTCCTAGCCAATTAGTTTTACCTAGCAACACATGCATAGAACCAAAATAGGAATAAAATAAGAGAAAAAGCATATATATATATATAGTTTATGAAAAACTACGTAATCCGTATGGGTAAACCTAAGGAGGATAAAATTTTACATATGTTTAATACGGCCCGTCAAAAATGTGTAAATTTTTTTTTTTATTTGGAAGTAAAGTCTGGTGATCCGCAGTCCTTTTAAATGACCTGTAGTGAAATAATTTATTACATGGAACTTTAAAGTGGTCTGTTTTTTATTTAATAAATATATATATATATATATATATATATATATATATATATATATATAATTTGTTGCTGGTTTGACGGTTTAGATTGCTAGCGTTTCTGTACTAGAGGTTATTATATATAGCAGTGTGTTGTCATTATGGATGGTGTACCAATTAGAAAAATCGTATGGTCGGAAAAATTGGGAAGCGAGTTTGTAGATGGTTGGCTTGTCAGGTAGTTAGAATCAAGATCGTCTGGCGTCGTTTTTTGCCACCGGCTGTCAAGGATCGGAAGCGGAAACTGAAGATTGATACGTCGGCAAGGTCAAAAAATATCGACTGGATGCCCTTCACCTGGTCTGCTGTCTTTTCGTTCCATGAGGCTAGATTAGTGAAATTAACCACAATATTTTTATCACACTGTGTCATCGGAAGTCTCCTTACAGTAAAAAAATAAAATAACCAAAGAAAGTTCCAGTTATATATGGGATTTTCAGGAATTATAAAAATATATTCTCTATTGATAGAGGCGACTTGACTTCTTTTGCAGTAATCACAAATCATAATTTGTTCAGCCTTAATATTACACAAGATCGTATTTTGTCGAGAAGAAATCTCTACAAAATCTGACAATTGCGGGGCGGCAACATTAGATTATTCAAAATTATGGTCTTTCTTATTTTTCTCGAAGTGAATGAAAAAGTTCTTTCTAAATATCACAGGATGAAGCATATACTCGAAGGAAGTTCCTGAACTACAGCAATTTAAACGCGTTACCAAGCTGGCATCTCGGTCCCACCCTTTCATTGTCAAAACGGTTAAATGTAACCATTCCTTCTACTCAAACAGCTTCTTCACCTGCAATCCCCGTCTGTAGAACTCTTTTCCCATTACTTGCTTCCCCGATGACTATAATCTTCAAATATTCAATCGACATTTGACACCCAGAGCTTGTTCCCCGTCCTTCATTTTATCTTGTACTCAAACACGCCTCTTTACTCTTGTTCCCTCTCCTCTGTAACCCCATGCCTACTAGTGGCGCTCCCGACTTGCTGGGGTGAATTGCCTTAAAACAAATGTTAACAAATATGCTTAACCTGGTGATTTGACGAACTATTTTAATGAGAATAAAACGTTTGAGGGACAACACAGGACAAAAAAACATCAGCACCAGGAAAACAATGTTTTTTTTTATAATCGAATAAAACAATTAATATTAAGATATTAAATGGTCATTATTTTTGCTTTATTAAAAGATAGATTTCATTGCGATTTACTTTACTAAAAATAGTAATAAAAAACATATCACTAATTAAGGTTTTAAACTTAAAGCTTCTTTTTTATTTTAACCGAAAAAAAATAATCTTTTTTCCGGTGTTCAGTGGACGAGGTCCAGAGTTTTTCTGGCGTTCAGTCAGTGATGTTGACTTATCTGTTCTCGAAAAATCACTGAATATACAATACTAAAAGTACTAAATTTAACAATTCAAATTGAAAACGCGAATATCTGTTCCCATAAAGAAAAATATTTTAATAAAGAATGCCGAAGAATACATTGGACGAAACGTTTGATAACACACTGAAGGTTTTTAGACTCTGTAATATGGGAAATAAATTTAAGATATTCAGCAAATAACATTCAAATTCTTCGAAAGTCTTAGATTAATGTCTGTTATTATTGATATTTTGTTATTTCAACATTTTATTACTTTTTATTTTTATTTATTTATTTTTTTTTTTGTTAGCCACAATACATATTGAAGGAAATATTCCTCGTGTAAGAAATATGTTTAAAATAATAGATCTTTGGAAAAAAATGGTGTCGTTTGTCATCAAATGATCCTCTTCCGGGAATTATTTAGATGTTGACGTAGAGCGAGTTTTATTTTTTGATAAATAGTCGGAATAATCCTACTTATATATTACTAATAAGAACAATATATAATCCCGTAAAAATGTTTCTTTTTTTACTTACCTTCAAAAGAGATTGTTTTTTTTTTTTTAAACTGGGTCGATTCTAAGAAAACATTCATTTATAGCGTTCATCTTGGGCACTTCATTTAATGAGCAATATTTTAAATATGTTCAAATGCCTTTCGTTGAATCATCTGGTTTCCATCTTATTACCTTTTTTCAAGTAGTCGTAATAAAATTATATTTGAAGTAATGTTATTAAATATTTCGCAGTTTTATTTCTCTCATTTTATACATGTAATTCTGTTAGGATTGACAAGATGAAATGAAATTGAACAGCTTGGATTCCAAGAAATACGATTTTTATAGCAATTAATTTTGCTGGCGGTAATTTCCAGCAGAACTCAAACATAATGAACTGGTTCTATGCAATATATAATTATATATGTGCAAATCAAATTCACTTGAATCATTATTGGCATATGAACAAGAATAGTCCGACATTTACTCATCGTGTCAATATCTTTTAAACTTATATTATTTTGGTTCGATGTGCCATGTCACTTCAGAGCGTTGGCTCACACAACTTGTCTATTAAGTACACGCTAACATAGAATCTGAGCTATGTATTGGGTCATAACATAAGCCCGTATTTTCTTAATTTTTTTTTCTTAAATGAATTACAAATACGATATTTTCATATTGTTATATAGATTTCAAAAACAGTACATAAAAGCGTTGGTTGTCAGTTGACCCAAAAGAGTTGTGAGTTCAATCCCTGGCCACAGCAGAACAAAAACTTGGAAATTTGAGTTACTAAAGAGAATTAACTTTAACTGAAATCTCCAGGATCCATGGCACGTTAATCTACCACAGGGAACTAACTAAAGTGTTTTGTTCGAAATCCCAACGGATATCACCTGCAGAAGATCGGAACGCACAACGGCCGAAACGTTATGACAATAAGTTGACAACAGTTCCAACAATATAGTATAAATACATATGAATCTATTCGTTCCAATACACTTTAAAATATTTGCGGGTATTTCGTGAGTCTATGCTTCCAGATTGTGACATAAGTAATTTACAGACTTCCAGAGAATTGACATTTTAGTAGAAATCATAATCAGAACTAAGTCTAAGGGCCACTTTTAGGTATATGCAATCGGTGTAATAGCTACTCTCAGCCAAGTTGTATAATTGTGTGCTGGGTCTGCAAAGAGACGTGGAGTCTGGATTTGTCCCCGTAGAACCTTTCGGGTGGCAAATTTCGAAGCCTTTTCATCGGTACAATTAGGAAAGTACTTACCTGAATTTCACGCATAATTTTCCGGAAGCGGGGGGTCATAGTACACTGCTCTTCGAATTCAACTTGATACAGTTTTACGTTATTTATATTGAATTTTCCCTTCAACCTTTTTTTTTTCTGAATGAAAAATTGGAAAGACACACACACACACATATATATATATATATATATATATATATATATATATAGTAAAAATGTTTCGTTGTGTTTTATTGAATTAAACAAACAATACAGGGATATATGTAAAGAGTTATTCAACGGTTCTATACATCCATTCTAACATTCACCATATCTGAGCAACGCTTGATTTTTCCGGAGGAGTTCATATTAAACAATATCCTATATAGATACTAACATCACTTCGAATGCGGGCATAGTGCTGGGTCGTTTAATGATCAGTGCTTTCGGTTTTTTCAAGGCCTTATTTGTTTTCTGTTGCAAACAAACAATTTAGCATCACCTACAATGTAACACTGAGAAAATGACAGAATAAATAGGTTCAGATTAAACATGAATTCAAATGTTTTTTTTTTTTTCAGAATGAAACCCAGTCAATACTGCAAAGTGCGATAAAAGTTACTGATCACGCGAAAACCATTTCCCTCTAAAAGTCTTTAAAAAATCATGTAGTGAAGATAAATTTTAAGAGTCTAGTGCAGGCTGCTCTGTCAGAGAATGGCAAAGATTTACTTAATAAGTAAATGGGTAATATTACTACTAAAGCCGTTCTTTTCAAAATTGCTTGATTGAATTTGACGAGAAAAATCCAACTCGAAAAACCTGTTTTATAATTTTTTCCGTGAAATATTAAATGTTCCCAGTTATTTAGACTTCGATTGAATATAACAAAAAAAAACGACTTTGATAATTGACTACTGATTAATTTTTGTCGCTTGAAACGTCTTTTTAAAATATGCTTATCTTAATGTTTTTTTTTATTCTATTTTCAGGTAAGTAGAAAAATCTGCACAGAGAATACACATATATGATATGATATCGAGAGATAACGTATTTGGTAAAGAAATAAATAAGAATTCTGATTCCTGTACGCTGGATAAGAGGTAAGCTTTATACTTTTTGAGATTTGTTTTAGGGAGAAAACTTGGCTAATAAATGAATTATACAAATAAGTCCTTCATACAAAATACCCAACGAGTGCGTGTACATTAACAAACACACGCATGCATGCATACATACATCTAAAGGCAGCGCTTCCAGCACGATCGGATGTAAGACTGACGAGTACTTAGGCAATAATTTGTGAACAATCATAAAGGTGGGCACTGAATAAAGGTCATATACTTGTGATATGATAAGGACATTAATGCTCTGCTAATATCTTACCATTAGATTAAAAGAATCGAATAATTCAGGTAATAATAATCTTTATATATATATATATATATATATATAAAATCATCAAGACAGCAGTCTAAAATGTGTTGCGCAACCTGTGAACGGTAATAAAAATCTCCTGGTAACTATAATGTTTTCTGGAGATATGGTTGAGCCATTTCACCCACCGAAGCCTGTGTTTACTGTCTGTTCTCTTGCTTCATTTGGGTAAGAAACACACACACACACACACACATATATATATATATATATATATATATATATATATATATATATATATATATATGTGTGTGTGTATTAAAAAACTGATATGCTAGTACAAACAAACATACACAAAATTATATTGAAGCTATATGACATAATTTCTCCTAATAAATTAATACAGCACTAGTGTGATAATTACTAAACAACTTTTAAACTGTCAATATATATATAAGATCGACTCAATGCTTGGAAGTTTTTTTTTTTAATTAGACATTGGTTTCTAAATCAAGATGCATTTCTTTGTTAAAATAAAATCGATTTTGTTCAATTCAAAATATTACAAAACACAGATTGATTATTCAATAAATATTGAATGATTTTATTTTTATTTCCATAATTATATGCGCCCCTTCACACACAATATTATATATATATATATATATATATATATATATATATATATATAAAATGTGTGTGATTTTGATCTGAAAAATTCACTCCACATTGTTTGATGTGATAAGTATTTACCACTCTTTTTAATTGAGATTGGATGAGATTAATACGAAAATAATGTTGTGAGAAAAAACATTTTAATTAAGATTTGGACTTCGTGATGTAGATATAGACAAACATAATATCTATGTATGCTCTCTCTCTCATACATATATATATATATATATATATATATATATATATATATATATATATATATATATATATATATAAAGTGGGGTATTATACATAGTTGAGCGTATGTGCATAGTTAGTTATTTTTTTTTAACTGTCATGTTCCTTCATGATGCAATAATCATTAAATTTCAGATATTCATTTTTTGTGCTATCTGTGGACTGTCATACGTGCTTGGAAAATATAAGTTTTTTTCCCCCACTGGCATTTCTCGGAGTTTGTCTTTTAATTCTGAATGTTTTTCCTCTTCGTCCGTTCGCTACTCGCGGTACATAGCCCAGTCAAATGTGCATTTTGCCCAATAGCATGGAAGTGAAGAGATTAATTGATACATGTCTCCATCCCAAAGATATATTTGTTAACGCAATTGATACCATGCGTATATACATCAGTTTTACTGAATTTTATGCATATGCAAATTTATTCTAACAAATTATCTGTCTAAAACGTATTAACAATATCTATCAAGTACACTCATATCATTGATTTACCTTAACCATTATATTGTAGAGAATCGTTTATTCTTCGATTACCCTGTTTAGTTTTGAGCATGCGAACGTTTTGAATACACCATTTAGGAATAAAGAATTATGTGTCTTAGTCTTAAATCTGTTTTTTTTTTTTGTTTTTTTGTTTTTTTTTTCAAAGCTGTTCTCGATGTCATTTTTGACAAAATAACATTTCTGCTTCATTTGAAACGTTTCTCTTCTCAATTTCACAATCAAATTAATCGGTAACAAAAGAAGATCGTAATAATAGGGTCATTACAGTGCAAATTAGAACTTTATTTTTCATTTTAGCCTCTTCAGTATTCGAACACTTGAAAAGAAATCGAGGAACACCGATTAAAGAAAGCTATAATTAGGTTAGCTTCAGAGTCAGTAGATTTTGCCTTTCAGGAAACAGAGGAAGTAAATGAAATTGCTTCGTTCTTGACGTCTCAGATATCTGCTTTCTTTTAAACCGTTCCGGTTGAGTGAAATTGTTCCGGTAATCTTCAAACATTAAAAAAAAACTTACCGTTGCCACATCTGCGCAACAAAAGCATTCAATATAACGTAAGGAGAAATTGAAAAAAATATGATTACATTTCTTTCAAACGAAAATCACAATGCGTCGCCTTGTAGTCTGCTGCATAGTTTTGAAAGATCTTTTCACTGAATTTAACAGAATACAAGGTCCGAGAACAACTCAAGGCAGAGGTTTAAAATCGATTCGGTTTTAAATGAATGTGAGTGATATGGATGGATGAGAATGTTGTAGAAAGTGGCTATTATTAAAATAAAGAGCGCAGATAACAATTGTAACTTGCGTTCATAAAGAGGAAGATAACTTTTTCATCACAAGACCAAGTAAACTATTTGGATTCTGTAAAAAAAAAAAAATTGTTGGTCTCCAATCAACATATCGTAGGAACACGCCATTTTGACTTATCTTAATATTGCAGAGAAAACTGTCCGAAGAAATCTGATACTAGTTGAAGCTATATGGTAAACCGAATATTTGCCTGCTTGCTTTGCAATGGATTACATACATCTGTTCTACTTGACGTCTGGAATGAACTTGAGACCCCATAAACGTTAAAAACATGGTACCTCATTGAGAGAGGATCCGTTCAGCATGACTGAAAAAAAGATGGAGTTTGCGAGGTGATAATGAAAGGATCCTAGCTTCGATTGAGAGATTGCATGTAAGAAAGCCAGTTCTTTCACTATTCAGCTATTAGAGGTAAGTCGTAAAGGATTTTCCGAAATAAAATGGGTTATGAAAAATAACGCGAACATGGTAGATGTATCAGGGCGAAACATTTTTTCTAACCCATCTGAAATATTTCCCAAATGATAAATAGATTAATGAAAATTTTGGGTATGATGAAAAAAAATGAAGGTAAGACTTCATTGCCGATCATTTTTCACACTTCCCATAAGAGCGGTTTATAAGACAATGTAAGAAGTATATGTCTTAGGTTGAAAAGATAATGTTCTATTCCTTTTTCTTTGGTTTTTCGCTTTTTCTTTTCCTTTTTTCTCTCTTTTCTCTTTTTGTTGTTTTCGCTTTTGTCTCTTCTATTTCTCCTTTTGTCTCTCTCTCTCTCTCTCTCTCTATATATATATATATATATATATATATATATATATATATATATATATGACTGTTTTTAAGATTCCGACGAGTAGAATGCAAAACATGAAGTTATTTAAAATGTGCTGGTGATTTAATAAGGAAAAAAAGCTACATATCGCTGAACATAAATGACAGATATAGTTTAAAGTGTTATATACAGAAGAAATTATACGAAAAAAGTAGCATAATATATATATATATATATATAGTTTAAATAAGAGCTTAGAATTCTAAAAAAAAAACTTGATAAAGGATTGCTTCTTGTATGACGAAAAAATGCACATTTGTAGATATATAATGTGGAACGCTCATGTATGTGGTTTGTGAGTTCGGATATGTCAGCCTTAAATAATATAAAAAAAAATAAAACCATATTGCACAGGTATAAAACTAACATCTGATTGTTTTAAGTTTTCACTGTTTTTACAAAGAAAAATAAATACACACATTGTTTATAGTCTCCGATTTCTTTTTATGAATATAATTAATACAGACACTTATGAGTGTGTGTGAATTTTTAAACTAAACAATGTGCAGATTTATGTCTCTCACATACACGTACACATGTATATATCACAATGATTGTGTACACATCGACTTTTATATTAGCGTAAGAATAAATATAAGTGTGCCATTCCTATGTATGTCTACAAGTGAGGGTACAGTGATGCATTATGGGAATAAAATCAGATCTTTATGAATATATTCATAACTATAAAACGTTTGTATTCATTTATCTATATGACTCTCTTTCTATGTTCATGTGAGTCTATATCATTAGCTGGTAGAAATGTTAGTGAATGTAAGTCATAATGCGGTAGGGGAAAACACGTAAAAATGGAAATATTTCATAGCATCGACATGTTATCATGAAGAGAGAAGAATTTACGATTTTCTTCCTTTGAATTAGCATTAAGTCAGATTTATATAGTTTGATTTTGTACGTTTCTCTTTTGTTTTTTTTCCCTTCAATATTGAACATTATATTGCGATGTATTCAAATCGTGACGGAAAAATAGCGAGACACTGGCACGACGTACATTATTTTATTTGATATCTACTTATAGCCCTAAGCTTCCCAATCTCTAACTCTTTGCTGTCGTCTGCCTGTAACTCTTTGCTGTCGTCTGCCTGTAACTCTTTGCTGTCGTCTGCCTGTAACTCTTTGCTGTCGTCTGCCTGTAACTCTTTGCTGTCGTCTGCCTGTAACTCTTTGCTGTCGTCTGCCTGTAACTCTTTGCTGTCGTCTGCCTATTCAGACAGAAATTTTCTTCCTTGAGTAGATGCTGTCATAAGAATAAGGATTTTTCCCCCAAGAACAATAACATCACCAAAATAGTTGTCATATAAAAATATTTTTTTTTTATAATTCAAAATTTTTTAGTCGAGAAGTATGTTTGAAATAAAAGCTCCACGCGTATTACCTTTGTCGGCCTCCGCACTTGAGAAAACTTATTAAAGGAAATTTGCTCACTGGCAGAGTTCGAACCTGCATGAGAAACCACCGTTTTATACGAATTAGTCCGCATGCCACATATATTGATACTACACATAGGATAGCAAATTTCTTTATACCTTTGTAAGGAATGTACATAACGTTGGTCATATTTTTCCCTAGAGCCCATAACTTCTCAGTTTGCTATTTGAAACATAAACGAAGCCATTGGTAAAGAGTTCTATTTCAAACACAGCTAACCACTAAAAATAACTTTTGAAGTAATAAAAATGTCTGATTAAAAATAAATGCATAAATTCTTTAGAGATTTTTTTTCATATATGTTGATATTTTCCCCAGTTAATTTTCAGTTGAGCAACCGCGCTCACTATGCATTCCTGAATTCTTACATTTATGTGTAAATTTACATGCCTCATTCGAATCTGGCTTGATAAATTTGATAAAATCTACCATTTTGGAGTTATCGACAGTAAAATTTCGGATTCCTTCGCATCGTTGGCGGCAGCCATTACTGGCGTTGTTTGCATACATTTGCTGCAGAAAGCTAAGCTTGGAAGAGAACGTAGTTAACGGCCTTCTTTCCTGAACGTACTTGGCTCAACTTGTTTCAATTACTGCTCAAGAAAACTATATTGCGTGCACAATAATTAAGACAAGTGAATATCCCACTCATAGCTATTCGGCAGCGAATGTATGCAAACAACACTAGTAATGGCTGTCTGCGACGCGAATGAATCCAAAATCTACTGTCGATAACTCCAAAGCAGTAGATTTCATCAAATTTCTCAAGCTAGATTCGAATAAAGCATATACCATTACACATAAATATAATTATTCGGGAAATTTTTAATGCGAACTGAGCGCGTGTACTAAACTGCAAATAAACCATTTCTCTTTCTGCGACATGTATAGTATAGAACGGCTTGAAATACACTCTGTGTACGTATTTTGCTATTTAAGCAGAGCCAATGTGTGCGTGTGTCGTAGAGATTCTCAGTGCGGGGAGAAGTCTTCGCGCGCCCTGTATTACCATTTTATCGGAGCTGTTGGCTTTACTTTCACTGAGATACACAGGTAAATATATGAATATATCGCGTCTCTCTACGGCAGCTCTGTCCTAATAGCAGAGCCGAATGTGCGCTCGCTTTGGTAGAGAACATTCTAAAAGAAATAAACTCTTAATCCAGAAGTGGTTAAGCTTTTGGCTATCGTCAGAAGATAAACCTACTGTTTATGGAAACCAGTATAGCAGCATTTCGTACGTTGAACATGCGTCCTTATAGTCCACGGGCAAGCATACATTAACATACAAGCATATAGCGGCAAACAGCCTTCTTTTAAACATGGTCTATAAGTATAACTGATAAGAAATACATTAAGACTTTTGATGAGTTCTACTTGGTTCGTTTCATTCACCTGGAAATACTCTTGAGAAAATCATTAATTCATTTCCACTCAATCACGGGTTAAATAGTGGGACTGGTACATGAAAAGAATATATCCAATAAATTGTTAATCAGTTTCTTGCTTTTGAATAAGTCGTTTAATGTCAGGTGTTTACTTTTAAAGGAAATTGGCGAAATTGTGTTAAGTTACGTAGTTCTGATCTTTATTACTCGTTATAATGATTAGAAGGGAAGAAATCGAGAGAATTTCCGTGTAACGAAGCATCCAGACGCGCACAAGTACATGCACGTAAGTGGGTATGACGAATTCAACTAGAATTGGAACTCATTTATCCGATTAACAATTCCGAATCATTATCCATTACACCACCCGCGCATCCTCTACATTGCTTAACTTTAGTAGATCGTACGTGAACAGGTGTTTCAGCGTGATGTGACGGTAAATCATTTTATACTACAGAAATTCCCAAGTCGCCTTACTGCAATTATGGGGTTCATACAGCAATTATAATGAACTAGCACTAATTACGCTCTCTGGGAGAGAGCTCATAATTTGTGTGAACAGTAGGTCATATATTATTAAATAGAACATCATATATGTGTTTAATTCAGGCTAGATTTAGGCATTTTCGAAGATGTTTATTTTAACGTCAGTTTAAATACTTTTCGCGAGTTGTGTTATATTCGATGAATCGGCGAAACAGGATATTAAAAAATTAAAACTGACGACACAGCCAAAAAACAAAAAATGTTTTTGAAGATTCCTAATGCTATCCGAATTACTCAGAAATGTAAATTTCTGTTGACTGATAGCAAGAGGAGATCAAAAAGAATTAGAACAATTGAAAAAATGTTTGTACCTGTTGTCTATCTCTCCGTCCGTATATATATATATATATATCGGCCTCTTTCTGTATATCCCCCCTCTCTCTCTCTCACACACACACACATATATATATATATATATATATATATATATATATATATATCCTCTTTCTGTATATCCCCCTCTCTCTCACACACACACACACACACACACACATATATATATATATATATATATATATATATATATATGTATGTATATAACCATGCATATTTTGTGCTTTTCCTCGTGTCTCAGCGGACATTTTCTCTATTTACAACGTTACTCTTCCTGGAAGAACAGAACACCATATTAGTTCAGATTGATCTTTTTGGCACAAAACCATTTCGCGCAGGATTTTATTTTATTTTTTATTTTTTTTTTTTTTTTAAATTTCATATAAGATTTCAACCACCGAACTGACAAGTCCTGAGATCGCAAAGCATTTATATCAGGCCAAAAGTTACTTCACGACACGCAGCTTAAAAAATGTAACCTTCCGCCTATTGGCGTTCAAACTCTCCAAAAGAGCGGAACTGAAAAGAACTATTTTTAGCACGTAAAGACAATAGGTATGGGTACTAGATGCAAGTATATCGATTTACAAGCAAAGTATCTATCCAGGAGATGATGATTGTAATGATGACGTCATCGATGTACTGGGAGTTGATGTTAGAGGAGAAAGATGCTCCGGCTGAGGGTAGGGGCGGGCGAGTCAGATGACTTGTACTGGGTTGAGTGAGGGGTGGGGGGTTAAATAGCTCTTTCAGTGTATCGAGGTCGGAGTAATTTGCAGGTATTTTTACCTATCTATGATTGATTTTATTACTTAGCTATCCTATTCTCATGACTAGAGCCGCAGACAAAAGTGCCCTGCTCGCATAGCTGATATTCTTTTATTCAGGTGTTTTTTTTTCTTCTTTGCTTTAAAGTGAAGCCTTTTACTGTGAATGTGTAATGCTGTTTAGGTTTAAACGGAATATGTATGCGGCAACCTTTTTCAAAAATGCGCTTTTTCTTTGTTTCCCCGCCTAGTAAACCCGTTAATTTTCTTTTGCATCATGACATCATCATATCCTCATGGTTATTTATTTCACTTCTTTCATTAATCAAGGGCCGATAATCTTTATTCTCATATAAGTATTTAACTATGAATTGGAGGGTTTCAGCTGTTCTTTTTGTAAAACACTATGTAAAGAATATCTAGAAATATCACCTAATGTCTGATGTTCATCCATGGATGTACACTCATACACGAATAGTAACGTGTATAGAACACACACACAAATATATATATATATATATATATATATATATATATAATTATTTATTTATTTAAAAATGTTTCCAACGCTACATAAGAGTTCTCATGTTTCAAAACAAGAGCCGAACACTTCACTATAATTATTTGAATGAAAGTGCCAAGCTCTGTTCCATCTTCAAGCGAATATTGTTTGGTATAACTTATTCCTGAAATTTACGCGTTTTATAAGCATATTCATTATTGAAATTAAAATTAATATCGTAACGGCTAGAGCAATTGTTTAAAGAAAAGGAGCAATAATTATTTTTATGCTCTACTTTTGTATCGAGCACCATTTTTAAAAAATAACAAAAATACTAAAGAACTTTGGATTATTTAACTAACGAGTTCTTTCCTATTTTCTATATATTTTTACACACACACATGCGTGTGTGTGTGTATATATATATATATATATATATATATATATATATATATATATATATTTATTTTCAGGTAATGGTTCTTTATCAAGTCTTAGTATTATGCGAACGCCTACAGAGTTAGGCGGCTATTTGTTGTATCACAACATTGTCAGTACATTTGGCAGGGTATATAAAATGGATCGGTGCGTGCTTGGATGTAAAGTTAGATCGTCATTTTGTCCCTCCCCACTTCAATAAGTGGAGTTTGAACAAGTGATTTTTCTTTTAAGCGTGAATAAATTTTGATATATGTATCTCATCTTCCTGCATTGTTAATATTATTGCAAAATTTTCAATTTACAATCGACTATATATAATGTAGTACAGGTAATCGATCCGTTGGTATATAATCCGGGTGTATCCTAGTAATATTAATTATATAATCTAATCGCCATATAGCTCGATGTTTTTTTTAACAGAGCATATGTATTTTTTTACACCAAAAAAAAAACAAAAAAACCTCAATATAGAGGTAGTCTATCATCAGCCCCTAAGTGTCTGTCTCGAAGCATATTTTCAATTTTATTATCAACGTCAGTCCTCCTCTGGTAGACGCCTTGTTAATGAGAGTGGGTTTATGTTAACGATTGCTGTATGCGTAAGATAACTTATCCCCGGGAAAGCGGTTTGGGGTTGCAGTTTATTTATTGCCAGTATTATATCTGTTCTTCCTATGTGGTGTTTCTTATAAAAACCCCGGTGTATGTTTCCTGGGATTCACCGTAAATAATTAACAAGCCTCTAATATTATTAAAAAAAATATGGCGGATTTAAACTTAAGCGCGTTACGATTAACGTAAATTAGTAAAGTTTTGTACGTATAGTGGCATATATATATATATATGTGTGTGTGTGTGTGTGAACATTTAAAGGTAGGTGTGTGTGTGTATATATATATATATATATATATATATATATATATATATAAACTGTGTTGGGCATCATGAACTATTCCATTGGGTATTGTGGTATTACAATCGAAAAATCTATAACTCAAATAATCTAAATTAAACTTAACGGGCTTACTTTTAAATATTTAAATAATATTAGACAATTGTAGTAAAAAAATTATTTACTGTGACTCGCAGAAAAACACACACCGGGGCTTTTATAAGAAACGCCACTTAATAGGAACTGATATTAAAGTACAAACAATAAGTCATGGCCATAAGTAAACTCCAACGCCATACCGCTTCCCTCGGGATAAGATACCTTACGCCCACACCAATCGCTAACACAAACCCACTCTCATTAACAAGGCATCTACCAGAAGAGGACTGACATTGAAAATAAATTTAAAACAAGGCTTCGAGACAGACATTTAGGGTCAGCTGATAGCCGTGTATAGAACGGCTTGAACTAGACTCTGTTGAAGTAATTTTTGAATATATAAGTTGAAATCCAAAGATTTTAGTTTTTCAGCTTTTCAAAGAATAGCTGGATATATTCAAAAATCTTGCCAACCACACACAGCATCAGTTCTTAAGGATGAGTGAGACGATCTGTAGAACGGGAACAAAAGCAAACATGTACTTGTGATCTTTCGATCCCAATGCACAATAAACCATTCTAACATTGGGAAATACAATATAAATGTAGTCAGAAATATTGTGCTTCGTTTTATATTTGCTGCCTAAATAAACCTATTTTATATTTGGAGAGAACTTTTGTACATTTTAGGGTAAAGATCATTGGAAACGTCTAATGCCTTTGAACTTTCATCTATCGTTAGATATGATAAAAGTTTTATTTTTGTTGCTCAATCGTTATCTTATTTTCCGAAAAAAGAAAACAAATATTACTAAAACAAGGATGCAAAAATATCACAAGGAACAAGATTGAAACCTGAGGCACCCTTCAGCAACTCCTCTTCAGAAATAAATTGTCGGCATCAAGAGATATTTGCTGAAAAGGAAAATTGAATTCAATTGCTTGTAGAATGGACTACTCTCAGGATTTTTTCCCTCACTTTCACAGGACCTGGACTAGTCTCCACGTCGATATCTTGGAATCTGTTATTAATATACAGCGTTCAACCCTGTGCAGGCACAGAGAATTAAAACATAAATTAGCACTTTAAGAAGAATTCTTCTCTAAATCTACGCCAAACTAAGAAAAGAGATTCCCCCTCCCATTTTTGCTACTATTTCAACTTCAGTTATTGAAAAAAAAAACTCTTTTCAGCAAATTTGTTCACATGCAGACGATTTACTTCTGAAGATGAGTCGCCCGGAAGTTGCCTCGGGGTTCAATTTTATTCCTGGTGATATTTTCTAACATTGTTTTAGTAATAAATTATGATCCCGTTTTAAAGATTATCCAATCTTGGTGTGGTGATAATGTATTTTTCTAAAATGTAGCTATATATATATAATATATATATATATATATTTATGTTATATATATATATATATATATATATATAGCTAAACGCGCATATTCAATAATAGATGCATGTATATATACATAATATATAACTGATTCTCAGAAGAACTTCGAGACTATTTCTTCAAAACAAAATCCTGTCGGCCTATTCAATTAAAATTTCTTTCATCCAACGAATCTTAATATCTAGTTCCGTTTATTGCTTATTCACTGCATCAGGTATCACCAAAACCACGATTTCAAAAGAATTTCGCTATCGTTACGACTTGTGAGACCAACAAGGATTACATGTCTTTCTGATGTTCGACAAACTGTAATTATATTCTTCACGAGAATCCACTCATGTCTTTTTTTTCCTATTCTTTCCTTTTGCGAGCCACTGATATTGAGATGAATCCATAAACGATGAATATAAAAATGTCTGGTTTTATTTAGTTAATTTTTTCATGTAAATAGCTACTTAACGGTATTAATATTTACTGAACTGACAAGATTCTCGATGAAAAGGTTTTTATTGAATCAATAAAATAGGATGAATCGTTATACCTACTTTTATGTTTGCTTGTCAATTCCCTATTTAACCTTGAAGACCCGGTTATTTTCTCTGCATTTATTTCACTGCCATGTTGGATTTTATAGCTCCTATGGCTCAGTCAAATTTATTATGTCATAACATCATATAATTTTTCTAGTCAGTGAATTAAACAATATATATATATATATATATACACACTCCCTACGCAAACTTTAGGTGCTGAATATAGGCTGACCATTACGAAATTTATATTTTAATAGTAACTGCTTATCGTTATGTCGGCGCTGTTGTATATTATACTGTGATCAGTTTTTATTTCATATATATATATATATGGCATTTAAATGTTTTGTGGTTGTATGCGCGCGCGCACACACACTATATATATATATATATATATATATATATATATATTGTATCCAGAAGGATCCTCAGCAGAAAGCACTGAACGGCCGTTTCGTCCTATTTTGGGACTCATCAGCAGTGCGTGTCCAATACCGAGAATTGCTACCTGGACCGTTGCGATATGACGCAAGCGTCATACCCAGTAGACCAACGGGTCTCGCTGACGAAGAGGTAAGAATCTAGATGAAATATAGGATATCTGTTTTTTTAATTATATTGCTCTGTATTAATAAATCCATGGAGAAACGTAGAGCCTGATCAGAAGCTTCATGGTGACTGCTTGGTTATATAAGATGATGTAAGCTTGTCTGTTTGGTAAGTGTATTGAATAACTGAACTGAAAATAGGAGAAATGATGCCCAGTTCTAGATTCCTTATATTCATTTACGCGCATATATCCTTGGGAAAGGTATAAATCAAACACTTCTTCCACCTCAGTTTTGTGTTTATTACTAGAAATTGTAGCTGTAAATCATTGATAGCTATTAGAATAATATATAATTATATAATATCGGATAAGCAAATAATTTAAATAATGTTTCTTGCGTTTCAGGTACGAAACTGAAGCTAGCAGATACAGATTTAGAAAAGTAACAACGAAAAACGTGTTTTCCTTAAATTGCTAATTTAACCTTGGTCTGTGGCTAAAGGCGCACCTTGGTTCCAAATTTTTTTTCCACTGGTAAAAAGAGGGAGGCATTTCCGATTCCTCTGGGAGGCACACAATTAATTTACTAGGACTTTTTACGGTTTAATAATAAAAAACGGGCTTGAAAATCACACACACACACACACACACACACATACACATATATATATATATATATATATGGAATAACCTGTCACCCACATGAGTGACTACACTATAGGTGGTAACTACATATAAGTATCTGTAAATCAACGGAATACAGAGTATAGCTGAAATCCTTTACAGCTGTACTGTCGAACTCTCTGCCTCCGGACGAGGCTATGTCGAAGGGCAGTCTCGTTCAGGGAGTTAGACAGACCGGATCACGTTTATGCGGTGTCTACGGGGATTTTTTGTCCGAGCCTATGGGCTGGGAACACCCATATTAAATTCGGCCTTGTGCCATATGGGACTACGTCGGGCAGTTACTAGATTCCGTCTAGCTGGAATCTTTTCCAGCTGTCCTGGTCAAACTCTCTGCCTCCGGGTGGGGATATCCCCAGACGAGGCTATGTCTAAGGAGAGTCTCTCGTCTCGGGAAAAAGCTACCCACCCCCATTTTATACGGGTTCTACGGGGAATTTTTCTCTGAGCCTACGGGCTCGGATACCCCACATTAAATTCGGATCAGTGCCACATCTGATCGCGTGGGGTGGTTAGTAAATCTAATACCTGGGATCTTTTACTAAGCGCTTAGCTGCTGTCGAAGAGGAACCCGGACGAGGTTATGCCGAAGGGCAGTCTCTCGTCCGTGGAGGCAGAGAGACCAGAAACCGTTTATGTGGGGTACTTTTGGTCGAGCCTACGAGTCCGGATTGTCCCACTTGAAATTGGGCCTTGTGCTACATCCGGGTTCGGAATGCCCCACTTTAAATTGGGCCTTGTGCTACATCCTACCTCGTGGGGAGGCTAGTATATATTGTCTAGCTGGGATCCATTGAGTACGACTCAGACTTGCGCGAGAACTACCGACCTTCCAATAGTAGCACTCACTACCTGATTGATTGCGACGACCTTGTGCATAACTGTTACCTTTTTTGATGTATTGATTTTTACAATAAACATATTTTATACACACTATTTTTCAAGTATATATTCCTATTAGCACTATATATATATATATATATATATATATATATATATATATATATATATGAAAAGTGAATGGCGTTAGAATGTTTTTGTATGTAAACTTTCGTAGTAATCAGTTTATCGGTCCTTACTGTTTTAAAATCAAGTGAAACAAGTTGTTTGGGGGTTTCTGGGAATTGATATCAACAGGAACATTGAAATTTCTGATTTTACTTCAAGAGAAAACGGAAAATTGGCAACCTTAGTGAATTCCGGATGCATACAATTTGTGTGATAAAAAAACGAATTTATTTTTTTTATTTTTGTTTCCGGTTCAAGGAGAGTTTTTAACTTGAATCTCATTAATCAAAAATCGTCAGTCATTTGCTTGGCACTCAACTCTGATTACTTAATAAACTGATTGCTTTTAGCCAACATCGCCGGTGTCTAGCCTTTCAATTACCTCTTGGTATCATATTGGCTTTGCCTATGTGCGTCTTTTTTCTTGGAAAAGAAGCCAACAAGCACCTCGGATTTCAGAAAAAAAACTTTTAAAATTCGAATCTCAGTCATCGGAATAAGTACGTGTTTATTAGTTTGAATTTGATAGGTGTGTTATGATTTCTCGTAATATAGAACTTCCGTAATGCTTATTTATACTGAAATGTAGTAAGAAATATTAGAAAAATAGCTGATATTTTCTGTAAACATAAAGTTGAAAGAAGGCTTGAGAAATCTAAGACAGAAGACATGTTGACACTAAGTAAACCGTGGCAAATAGTGAGTAAACTAAGAGTTTTAATGTACGAATGATAGAACAAGCCTACTGCCTGATTGTAAAAAATAAAAAAAAAATAGCTATTTCTTTAGTGAAAGAAAACATGTTTAAATGATTACTAACATTCTGAATGGAATACACGAGGTGACTAAAGAGATATATCATAAATATGATCGCGAATCTATTCACCACCACACCCCAATATTAGGATTAAATATCAGGGTAGACAGCTTTCTAGATTTTGGTGGAATCCAGTTGAGAATACGACCGTCTATGCAAAATCTTGGAGAATGTAGACACAACCATTAAAAGATAACACAGAAAATAAATTCGGGTGTTTTTGATCGCCAAAGTCAATACATATCAATTCTTTAATAAAATGGCTATACAATTACCGTATATACTCGTGTAACTCGCGCATTGTGCGACCCCTAATATTTCATTTATAAAAATATTATCGTGTATCTTGTGAGTTCCTATTTTGAGAGAACAAATTAAAATAGACTAGCCACTTTTCTTTTATCTGGTCTTATATTTAAATACGTGTATGATAGAAGTATAGTTAGTATTGCTATATTCGTTGGGTAAACGTGTACAGCCTTAAACGACCATACCAGAAGCAGCTAAATATCTTATAAACGTAAACAATAGAAAAGATCCATATTCGCTATGTTTGTATTTTATAAAAAAGATACTAATATGTAAATATTACATGCGTTATTATTCGATACAGTTAAGATAGCTACCTCCACGAAATCGCTAAAAAAAGAGCATACCTTGATGAAAAAACGCCAACCTTGCCGAAAACAAAATTTTATTGTCTAAATGATTGTTATTATTAAGAGGAAAGACCAAAGTTATTTTTAATTATTTTTTTTAAAAATTCCTTCTTTTTAGAACATTCTAAATTTTGATTAAAAAAACCTTGTTTCTATTTGTATCAGCGGAACTAGTAAATAACATAGACAATTTTTAGCACGTTTTTTCGGTATGACACACGTTAATTTGAAAAATCGTGCAAAAATAGAAATAATTATCGGATGTTAATGAAACTTTCAGGAACTATTCACAGATGATCGAAATTATTATAAATATGTTTTTTTTTTATGTAAGTCATGGTAGAAATACATTTTTAAATATTTATTACCCCGCCATAACTAATTTTATGAAAACGCTAGAAATTCGATCGCATCGGTTTTAGTGATTACAATAATTAAAAGCACAGGGCTTTGAGGAATGCAAATCATGTTATTTTTTTTTTGTTTTTAATTGGATCCGCAGTACCTGAAAATCAGCTCTGAATTGTAACATACAAAACTCAATAAAACAAAGATATTATTTAATTTCAAATGCTTTTATTTGCTTTTAGTTGTTTTTATGAATATGGACAATATTTTCTGAAAGCAAAAACATTTTTTCGATGAAAAATGAATTTTTAATACAATTATTTGTTATTTCATTAATTATAATAGATTTTACATTTAAGTTGTTAAAATATTATAAAATTAGTTAAAAGCCGCATCGGCTTTCATAAGTGTCCTTATGAGATAGATCTTTTTTTAGCGCGTTGTAAATTGTATCATTTTGACTAATCAGAAGATCCACAGTAATTAAGAAATGTAATTTTGTGCTTATAAACGAGCTGTAATTATAAAGTACGGAAGACCAACCAGAATGTAATTAAGTTGCGTTATTTGAGTTAAGCATTGTTCTCCGCTGTTAAGGCCTTTACTTTTGCGAAACACGTGTGGAGAAGTTAATTTGATTTTTCAATTTCAACTGAGAAGGGTACCTACAAGTATCAGTATCATCTTATGAAATTTATATGATCTTATTTTTATATTAATCTCAGTTACGACATTTTTCCATAAATGAAATATCAAAATTAATAATAAAATGTATGCAAATACAAATAACAGTAAAATGAATAAATGTACATAAAATTATAGTATTTTATGTACAATTCTAATAAAATTTCATAAGAAAGGTACCTATAAATTAATTAGATACCTTTCTTAAGAAATATGAAATTTAATGTCACTCTTAACAGTTTTATTTTAATTTCTTTACAATATATTTCCCATAAAGCATCATAAACGTATAGGTGAAAGCTAAGTAAAAAAAAAAAATTAGACCGCTGAAATTTTTTTTAAAAATAACGAGGTAAATAATTTGTTCACGTAAATGTAAATTATTTCACTTTTCTCCTCCCGTAGAACAAACTAGCCTCATGGAATTCGTAAATATATCATTCATCACATGAAAGTTTATGACCTGCTTTGTTTTATTTTCAAATTACATCTTTTTGACACAAAAGCTAAGTTAAGTTTGGTTCAAAATATTTTAAATAAACATTATAATTTCTGATTTTCTTAAAATAAGTTTTGAAAAAATGATAATTGATATTTAAAAAAATTTCAATGTCAGATTTCCAGTTTTTTTAAAAATGGAAAAAAATGATCAATTTCGCTGACTCAAAAAAAACTAGATTTTTAACAAAAATTTCGGACGTGCTAGGAACGATTAAAAAATGGAAAAAATACTTTGACCTTTCCTCTTAATAATAACAAACATTTAGATGATAAAATTTTGTTTTCGTCAAGTTTGGCGTCTTTTTCATCATGCTATGCTCTTTTTTTAGCGATCTCGTGGAGGTACCTAAGTTAAGTAAAACATCAATTTTATGAAAATCATTTTTTTTAAATACTGTTTTACTTTATGCCTAGAGTAAATGGTTCTATATTTTAGTCAACAGCTTAGCTTGGGCCAGCAGTACGTACGCTAATTTTGTACCTCGTGTATGATTCAACCCCCTGAAAATTACCTTCGAAATCAGATCTTCAATAGTCGCATGATACAGTTCTTAATTAATCTGGCTTAATCGTCTATAAAAATACAATTGAATATATTTTCAAGGTTAGAACTAATTTGAATTGGTGTTCGATCCCGTTGACTGACTTCAGATTGAAAGTATTTTATTATCAACTAAAATAGTGATCCACTCTGCAACAACTCGACACCTAGGATGTGGTTGGCAAGATGATTTTATAAAATTCTTTAAGCAATCTCATTTTGACATTTTTTTATGAACGAATCAGTTATAAGACCTAGCTTTACCTGTATCATTCGCAATGCATCATATCTTCATAAAATTAACCAGCAGTTGCAAAAATAATAAAAAATGTTTCAGACAGTGTCAGTTTCCAATGAGCAGATTTGTCACGCTATATATTACATTTATTATTCATATATGAATACAAGTTATTACATAAGGAAATGAAGATTTTAAAAATTGGTTCCATTTGCATATTTTGTATTTCGTGGACACTTTTGAGTCAGTAACTTTGTAAATACAAATGAAAACTCATGACGTCTTTGTCTGACGAAAGACCACAATTATTCCAAGTAAATAGGCGGCCAAAATATGATTTGTTTCGACATGAATCTAGACTATTGCATATATATATATATATATATATATATATATATATATATATATATATGCCAATTGGGCTCAAATCGGATTTGTTTGTCTGTTGGATTGTTTACTGGCATACCAGCTCCTCATGGTTCATTTAATGCCGAAATTAAATTTCCTTGGGTGCATTAGTAATTACTTTTACAAAACTGAATTGCTGACAATTTTACTATAAAACTATATCATTATTCTTTTATAGTGTTTTGACACAAGATAACTATTTTTCTATATCTGGGTCCGTAAGAGGTGCGACCACCCCGGGTCAGGGTGGATCTGGGAACAACAGAAATTAAGAACTGGTTCTACGCCTTTCAAATCCTTTCGATCAGATTTCTTGCTGCAGCATGTAGTTTATCGGCATACCCACGACGAGATTCGTGTCGGATATTCCTCTTTCCTCGATGCTTAAGTATCAAGAAGCGTTTACAATCAGACCTTCTAGAATATTAAGAAGGAATGTTTCAATACGTATTACTTGTCGCCAAAATTATCTAATGTGACATGTCTCAAAACACCCATAACAATTTGTTAGATTCTCAAAGTAGTCTATACTAACTTCCTCGGGGTGATAGAAAAGACAATATTCAGAGTGAGGGGGAAACGGAGAGATCAGTAATCAAGTTGGCATATAAAAATGAGTTCTATATGATATGTCCATTCATTATGTTTGTGATCATGGCTTTTTCACAATTTCATATCTTTTCTAGCTCTTAATAACTTTTGTCTTTTTGGCCTTTCTCTCAAACCCAGCCCTTCCATCCAGTCGCTCAAGCTCACCAGATTGTTTAGGCTTTGTTGTACTCTGTCACCTTCATTCTCTCTACCCTGCGAGTATCACATTTTCCAAGTTCTCTTTACTAATTATGCGCTCCAGAAATTTTAGCTATCTCTTCCTGCTGTTAGGTATAAGTATCCTTTTTGTTCACATTGTATCTCTAATGACGTCATTTGCTCATATGTTTGGTTCATCCTTCTGTAGAACCACAATTCTGTTGCGTCAAGCCTCTCTTTCATCAGTCAGGCGATAGTCCATCATTCACTGTCATATAGGAGAGATTTACAAAATAGACCTGTAGTCTTGTCTTTATTTTTAACGATATTTTTTCTATTTCTTAAAACGTGTTAATCTAAATTTGGACGTATTTTTTATGCATATCTTGCCGTATTTCTTGTTCATTTTCTTTTACCAAAAATAAAATTAAAAAAAAAAAACTTATACTGGTCATAATGCGAAATCACAAAATAATTCAAAGAGTGAAGGGTGGAATCTTAAATTTAAGCTTGCACGAACTTCCTGGGATCTCTAGAAAAATCACGAATGGCAGTCATAGAAAAAGGGTGTGATAAGTAAGTGGACAGAGAAAAATAAACTTACTAAATAGCTTGTAAGAACCATTATTAGAATGGCATATTAGATTGGAGACAAATATTAGAGCAACTCATTATAATAAGTTGTGATTTGTGTTAAGAGATTTGTAAACTTAACTACAGATGATATTAACTATAACTCAACATCTTTTTTTTCCTTGACTCCAAGGCACTGTTGATGTGCTTAGAAGCATCTAAGAAATTATATTTCTATTCATGGTAAAACTTCACTAAAAGAAATCATTTCAGTTACGTTTACGCTAGCATTCTGACCTCGAGACTTGTTTTGTAGGTTATTAAAATAAGTAAAACATGTTTGTCTACAGTGAATATAACTCAGCCCAAAGAGAGAGCAAATTATTTTGAATCAATTTGGTCAAGTTAAAAATGATTCACGAAATGTATTTTTAAGAACTAAACTTAATTTCGTTTTTCCTTTCCTAATGCCATCAGTAAAATATGTTCTCGTTTTTTTTTGTTTTGAGATAACTATTATATGAATTTATCTACAGAAAAGTTAGCGAGTGCACGAAGTAAACAATTA
This sequence comes from Acanthosepion pharaonis, assembly GCA_903632075.3. NCBI lineage: Eukaryota > Metazoa > Mollusca > Cephalopoda > Sepiida > Sepiidae > Acanthosepion > Acanthosepion pharaonis. The sequence goes on along the minus strand of CAHIKZ030001328.1, from coordinate 359,407 downwards.
TCGATGAGAGTTAGCTGCAAGATATATGTAAAATAGTAACGTTTTATTTTTATGAGAAAATAAAAAGAATGATTTTTTTTTTGCGTGAGTTACGTGTTATTTGTGCAAACAAATTTGGTCACCAGATAATCTCTAACTTTATTAGCCAATAAATTAATCAGAAAATCACTTAGTCTTTTTCAATAAATCAATGGTGCTAAATGTATTTGTGTTCAGTTGACAATGGTGTTTTGTATTGTCTTTCAGTCTTTGTAAATGTTTGACGTAAATAGGATAAGTTAAATGCAGCGCATTAGTAGATCTACGAATTAGTCATGGGGATGCCAGCAACTGAGGCTAGACTCGTGTGAGCAAATAATTCTGCCTCAATACAACTTATATCGGTATCATCGGTATCTGTCTATATTTCTGAGATGAGGTATTATGTACACTATTTACATTATTCGGACTATTGCCCTCATATTTATCGCCATATTTATTACAATGTTTCGGCCGTTGTAATCGATGTCAGTTATCAGTTATCTCCTGTTAATTCCCCTCTGCAAGTTCTCCAATGCCTTCACCAGGTATGGAACTCAAACTCTTTGTGTCCTGTCACTGGATCTAACCAACGCCTTTTTCTACTGTGACACATCCTAGAAACATGACACGTGGAACTAGAACAGTTTATAACATTGAGCGAAATAAAGGGTTCAGTTCGACATTTCAACCAATTGAAGAAGGCCGGGCGTATAACGGCCGAAACGGTGTTATCTTCATCGGCTACTTAAAAACTATCAACAGTATTTAAATGTATGCAAATTTCACATTTCTCTGTTTAAGATATGCACCAATCAAGTGCAGCATTAAACCTATATTATTTGCTGTGTATTTTATGTGAATGTATTGATCTACAGTATTGTCTGAGGGACAGATGAAAAATATGAACTAACGATTTTTTAATCTTTTTTGCTTGTAATCTTGTTTGTTATGTAATTTAGAGTGATTGACGTTGGATGATTAAGAATTCAGTCCTATGCTAGATTACTTAAACCCTGGGTAGATGAATTCATTGCTGGTAACACGCCACAATATCTATACAGGTAATGACTTCTTTGTCAGTAGAAAGACTAACAAAGATTTGATCGCTTCAGCATGAATCTAGCCCATTGCAAATGTTTGCGAATTGTACTCGTGTCGGATGTTCCTCATTTACCACACGCGTTTAAGTTAAAACATTCTAGAATATAAAGGAGGAGGGTTTCATTACTTATTATTTGTCTCCAAAATGAGCCTATGTGACAAATCTCAAAATACAAATAATAAAAAGCTGAATTTTCAAAAGTAGTCTGTATCAGCTTCCTGGCGGGGAGATAGAAAAGTCTAGATTCATAGTGAGGTGTACAGATCAGTAGGAAATTGGGCATTTAAAAACGGAGTTTTTCTATGTGTAATGTCTCTTCATTACGTTGGCTTTCCACAATTCCATATCCTTTATAGGTCTTAATAACTTTCGTCTTTTTGTCATCTCGCCAAAAGCAATAAGCTTCTTTCCATTCACTCAAGTTCACCAGGTTGTTTATTCATTGCTTTACTCTCTCTTACATTCGATTTGTCCTGTGACTATCACAGTAGCTGTGTGTACCTAAGATGTGTAATCTCTTTTTGGGAAACTACAAGAGACTAATCAACGCTGAAATTGTTAAACTTCTCATATTGCAGAATTTTCTTTCAGACAAGCAATATGACTTTCGCTTCTCCAGGTCAACTGCTGATGTACCGACGATAATTACCGAAAGAATCTCAACTACTAGATAAGGATGGGGAAGCTCGGGCTGTTGCTTTGAATATCGCGAAAGCTTTGGACAAGGCATAGAGGTCATCTTAACAAGTTAAAAATTTATAGTGTCTCCGGTCAATTTTTAATAGCTCCCGTCTTTCTAATGAAATCGTGAAATCAAAGTTATCTTCAACGGTCAATCCTCTAGTTTCATTTGTACTAATCCAAGAGTCCCCCAGACTGTGTATCCTTTGTTTTGATTTTTTTCGTTAACGACTTTCCGATAGCATCAGCTCTCAACTTGTTTTCTATGCTGATCAGACATCACCATTTCCTCGTGTCTCTAGTTTCTGATCAGTCCGATATGATCAAACTGACTGCTGATATAAAAAACGTCCTGCAGTCTATTAACTGGAGAAAAGAGTGACTTGACTAATTCTTTTACCATTCTAAGTTATACGGCCATACTACACATACACACACACATGAATGTTTCAAACGCAGTAGAACTATGGAAAGAGCCCGATGTGTAATACACAATAAAAATATTTACTTAATGTCTTATTAATCCACATCTTCAAATGTACCTTTGATTACTGCATGAAGATAGCCATCGCTTCAAATTTGAAGTCACTAGGGAAAGAATGTGTGATACACAATGGATAAACTTAAAAATTAACTTAAACAACGTAAACGTAATGTTACGTTTGGCTATCTTTGACTACTGGTCCGCTAATGTACCATGATTTTTTGAAATTAAAATACGACTGGAAAATCACTAGTATCTGCAAAATGAAATACAATTAATCAGTGTAGGCTGATTAAGAAACTGAAAATTGTCTTCATAGAGATAGATAACTATTTACAATATACAGCTAAATCATAATTTGCGAGTACAAATACAAAGCGCCTACTTGATTGCCTGAAAATCTCACAGGTTAATCCTTTGAAATTTCCTTGCTTTCAGTGACAGCATTTGAAATACTCGACCTTTCAAACTATATCGTAGCAAACCCTAATCATCAAGTAGACATTCGGTGTAAAAAAAAAAAAATAATACAATTTCAAAAAATTGAAATTATACGATATTTGTTTTTGTAGCTCTCAATAGATATATAATGTTTGGAATAAAGAAGCATTTTTGTTAGATTCTTCTTTGAAGAAAACGTTTGCTTCAAATAAGTCGCCCTATGCATTTTTCGAAAAAAGTGCTAAAGGCCATTGTCTAGACCATAAGTCGCATCAGATTGAAAAGCTGTTTCAAGGCTGTCCAACTGAATATCTGACCTGTAACAGCCAGTGTAAACGAATAAACGTGATTTCAAACATACAATAAGGCTTTTATCATTACTTTCATCCTTTTCATGATTTCCACATTTACTGTCTGTTGTTTTTGCTGAGTTTTCGATTTTTGTCGCCCACTTTAGATTAAAGGCTATCTATTTTTTTTTCCTTTCCAAATTGTTTTTTAAATTTCATTTTTATTCAGGATTTATTTATTGATACTCTGACCAGCCAACAAAGCATTCTCCTTTAATAAATGAACATATTTTTGCTAAATTTGGCACTTATATCTGAACTTATGCCAGATTTTTAAAATAATCAAACAATGTTTTCTTTCTTATTTCATTCATTGCTTCATTTCTTCTTTTCTACTCAATACCATTCTGTCAGTTTAACTTACTAGCTGTCTGTCTGGCTGACTGTCAGTCTACCTCTATAACTCCCTGTCAATCTCTATATCTGCCAGTGTACCTGCCTGACTGGCAGTTTGTATATCTCTCATTCTACCTCGACACTTAGCTATCTATGTTTGTCTGTCTGTTTCTATTCCAGTGTTGTCCATTCATTTCTTGCATTCCGTATCTCCGTGTGTCTGCCTTGCAGTCTGTCTTGCTTCCTACCGAAGTTGCAGTCAGTCAAGCCTCCCTACGTGTCTCTGTTTGTCAGTGTGGCGAGCAACCTCTGTGTGTGTCAGTGTGGCGAGCAACCTCTGTGTGTGTCAGTGTGGCGAGCAACCTCTGTGTGTGTCAGTGTGGCGTCAACCTCTGTGTGTGTCAGGTGGCGAGCAACCTCTGTGTGTGTCAGTGTGGCGAGCAACCTCTGTGTGTGTCAGTGTGTGTGTGTCAGTGTGGCGAGCAACCTCTGTGTGTGTGTCAGTGTGGCGAGCAACCTCTGTGTGTGTGTCAGTGTGGCAGAGCAACCTCTGTGTGTGTGTCAGTGTGGCGAGCAACCTCTGTGTGTGTGTGTCAGTGTGTCTGTGTGTGTGTCAGTGTGGCGAGCAACCTCTGTGTGTGTGTCAGTGTGGCGAGCAACCTCTGTGTGTGTGTCAGTGTGGCGAGCAACCTCTGTGTGTGTGTCAGTGTGGCGAGCAACCTCTGTGTGTGTGTCAGTGGCGAGCAACCTCTGTGTGTGCCTGCCCGTCTCTCTTATTGAAAGTTTGCTCTATCCCGTTTAATACATCCTTTAATCTACGCCTGACCCCTTAGATTTTTATTTTCAGTTTTTATTATTTCAGAAAATATTTTAAGAACTAATTTTGTTTTAACCTTCCGATAATGGTAATATTTGTATTTAATTAAGTAATATATCATGAGCATTTTTGGTTATCAATCTAATGATATTCTTTGGACGTGTTGGCTTTTATTATGCAAACAAAATATGGGCAACCTAATGTTTATTTTTAATTATAATGAAGATATTGCCTGGAGAAATATTTCATTAACGATGTATCTTATATATTTACGCATCATTTAATCATTAATTTTTAAATTTAGCATTTTTTTTCTAATTCATCATCATGTAGTAGCTTTTCTTCATTGTTTTTCATTTTCTTATGTTCTTCCAGACTCAGTAACTCCTTGTGTTATAGATTTATTGCAGTGGTTTGGGTAAAATGATTAAAACAACATTGTCTTTGCCTAAATAGTGTTTTCTTTCTAATCTAAGATTTTTTACAAGGTCTATATTGGCTTATAATCTTGAGTCTGGCCAATTCCATTCATTTGGTATCTTCAAAATCTATTCAGACTGTGGGTGATTTTTTTTTTTTTTTTTTTAAGAATATGACTTGCAGAATCGGAATTATCACTTCTATGAATATAATACGTAGCTTAATTCTTTATCTATCACTCAAAACTATGTTTGCCCATGAAATTATAACATCTCTCCATATAGTAGAATCTATACTGTGAAGATAACATTTTTTATAATTTTACAGCCAATGATTCTAGCGCAAATCATTAATCGCCCTCCCAGTTTTTGTTTGCAATTCGTGTTGAATATTTTCAAGCGAAATATCCCAGTTTCAGCACGATATTCGTAATTGTGGAGTGGTGAGATTTTATGTCCCTTCGTAATTTAGGTTTCACTCAAATATAGTAGTTTGATTGCTTTACATTTTTATTATTTTTATATTTGCTAAAGGCATAGACTTCAAGATTTTCAGATATTTCATTGCTTTTCAATCCCTTTTTCTTCATTTATTATTATAATTTTTATTTAAACTATTTTTGCGATATTTTAACTTTCCTTTTTTTTATCTTGCCAAAGTTTTCCAACTGCATTATAATTTTACTTTAACCTATCAATTTTTTTCATTATGTTCAATAGTGTATAACGTTCCAATATTTTAATTCTATTTTGATGTTAATTTTCTTCTTGCCCAACAATGCATATTTTATATATCAAATTTTAAAAATAAACAATTATGCCATAGTATATATTTTAAATTTTATAAACAATTACAATATTTAATCATTATGCATATACACGCTAACCAAAATTTTTCCATTTTCATCATGTATCGCTTTTTAGCATAGCATGATGAAAAAAATGCCAAACTTGACGTAAATGCAAATTTTAAATCTTGTTAATGTTTAGACGATAAAATACTAAAATATATAACGTCTATGGCATAATTGTTTATTTTAAAATTTGATATATAAAATTTAAGAGGAAAGGTCAAAGTATTTTGGGGTATTTTTTCCATTTTTTTCGTTCCTAGCACGTCCGAAATTTTCGTTAAAAATCTAGTTTTTTTGAGTCAGCAAAATTGACCATTTTTTTCCATTTAAAAAAAAAAAAAAAATGGAAATCTGACTTTGAATTTTTTAAATATCAATTATCATTTTTCAAAACTTATTTTAAGAAAATCAGAAATTATAATGTTTATTTAAAATATTTTGAACCAAACTTAACTTAGCTTTAGTGCCAAAAGATGTAATTTGAAAATAAAACAAAGCAGGTCATAAACTTTCGCGTCTCTTGACATGTGATGAATGATATATTTACGAATTCCATGAGGCTAATTTGTTCTACGGGAGGAGAAAAGTGAAATAATTTACATTTACGTGAACAAATTATTTACCCTGTTATTTTTAACGAAAACTTTCAGCGGTCTAATTTTTTTTTTTTTTTTTTTACGTTTAAATTAAAATAAAAAATATATAAAGAAATTAAAATTAAACTGTCATTAAATTTCAATTTCTTAAAAAGGTATCTAATTAATTTATAGGTACCTTTTCTTATGAAATTTTATCAGAATTGTACATAAAATACTATAATTTTATGTACATTTATTACATTCTACTGTTATTTGTATTTGCATTCATTTTATTATTAATTTTGATATTTCATTTATGGAAAAAAATATCGTAACTGAGATTAATATAAAAAATAAGATCATATAAATTTCATAAGATGATACTGATACTTGTAGGTAACCTTCTCAGTTGAAATTGAAAAAATCAAATTAACTTCTTCACACGTGTTTCGCAAAAAGTAAAAGCCTTAACAGCGGAGAACAATGCTTAACTCAAATAACGCAACTTAATTATATTCTGGTTGGTCTTCCGTATTTTATAATTACAGCTCGATTATAAGCACAAAATTACATTTCTTAATTACTGGGGATCTTCTGATTAGTCAAAATGATACAATTTACAACGCGCTAAAAAGATCTATCTCATAAGGACACTTATGAAAGCCGATGCGGCTTTTTAACTAATTTTATAATATTTTAACAACTTAAATTTAAAAATCTATTATAATTAATGAAATAACAAATAATTGTATTAAAAATTCATTTTTCATCGAAAAAATGTTTTTGCTTTCAGAAAATATTGTCCATATTCATAAAAACAACTAAAAGAAAATAAAAGCATTTGAAATTAAATAATATATTTGTTTTATTGAGTTTTGTATGTTACAATTCAGAGCTGATTTTCAGGTACTGCGTATCCAATTAAAAACAAAAAAAAAACATGATTTGCATTCCTCAAAGCCCTGTGCTTTTAATTATTGTAATCACTAAAACCGATGCGATCGAATTTCTAGCGTTTTCATAAAATTAGTTATGGGGGGGTAATAAATATTTAAAAAATATTTCTCTACCATGACTTTCATAAAAAAAACATTTTATAATAATTTCGATCATCTGTGAATAGTTTCTGAAAGTTTCATTAACATCCGATAATTATTTCTATTTTTGCAAGATTTTTCAAATTAATGTGTGTCATACCAAAAAAAAATATGCTAAAATTGTCTATGTTATTTACTAGTTCCGCTGATACAAATAGAAAAAAAGTTTTTTAATCAAAATTTAGAATGTTCTAAAAAGAAGGAAAATTTTTTAAAATAATTAAAAAAAACAAACTTTGGTCTTTCCTCTTAATAATAACATAAGCATTTAGACAATAAAATTTAGTTTTCGGCAAGTTTGGCGTCTTTTTCATCAACCTATGCTCTTTTTTTAGCGATTTCGTGGAGGTACCTACGCTAGCAAATTTTTTTTTTTTTTTTATAGAATGTCATAAACTGAAACATATTTTCTATTCAATATCAAGTTTTCCACTAACATTAAGTGGGGAGATTATATCGAAACAATTGTTTCATATACTGCAAAAAAAATATTGTTTCCCTGTGACATCACTGGAAATCTTTCCGTCAGAATCCATCTTGCTCATGTATAAATGTATCACTCGTCCGTGCATTGAATACTGCTGATATATCTGGCTTGGTGTTTCTGATATATATCTCCAAGATTCTTGACAAAATCCAAACAAGGATTTCTAATGTAATCGATCCTTTCAGGCTTCTCAACTTCCATCGCTTTACCTAGACGTGACATGGCTTCCATCTGTCTTTCCTAGAAATAGTTTCATGGCAACTATCTGCTAGATTGATAATTAAGTCCCACCATTTAACTGTTGAAATAACTATTGCCACTTCTACTGAAATAGTTTCTTTTCTTGTAAATTCTACCTGTGGAACTCTCTTCTGATTTCTTCTTTCCTGCTTAATAACAATCTTCAAAAACTTAAATGAAACATCTATCTTAATCTTCTCGGTTTTGTTTTTGTCCTTTCCACTATCTTCCCCATTCTCAGTGTTTTCATTCTTATCCTCACTCGTAATCCCTACATTCTAATGGGATTTACAGTCTTGCTTGGAGTGAAATGATTGAAATAGTGTCGCTAATATGTTCTATGCATATCTGGTGATTTTATATCTATAGTTGCACATTTACTTTCATAAGATAAGCATGCATAGTAAGAATTCACAATTTTCCTTTTTTTATTTAACCTTACATTTCTTTTTTTATTGACGTAAGCTTTATTATTTACATGTTTTACATTAATTTTCCATCAATCATTATCTTTTTCTTTCTGTCTTTATAGATTTCTCTATTTTCTACTCAATTATATTGTCTTCAGCTATCTTTCCCTGTATATTAACATATGTTCCGATATGATCACATTTAGTTTCCTTCCATTTCTACTGGCTTGATTTTCTTTCTTTCCGGCGAGAAAATGTTTCTCTCCAGAATCTATTTTGCATATCTATAGGTCTACCATTCGCGCATGCTCAGAATATTGCCTCCATATATGGTCCGGTGTTCATGTCATTTACCTTGTTCTCATTAAGAAAATCCAAAGAAGAATCAGCATTTTTATTGGTCCTAATTTGGCGGCTCGGCTTCAAACACTTTAACATCGCTGGAAGGTTTCCTCTCTGTCTTTTCTATACATACTTACATGGTAATTGTTCAGATGAGCTCTGCACTATGGTAACCAGACTTTTTGAATTTCAAAGCCGTACAAGACTGGCGTCGAGATTTCATCAATTTACAGTTGAACTGGCTAGATATAGCCGTAAGTTCTTAGCTAAAAGCTTCCTCTCTCGCACTTCTTGCTTGAGAACTCCTTCCCGACTCTGATTCCTAGCAAACTTTCATCTACATTAAATTAAATGCAATGACAATCGCTATTTACTGTCCTCTTGATTAATCTTTTCTCTTTCTGTCCATATTTTTTCTGTTCCTAATTCTTTCAAAAACTTTAACTCCTTACGTTTCAGTGGCATTGCTCCCTTGCAAGGGTGATAACAATAAAACACACACCATATCATCGAATAAACATAAATATATATTCCTTTACCCTACCTATAAATCATTTACTTTCTCAAAGCTTTTTAACTTCCCCTTTTTATTCGGCACTCCTGTATTTTATCACTTCTCCTTCTAACGTTATTTTTACCATATATTACATACCCTCCTTTGTTTAACTTCCATCAATAGCTCATATATTTCTTTTATTGTTTTGTGATCGATTTTAGCAGCTTTTATTTTTTTTTAACACAAAATATACCTGACTTGCTTTTTGAGTCGATTATCTACCTTGCAGTTACGAAGTGTACAAGCAAAGAGTTGGCTAAAGTTAAAGAGAAATAAAATAAAATAAAAAAGAATCGTCTACCAGTGATGTTCATATCGCTTGATACAGAAGCAAACACAGACGACCTTCCAGTGTGCCTATCATTAGATCTATTGCTGCTATCTACTGACATCGCTAACACTCATCACTGTTTGGAAGGAAAACGGCCGACTCGTCACATCGATCTACTAGATGGTCAATCAATTTGTTCCGAGCAATTAACTCTGTACGTCAGAAAAAAAAAAAATTATAAAAAAATGTGAGCGCGAGATAGATCAGGTTTTCAGGCTCCTGTGCCAGACGAAAAAATGATTTAAATATAAGAGAAGCATTCAGCCTGCCCACAGTCCAACATGGTTCTGTGAGGGCAACAACTTAAGAAAACGGCTATCAGAAACGAATTATTTAATGTTATTGATAAGACTTAACAGTTATCTTCAAACGCTTAGGAAATTAGATATTACTGAATAGTGAAAAAGGAAGTTCATTTTCTTTGTGTCATGTCCCTTCGGGATATAGACGATCATGGCTCTACAAAATTCCAAGTCACTTGTAGTTCTTAATAAACCTAGTCCTTCTGGGATTTTTCCGAAGCCCTGTTTCGCCATCTATTATTTCAACACAATAAGTATGTCATGCGTTGTCTCCTCCTGTCTTGGGAGTTAAATAGACAAAAATATCTCTAAGCTATAAAGGCATATATATTTTTGTATAACAGTTATTTTGGCAATTGTCTACTCGTCTTGTATACCAGGAGTCAAGTAAAAAGTGGGGGTAACTGATGCATTTCTCATTGTTAAAGGAATGGGTAGTTAGACAATAATTTACGTTTTTTTTTGTTTTTTTTATAGTAATGATCATATATTAAGCAATGTATTAACAATCTTATCTTTACGTATCTTCTCAATTAATTAAAATACACACAGTCAAATAGACTTGTCAGTTTAATTTAGTAATGGTTTAACCTGAAATCGGAGTAATTAAGAAAAAATATGTCACTGGATATATCTTCTGAATAAAAGTGAAGTCATATGTTATTCATAAACAAATGTTTTCATAATCATAAAATTTAAAACAGTATATACTATATTCCACTTATGCCATGAGATATTTTCTTAAAGTATTCCTACGCTCATTTGGTGGTGAGAAAATCGTGTAGTAGTGTGTCTATTAGCGATATTAACGTGTTAAAATCAAATTCCTGCTTTCGCAAAAAAATATATTTGGAGGCGAAGAAATATATCACCTTTTCCTCCAGCGAGGTCATAATACAAATTCAAACTGATCTCTCTAACTTTCCTATTTAAATAATCTAGAAGAAATACAATTTTGAATCCAATCATGTTGGTTGTAATGACAGCAAATCTATTCCGTACAAAAATTAGGGAAACCATAAAATGAGCAACTCACCTAAAACTCTGATTCAAAAAGCTGCCAAATTAAGCTTTACATCACACATAGTTCAGATTTGTGATACTACCTCTGTATTTTTATTTTTGTACGGTTTAATTCAACATTTAAATTATCCACCATGAAGTGCTATAATTAGTCATTGTTTCCAGTACATTTATTCTACATCTGATGATATTCGTTGTACATTGTTGATGGAATTCGATCTTAATTTCATCTGTTCAATGGAGCTTGTTTCCTGGAATATAAGGCTGTTGAAAGATAATTACAACCAATCCAATCTATCTTACTGCATTTGAGAATTTCCTGGCATATATTTTCTTTTTGTGGCCCTGACTTCGGCTAGGTTCTTGGTGTTATTTGATGAAGTAAAAGGAATTCAATAAAAGAATTATACCGGATTATTAATGATATACATAGGAAAGGAAAATTAAATATTTACTTATCTTGTCTCTGTACATACATTTGTGTAATTACATCAACTCTTCAGGATGCAATACAAGCAGTATTATAAATCTCCTGTTTTTTGATATCGAGGATTATCAATATGCAAAACTACCTGCGTTAAAATTATCTTCTCTAAATACCTTAATAAACCACTTTTATTAGAATAACACAATGATTCAAACACAAACATATATAAAATATATAATTTAAAAGTTTTTAAAAATTGGAAATATTTAAAATCGATGATTATGTAATATCGAAGTTAAATCTTTTATAGATGCTGACAGAAGTATGAACAGTGCATGGTGACTGTTATATTTACATTTGAATGCATTCTTTAGATCAAGTCCTACTTTGAAATTGTCCCCAATATCTGTTCATCTACGCGTTACTCTGTCGATCCATCTGCCTATGAATTTAGTGTGTGTGTGTGTGTGTAAAATTATTTGCCAGGAATTGCATGTAATTTTGTGTGCGTGCGATTTGAATGTAAACATGGGATACAGTTATATCTGGGGAAAAAAAGAACCGAAAATGTCTAAGAAAATATCTATAACAACGTGATGTACAGATGATCAGTGAAAAACATGTTTTCCTAAAGTGACACCCAACATCTCTAAATTTAGATTAGAAATTCAAGGTTATTTGTGTGCAATCTAATAACACTGAGTGCTTTCTAATTTTTTTTTTATTTTTTTATTTTTTTTCGTCAACGTTTTCTTGTTTTGCTCGCAACTTCATTTTCTAGATTATTTTTTATTTTGCATCTAACTGAGTTTCTTATTGTCTCGGGTTTGATTATGTCTTTCCATCTTTGGTGATTTATAGTTTTGGTTTACGAAGACAAGAATAAAGCTTAAGGAAATAAGCGAACGAAATGCTATGATTCAATAAGTAAAATATACGAGTCTATGTAATTTAATAAGAGAGTGTACGTCTCCAGATTCCATTGAGTGTGCGAAATAAAAAAAAACAAAAAAAAACAAAAAAACACCGAAGACAAATAGAAAGAAAGGTTGCATACAACAGAAAACGATAAAATATATACATAGTTTGAAACTGGGAGTGGAAATTAAGACTGGCAAATGCAGACGAATTTATTGAGTTAATTAAAGTTAGATAGAATAAATTAGAAAATATACATGGAAGGTTGTCAAAAGAAATATGGACAGAAAGAAACTAAGGCAGGAAAAAAAAATAAGGATGAGTAAGAGTCCAAAAGTAAGGCCGCCATATATAGTTAGTTCCCTATGGAAAATTGGACCCCTTTTGACACCGCATTTGAACAAAAACTGGCCAAGCGTAGCACAGGTCGTATTCATTTGCACGTGAAATTTGTAAGAGTTCAGTGCGAATTTGGATTCATAAGCGGTCTCCAGCCGCATGTATACACACTTTTAGGATAGTGCTACCCGGTTTGAATTCAGTATCCTTCTCCCAGACTGGTTCCCACCCAAGTTTTTATAGGACTGAAAGAAGATATAGGTTCACAATTTTTTTTTCCATTGAATTTCGACTGGAATTCAACTCAGTTCTTCGATTCCACAATCCGAGCTCGTAACCATTACTCCACCGCGCTTACTAAATGATATAAAAATGAAAACCAGAAAGAAAAGAAAACTAATATCATTTGACACAAAAGATGAATAAGTGACAAAGGAGGACAAGAAATTGATTAAAATATTGAAACTAAATTCCGGAAAACACAGATGATGAAATGCGATGTAAAAAAACAAAACAAAACATTTATTAAATGTCCTGTGTGACCTGTTCCTTGATGAGATGGACCATGATCTCTTATAACTCTTAGGAATACTGTTCTTTACATCATCGTTTCAAGTCCCGGATTCATTGTTATTTCCTTGATGTTGTCAAAAGAAGGTTAATTACCATTCTCCACATTTACAAATAAAGTGAGCAGTGCCAGATATCCTGGCGCCCAGAGCACAAATAAAAAATTAAGAAAAAACTGTTCAAGGAATGTCAGTATGGTTCATCCGGAACATTTTTATGCTACATGCATATGCGCCTCTAGCAAGACAATTTACACCACATCCTTGTGAACATCACCAGCGTCGTTGCGAGACGGTCACCTAGGGGATCGAATGGGGTACAATGATCATGGCAAGATCTGCTTTCAATAAAGTAATGGTCAATGTTGGATATGAAATAGATGTGATAAGCAATATATACCAGAACGAGACACGGGCTCGGATAGAGTCATAGTGTACTGGGGTGCCAAATTTAGCAAGTCTCGCTCGCCATTGGTATTTTTGAAGAGGAATTCAAGTGGGAACATAATTTTATAACGATTTTCAAGACGTAAATTCTACTTAAAATGCTACTTAAAATGTATGTAGTATGATGGAAAATACATGACCCGTTCAGTTATCCCAAATCAAAATTTTACAGTATTCGTGGAAACGCAAGAATTTCGCAATGATGTGTCACGTGATACTGTCCTGAATTTGAACGATATTTTGCTTGCAAGAATTGATGCCTATATTTATGACTCTGCGGGATATGAATTTAATTAATTTAAGATTTTACTACTGTAGGTATAACCATAATTTGGAATGTCTATCAGCAGTGATCGCTACAGAGGAACATTTAGTGTAATGCAGTTATAGTAGGTGTTTGATATAATGAAAAATTTTATCATAAAACCAAAATGAATACATTCTTATAAAGTTTCTTTTAGCTCATTTAGACTAATCTACCTTGCTTGATAGTGGAAATCATATATTTGGCGGTTTTAATTTCACTTATGCCCATCTTTAAAATATTGGAGGCCATACACTAACAAATATCTAAATAGATAACCCAACTTATTCTGTTAATTCAACCACAAAAATGAATAAAACATTCGGTATATAGCGTATCTCCTCAGAACGTTGTCGGTCATTCTAATTATTAAATCCTGAAGTTAGCCACAATATTTGTTCTATGCTGTCTATATATCTTTGTGGCCCATCCTTTTACATTACGTTTGTGTTATCTGGCCATGATGCGCAATCATCCCACATATGAATAAGAAACTTGAAGCAACAGAAATGTCTATACAGAGGATGTGGAGATATATGTGCAACGAGAAAGTTTAAAGGAAAATGGAAACAAACAAAAAAAAACTTACTGAACACCATGAACAGACAGATGAAAATTTTAGGGCACATATTGAGGAAGGAGCGCTTGGAAAAATTGATACTCACAGGGTAGATTTAAGGCATGAAGGGCAAAGGAAAACAACGCATAACATTAAGTAAGAATGAGTAAATAGATTGCGGGTAAAGTTTAGGAGAAATAACAAAAATACACTTTAAGAGAAACGAAAGAGAGGATATTGTGGAGAGCCATGATCACATTCGTCGAGAAGGGACAAGACACAAGAAGAAGAGAAGTTTCTTGTGTCTTTGAAACAAAGAATAAATTATGAGTATATTTGAAGCAGACAATTCAACTTTGTTTTACACGATTATTAGTTCGTGTACATTGTAATCTACTATCTATATTTCTCATGTTGTCTGTCTGTGTGTCTGTCGTGGGTGTTGTTACCTCACCCAAGCCGCATTTCTCACCCGATTTCGATGCGGTTTTCAACACAAGTCCGGAATCAGGTTCCGAAAAAAAATCGATAATCGAAAAAATTCTGCTTACAGAAGAAATGATCGCATTTCAACCAAATTTGACACCCTCTTAGAGTCTACCATTAGAAGTGTTGTCCAGAAGTTTCATGACCACGGACCCGTAAACAGCGCGGAAAATCGATAAAAACCCAAAAGCCGATACGCCCAGATTGCGTCTGAACCGCATGTCGGTTTTTAGCGATAACTGAGCGGATTTATGAAGAGGCCATTGGGAGTCATCATGTGAAGTTTCAACTCTGAGCACCCCCCAAACAGAGTGCAAATCGACAATCGGTCAACCCTTAAAAATGTTTTTACCGGTTTTTTAAAGCTGATCGTATTGTGTTTATTTTGTTTAGTTCTTTTTTTGTAACAGATTTATTGTTTACTATAGAGCTTAGAAAAAGTTGGCAGTGTGATATAGGCAAGAAGTAAGGCATGTAACAACATCAGCACGGCAAAGGGCACTCCTCTAAAGGCAAGGAAGGGCAAAAATATTTTAAGTCAAGTGATAGCGATTGCTGAATTAGTCGTACTATTTTTGAATCAAGCACTGGCAACGCCGGGCCATGCTGCTAGTTATAAATACTTTTGATCGGAGAATGAACTAGGTAAATTTATCAACACTTTGTGTGGTTAGTATAGACGCATACATTTACCATCAGAACGGACATAAATGTCATTTGCAAAACTGAAGTGAAAAGAGGGATAAGCCTCTACATGCCAAGAATTCAACACTGTAAAACATTTTTCTGGTATCAGCAATTTTTCAATTGTTTTTCTTAGAATATTCTAGAAAAAAGAGAGGTATTAGCAACTTTCTGATTGTAATGTGTTTCTTTGTATTGATTTGTCGTTAAAAATGGAATTTTGAAATTCGAATCAATATTTTTGCGTTATCGCCTGAATACTGTCGACAGCTGTTGTTCTGGTGATCCTTCGCAGTTCACGATTCAATCTACTTGACACAAGGTTATACCCCTGGGAGAAAACTTTGGAAAACATTATGCGCTTAAATGCACTTATATTAGAAGAGGAAGTGGTTGATATGCTAAACTTAATCTCAGGAGACGAAGCGAAACATTCTCAGGAACATCTGGACAGCATTTGAGGAGGTTTTTTTTTGTGATAAATGTAGAGAATTTAACCACAAATACATAAGGCGAAATATTGACAACATCTTGTCAAATGCATAAATTCTTTCCAAAGTTATTATAGTTTGGTCATATATTTTCCGCATCAGCTCGGATAATTCAGTTGCACAGTGAGATTTACATATATAAAATGGCTTGGTATTCTTTATTTCCAAACATAATTGTCTTCTGTTGTAGCTCGCTAATCTCTATTGTAGAAAGCTGCCCAGAACAATTTGTGCGTCGTCATGAGTAACAATCAAACATCGGTTTATAATGAACCTATTGTGAACATATATTATTTTCAATTCTAGAGTGAAAATGTCTAACCTGGGATGATATTGAACAATATTTAAGAATCGACGTAAGCTCCAAACCTTGGTCACCACGGTTTGACATTTCATTTAGCACAATCATTGACAAGTCTCGTTTAAAACTTGGATTTGCAAGTGATATAGACTTTATACAATTCCCGGCGGTGTAACACTTTGCGATTATTTCTCCAGTTACCCTGACCAATCGACTATTGTGAGATTCGAACCCTGTTGTTAGAGTACGATCGATCGTTCACGAGTTAATTATTACAAACCAATGAACATAGCTACATGGTGTTCTTAACCTGTCTTTACGTTTCCGTCATTTTTAGAGTGAATAAGTATTTATATTTTAGTTGACGATTTTTTTTAAATAATTAAAATCATATGTAAGGTATCTAACAATTTGTGGCGTAACGGCTTGCGACATTCTTCAGTTATGGATCTCTAGAAGAGTTTTCTAAATTATAAGTTCTTCGTAACAAGTAGGAACATGACGGTCGTTGTGAAAGTCTCATCTTTTGAAGCCGATGAGATCAATTTCTACATTATATTAACTATCTACCAAAGAAAATGGTCGGATATACAGCGGAATATGGATGCACTTTAAAAAAAAATCTAGTTAACCAGGGCTTAACAGCCAATGACTCCATTGACTTAGCTTTAACATCTCGATGTCTCAATAGAGAATAACTGGCTTGTAACATTCAATACGTCAAAGAATAAACTAATAAATTTCCATCATCAACGAGCAGACGCTGAATTTTTGCCTATAGTGACAAACAGGTATTCTCTCAAGGATGGTCCTTATCACGAAATCTTATTGGGAATCAAGTTCACCCCAGATCAGAAGCCGACAACGTATATAGGTTACATCAGTAAAGAATGTGGGTAGAATTCTCGGGTTTTTTTTATCACTCCAGAAAGTAACTGACATTAACTGCTCGAAGTTTACAAGAGCCAGATCAGATCGAAAATAGAGTATTTTCCTATACTGGGATGCATCTCATATATCAAAATTCAAAGCATCTGCCTTTTGGGTGATAGTGTTTTCTATGCTACACCTTCTTTCCCACAGACAAATCATCGCAAGCCTCTAACCTCTGTAGCTGTTTCCAAGGCAAGTATTCTGAGGAGATATATTGCAGCGTTCTACCATTGAAGCGCTTTCTAACTTAGAATCTCCGTGCTGCCTACACTAGGGGCGAAAACTAACCATTCCCACAAATTCCGTTAGTTACAAGTAGGTTCTACTCGGACAGCTTCTTAAGACTCGATAATCAGCTCTTTATAGTTCAAAACTCGGTCACACGCTTATTCATAGAAACCAACCAACGTATCTACATGGTAAACCTAATTTACTCTCATGATTCTGGAACTTTTTCAAGGGGATGATTTTTATAAAGTACTGCGAAGTATTATATATGGTCATTGGACCGTACACCCGTGTTTTCCGATCACTATAATATTAACCTATTCAAGTCGAGGGTTAACATTTATCTTTCCAACATATTTGTGGGGAAATAGAACCAATGAATTCTAACTTATCCGTGGCTAAGAAGCCACGATATCTTGCCTGAACAGTCGAAGCCACCATTTCAAATTCAGGTAAAGCGCTTTCGAGGTTCTAGTGATTTTATAACTAATTTTCATGTGTAACCAAAACCTGAATAAAAGGTTATCCGCACAGACGAGAACAAAAACAAAAATGATCTGCAGAGCTTGACCTGTGCTTAAGGGGGCTCATTGCGGCTATCAACCATAATCCATTTCGGCACGCGGCCTTTCTGAGCGGCAGCAGGGATCTCTTCGGATTCCTCGGTTAAAGTGACTCGTGCTCGGGTTAGTAATTGTTCACATGTCATGTCATCCATTCTTGAAGACGCCTGGAGAAGCCGACTGACGTGCTCTGGCAGTCGCGACACGAATGCGAAGGGCATCCGCCGATCACCAGCAAGCAGATCAAGTCATTGCAAATCTGCTAGATACTCGATCACCGTCTATTCCGGGAGAAGTCTTCTGGCCTACAAATTGGCTGTAGGCGAAGAAAAAGGCAAAGCGCACAGATGTGAATTAAAAAAAAAAGGGGAGGATCCACAGAACTTGACCTCTGCTGAAACGGTCTCGTTGCATTTATCTACTAAAATATCACCATCAACTGCACTTTTTAATTCATTTTTTCAACGCTCATTCAGTAACCATTACCTTCACTGGCTCTTAGTTCATATATTGGGTAAAGTTTATTAAAAAAACAAATCTTCCTTCTCATGCTGGAAGATACAATTACTTTATTGATATCAACATTGTATTCTTAGATTTCGTTTCTTCAATGAGGCAGAATTTAATTGTGTCTGTTTGCATAATTCAATTTTCTTTACTATGAGTGTATTTTATTTACTTTTTAAAATAAGTACATAGGTGCTTTGATTGAAGAATAATTGGTGTAAACATTAAATGTTTGGGAATACTTAAAGAACATAGTGTCGAGCCAAATATTTACAGCTTAAAATCTTGCTTCTAGTTTAAATTCAAATATTTACATAATCGTAAACGTTAAATGAAAGAAAATATTACTCAGATATTTTCCATATTTTTTAAAATCTTATTAAATCGGAAATCTAAACGCTGTCAAATGTTTTAGCCAGCATATATTTTAGTCCGTTAAGTGTATCTTTTAGAGAAATAAGAATTGGCATGGAATTTTTTAGAAAAAATAAAACTGTCATTTTCATATTTTATTGCCAAATGACATGTTTGATTTGAAATCAGCGAATATGTCTTGCGCTTTATGTGGATGGCAAATCCCAAACGGAAATCATTTGGCCCTGGGATATATCCCGTTCTTTTCAATGGTATTCTAATGGGTGAATGAATTATGACAAAAATGTTCGTAAACGGAAAAGACATCACCGAGATGAAAGAATGATTGTCATTGAATAGAAGAAAAAAATGAAAGGATTTGTAGTTCGCAAATATTGTGTCGATATTATAAAAAAAATAGTTGCAAAGGAAATGGGGATGCTTTCAAATTAACGGGTAATCTGGGACTAGATAATATTCTTTTTTATGCGAATGTCGAAATGAACAATTTGACAGTACAATTTATTATATTAGAAAATTATATTGAAAAAAAAAACGGGTTAAACATCTGAAATAAGATTTTAATTTAACATTTTCCTTAACACTTAAAATATATATATAAAAATAGTTTTCACATATAGAAATCCTCTATTTTCACTAAATACTCGCATATTATTTTTTAGCAAGTGATTCGTTCATTATTTTTATTTTCCTATGTTTAATCATCATATTTCCATTTTACTTGAGCATGTTTTCAATGTATTAGTCTTACGTGTTTATGGATGCATTTACATATTTTCTACGAACTGATAAAATATTTCAAATTTACAATCTCATTTATGCAGCAATTTCACCATAAGGATTTCAGTGACGTTTTAATTGATTTGAAAATATTCAAGTAAACTAGTATCATATTAACCCTTAATTAAAAAATACTCAGCATAAACTGGTTTACACCATATCTTATTTTTACATAACCTATCGGATAATTCACATATGCTATTTATTCTGAGATGTGTACATTATATATATATATATATATATATATATATATATATATATATATGTTATAACAAAATTGTCCAAATCGTGTTACACCATAGTATAATTCCTCATGCCACAAAAGAAAACATTAAACTGAGTTTCGTTTTTCCGAGATTTCAGATTTGACGTGTAGCCATCTTGTCACAATTTGTCGTTTAAGAATCACTGAAAACTCCTTTGAGGTATTCAGCTGGAAAGAGAGCAGTTTAGGATCATGGTTGTGTCAGCCCCACCATGTTTTCTCAACTGAGCAATGATGAGACAAAAAGATCAGTCAGGCCTTCTGTAATGGTACCAACATCCATACTCTGGCTTTCGTCTTCAAAGTTCATTTAAGAACCATCAAGAGAACGGTAAGAAATTATAAGAAATAGGGAACAGTAAGGAGGAATTTTGGTAAATATGTTTTAAAACGAGATGTTATTTCATGTTAATGTTTGCGCTACTTACACGACAATTTCTCCATCAAACACACACTCACAGACACTAAGATATTTTCTCACCTGAAATAACAAATATATATAATGGTCAAGAGGAGTTCTAAAATTCTTTCTTTGTGTGTGCCTTGTCCCTTCAGGATGTAGGTGGCCATGACACGTCAAAATATTCTATTCCTTGTAGCTCAGACGTTTTTATTTTTTTTAACTACCATTCCTACAATCATTCAGTCATCCATTTACACAAGCTGGTATTGTTCTCCTTTTCTTTTTGCCTTCAATATATCAGGTTATTCTCAAGTTCTCGAATCTCCCTTTCTGCATCATATCCTAAATTTTATACACTTTCTGATAATAATTTCTAGTTTCTTTAAATATTTCTCCCATTTTAAGCGTTCTTCCCATGCTATTCACTACATTTTTCTGTGGAACTACATCTATATTAAAGTTTCGCCGACTTCCGTGAGTAAAATATCCTTAATTCACTGCCTTGTAGGAGGAATCATGCTACATATGCGTTCATCCCTCTTGTTTTCGTTTCTAAATTAATTTTCCTGTTTCTTACTACTTCATTCATCTTTTATAAGCCGTGTTACCCTATTTCAATACGCTTTTGGATTTGAAAAGTTAAAAAACGTAGGATTATCAAGACATTATATCGTTCCGACTTACGCTACTCATAGAAATGTAATCATCAACATGACATACGTATTAAGTGTCAAATATCTTCCACAGCTGTCGCAAAAAGCTACAACTTCCATGAAAAATTAGCAATATATTAAATCGTAAGACTACGGAAACTTGGGGGGGGGATATTACATTATCTTATAGGATAAAAAGAACGGAGATCAAAGTAACAGAAGATGTCGATTGACATTACATCATTTTTAAGATTGTCATCAGAAATGCAACCAAGAGGAAGCGACTTCCACTGTCGGGAACTGCGAAAGAAGCTGTTGAAGAAGAGGCGGTTGCATTTAACTTTTTCGGCAGTGAAATAGTTGGGATCGAGATGTCAACCGAGCAGAAAGCTTTAAATTCGTGTAGTCGGGGACACCAGTCAAAAGTCACTGGTGTCGAGACTCTCCAAATCGGGGCCGATCACATTGCATAAGTCTTTGGATTTTGTCGAAAACCTGGAGATAAATGGGGGGGGGGGAAGTCACCAGACAATATATAGCGACAGTATACCGTGCATTGACGAATGGTAGATTTGTAGATGTGAAGAATGGGCTCAGATGAGAAAAAAAATCTGGCGCGACACAGAGAAGCAACTTTCCTTGCGGTAGATGAAGCTATTGATTCAATGTAGTTGTTCTACATCAGGTCAGTGGAAAACGTGAGACCTAGGAGCAGCAATGATGCTCTCTCGTGGAATCGAGCATCAACCATGCTGATAGGAGTCAGACGTTTCTCTGATGACTAAATGAGGGCAGATTGTTTTGGATGCACTAAAAGTTACAAGCTATTTCTTGCCCCCCCCAAGTCAACCACAGATTAGTGGTGGGCGTTTTCAAGACCAACTGACAGATTAAATTTGACAGCTATGCCGGATTTGTTATTGAGAAAGCAGTAAATGGTAGTGCTGTCTACTTAGATACCGAGTTGAGAACTGATATCATCCTGAAGATTATTGATGATGATCAAAAGCATTGTAGGACCAAGAATAGAGCCTTAAGGAACATTAGCGTTCGTATGAAAGCAACTGGAGGAAAACCCATTCAGAATATCATTCATTACACGGTTAGACAGGCATGATTGGAGTAAATCAAATAATCGTCCTGTAATACCGTAGCCCTGAAGCTTACGTAGAAGTCCAGCATGTCAAACCCTGTCAACGCCCTTGATATATCTAAAGCAACAGCTCGATCTTCGCTGTTATTATCAAGAACTTGGTACGCATATTCTATTATGGCCAGAAGCAAATCAACATTATCTTGGGCAAAGCGGAGACCATAAATTCCGGAGGTAAACCTCTGTTACATTAAAATGTCACTCGCCCATAGCTAATCATAGAAAGGTAGTAACAAACATGGAAGCTGTCCTGCTAAAACGGGGGAAGCTTTTACATGAGATAATACTCAGACAATGTTGGTTATGTACAAACCAAAAGTTAAGGTACTACTTTTCCAGGTTTCACTATTCAACGGCCAATGTCGGAATTTAATATCGAAATTGAGATTTCGGTTACTGCACTTCAGCTTTTAAATGGACATACTTCAAGTGAACCACTGAAGATTGGGGCCAAGTGGCTAGAGCATAGGAGGCATGTTTATAATATTTTTTTTTTCTGGCGGACGATTGTAAGTCAAAGACATTAACTCTTACCCTCATTGCTCATATAATAAACTCCTTCAGTAACACACTGACTTGAGTCTCACTCTGGATTAGTCTTGAGTGATTTACCGTAAAAATGAGTTTATTTATACGGATGGTCAGAATAGGATTGTGTAAATGGATGATAGCTTATATATGTGTCTGTATGTATTTGGGAAACAATCATTCTTTTATATACGGGTTGTAGAAGAAAACTTACAACGTACTGCGATTTAGCTTTTTCCTTTTTTCATGAATTTGAACAAGTATTTTCTTTTATATGAAAATTGTATAAACACGCACACACATATATACATAGATACATGTATATCTATAATTTTAGCATTCATATTCAATCATTTAATGCCGAAATCTAATTTTCTTAAGGATTAGTAATTACTTTATCAAATATAGTATAGATGGTAATGTTTTTTTCTTTTGCAAAAAATGTATTGCTGGCAATATTTTTTTTATTACAGAAATGTATTGCTGGTAATTTTTACAATGAATATGTATTGCTTGTATTTTACTTTAAATTGTGTTTTACTGTTATGTTTGGAGCCTAGTTTGTGGTGTGGTTAACTATTTGACTTTAGCTAGGACCATCACAGGTGATACCACTCTGGGGCTTTTTGGACCTAGAAAAAACAGCAATTAAGAGCTGGTTGTATGATCCCCAAAACTCCCCGATCAGTGGATTTGCAGTTAGATATAGTTTATTGTCATACTCCGGTGTGCATATATATATATATATATATATATATATATAATATATATAATATAATATATATAATATAATATAATATATATATATATATATAATATATATATATGCACACACAAACATTGTATTTTAATTTATATTGCCAAAGATTACCAACCGTATATAATCGATTGCCGACATTCGATATCGATTTTTCGTCATATATTTTGATCCACTTCGAATCTGTTCTAAATTTATTGATTTATAATAAATACACCATTGATTAGATTGGCAGAGAACTTGTCCTTAATTGATTTAAGTGATTGAAAATCGAAATCCAATTTTTCGGCAATATTTTCTCGATTTGGTCAGTTCGATTAAACACCTAGTTTATCCTGTACTTGCTTCATGAAATATATGTCATTTTGCTATAAATAGGCGGTTCCATGCTTCTCAAAATATCCAATCTACTGGTCAGAGGACTTGTGGCCGGATGTAGTTTATCCTGATATCCATAACTTAAACGCACTCGGGACTATTACCAGGAAACTTTCTGCCTCGCCTTTGAGAGACACGCTATAATTAGGAGTGTGTAGATGACAGCGTTGCTTTGAACAGCTTATGTGCTAAGGAAAATGCTGATCCTTATATTTTATGATAGGAGCTGAGATGTTCTTTATAACCCGACCGAGATATCGATGATACGAAGAGGATATCAAATAATAATGATGATATGATTATGATTCAGACATTAATTATTTTTCACAACAGTATTGACTGCGCGTGGGTTGATGTAGTCGTATTCATCGTGGACAATGAAATCGGTGAGGTCACTGCGTTTAATTTCGCTCAGGTATCCTTCGGAAAAGAAAGAATTACCTCTTGCCGATCAGCTGCCATGACACAGTAACGAAAGGTTTTAAATTTTCATTATATTTATTGTTCAGAAACCATGCAGCAAGAGGTTGATTAATACATGTCCCAACAAGACGGTAGAAAAGAAGGGGGATTTCCGCTACGCTATACTGATTTCGACTTCTCTCCGCGACAGATAGGCATCAATTCAACAAGAAACCAGTATTTTGCAATCTTCTATAATCGACCTATTTGTTGGGAAGTATTTGAAAATCTCCTGATGACTCACTACAGTGACCCTACACTAAACGAATCTAAAACTAGTTAAAAGCAAGGCATGGAGCATTATCGATTTATTAGATGTATATCCGAGAACTTCCTGCTATTAAGCTTTGCATTCTCCAAGGTTAAGTAGCTTCCGGTAATTATTTCCAAATGAAATAAAATGCCTAATTTTAATATCGGGCTAATTTTACATGGGATATACATAACAGTAATATATGCAAATGTTCCAGAGGCTCCAACATACATACGTACAAACAGATATATATATATATATATATAATGTGTGTGTATGTATATTTATATATAAAGAAATGGCTAAAATTCCATCGTACCTCGAACACGTGCTTGGACCGCTAGATAAGTGAAAGACTACTTGTCTAAGGAGGACTTGCGGTCGAAATCCGGGTTGTGAGTTAGCCTTGCATTTTATTCATTTTGTAAATATCTTAAATCTTAGTTCTCTCTCTCTCTCTCTCTCTCTCTCTCTATATATATATATATATATATATATATATATATATATATATATATATATACACACACACACACACACTGCATGAAGAATAATAATGTGTAAAATGAATAACAAAGTATAAAAAAATAATAATCCGTTTTGTTCCGATGATTTCTTCAAAAAAATATTAGTTCATTATTTACATTATTCGGAATACTGTCCTCATCTTTGTCGCCATATCTATCACAACGTCTCGGCCGTTGTACGCTCCGGCCTTCTTCAGGTGGTTGGAATGTCGAACTGAACCCTTTATTTCACTCACTGGGGTAGACTGTTCTAGTTCCACAAGCCATGTTTGATGGATGTCAGTTATCAGTTATCTCCTGTTAAATTCCCTATGGATGTTCTCCACTGCCTTAATCGTGTATTGAACTCGCACGCTTTGGGTACTTTATTCACTGTGCCATGTGTTCTTGAGGACATCTGGGTATGAATTTCTGGGTATTATAAACCTAATGTCATCAGCAACCTTTTTTGACCGGTGCTCATATATAGGGTTCAGTTCGACATTCCAACCACCTGAAGAAGGCCGGAACGTACAACGGCCGAAACTTTGTGATATATATATGGCGATAAAGATGAGGACAATAGTCCGAATAATGTAGATAATACCACATCTCAGAAATATAGACAAAATATTAGTTATATTGATTGATGGATGGATATATATATATATATATATATATATATATATATATATATATATCGTTTTTTTTTTCAGGGCGGGAATGCCAGTAGCACGCAAGGTTTTACAGAGTGCGAGTAAGTAAAGGGACGTGATAGAGCAAAGGATGAAGAGAAGGACGAGGAATACGTCAAGGCATCTGGAGATGTCGATTGACATTGCATTTGCATAGTTGGTGATTATAGCTATCAGGGAAGTGCGAGACATGAAGCTATTGCAGTAGAGGGGACGGCTATATTTAACCGTTTCGGCCGTGAAAGGGTGGGTCTGAGATGCCAACCTAGTAGCACGTTTAAAAACATGCAGTTTGGGAACTAGCTAAAGTAGCCCGTCGGAGCAGTTACCATGAAAATATTTATAGAAAAGACAGAGGTGAAAGGAAAGAGGAGAAATATCGTAAAGTTTATTGACGGTATGTTTTCCTGTAATCAGATATTTTCTATATCTTTTTGTTTCGATTTTTTTTATATATATATTCATGGGTGAAGACTGCTTAATATCAGATTCAGATGCAACGTATTCCCACGTTGGTTCATTTGGCCAAATACGAATGAAAGAAATTGCAAGTCAAGCAAATACAACGCCGACCAAAGAAAAAATAGCTAACAAAAAAAATCTGTCTTAAAAACAACCTAAGTCAGCAGCATCAACAATGATTAACAAGAAAGAACTGCGGTCTAAATTCGTAACGCTGAATCTTTTGTTAAAGCGTCCATAGGGCGAAAATGATTTTCAATTTGTTTTTTCGTTTTAAAATCAATTTAAAATGTCACTCGGAGTCGCAATTTTAGTTCGCTATCCCTAGAGCGTTTACTGTGTGTCTGTTGTCAACTCCTCTGTCTCTTTTTACATCTTTTAAAGAAAGAGAGAGAAAAAAAGAAGAGATAGTAAAATGACTTAAGGCGAGATTCTGGGTGAAGAACAATAATATTGCTGATAATACTTTGGATTTTATCAAGAATTTCTAGTAATAAGTATAAATATTTTGTGTCAAGCAACTTTCTATTATATTTATTTATCAATAACTATTACATAACGTTCTTATAGTTTCTTCATTTATTATATCTCTGAAAATCTATGTATAAAAGTGAAATAATAATAAAAAAATGAATAATAAAAATAATAATTTGTAGTTGGAGCCCCAGGACTGGTTGGAAAATATTGCAGTAGACTAATTGAAGAGATCCCTGGAAGTTCATGCCTCAAGGAGATACAAAAATTGTTCTGACAAGTACAGCCCACACTTTACGAAAGGCTTTGTCAATGCAATTTTTTAATTTTTTTTCAGTGGAAAGTGTCATGACGTCATTTCTAACCTTAGGTCCCTCGGCGGGACCCGGAAAGAAATGTGTAAACACCAGAAATCAAAGAAAATAATATTTCAATTATCTTATTTAAAGCTAAATTCTGTTACAACAATTTTTTTCACATTCACTCCTAACCAGTGTTTTCGATGAACTAATTTGTAAAGTGGTATTTAAGGTGGAAAACTATTCAACACCCACAGAGGACCGACTTTATGAAGATAGCAGTGCGTGTTACCGAAAGCGAAGGCCAGGGTCAGCAATTGACCGGAGTGACTCATCGGCAGGGCATTCTAACCGTGGCAGGTTTCTTTTGTCTGGGTTTTGAATGCCAAAACGAGAATTCTGACGCCTCGATATGCCTCCCACACCCAGGTTCGTGATCGGCTAATAACACCCGCGGAGGGACACTGAACCGACTTGAGACATGCGTTCCTGTCAGTCATACAACTGTATTGTAGAATCCAAGCTTCCAGGTTTAATAAAACGAATACCACATATAAAAGTCCCTTTTCGTTGAAACCGTTTTCATTAATAGCGTGGGGATCTCGAGACGACACAGAACGCTGGATAGCACCACCCCAGTCATGGTAGCACTACCCCATTTTCGACCTGATCTGGCTCCTGTACAACAGGAGTAGTATCTGCATTAATAATCATAGTACACTGTACTTAGACATATGAAATTTTATAAAATTTTGACTCCTGCTTATTTTGCGCCAGGAATGTTAAACTTTCTAATTTACCGTTGATGCGCCTATACTGACAAATTATGCAAATAAACGTGCATATTAATGGTTATATTTATATTCGTATATGCTTTATGTTCAACGCATATTATATGTATGTAATACTGAATCATATATATATATATATATATATATATATATATAAGCTGGGTGGTGTTTAATATGCGCATTTGTACAATGAAAGTTTATATTTTATAGACAGAATCAGATTATATAAGCCTTCAGAGGAACTGACCGCATCTTTATGATAGAAAATAAAAAAAAGAATCAAATCTTGCAAGCTTTAGCGTAGACTTCTAATCAACGTGTAAATGCCAGCGCTCTGCTTGATAGGCAAAAATAATGAGGTAAGTCACACAATGGACAGTATCATTTTTCTAAATTCCCTGTGCTTAGTATCTGGAACTAAACTTGCTATATTCGTTCTTATTTTGATACGTGCATTGTCATATTTCCACTAATATATACAACAAAAGTTTACATTACCAGTGCTTTTTTAAGCATGTATGCATTTCAGGACGAGAAACATTTATAAATTTTAGTTTGTTGGGTACTTCAACATTGCTAATAACTTCGAAAATTAGTTAGGTCTTTATCGGCCGCAATATTATGAATCGATACTTTATTAAGTCAAGATAAATTTAAATAAGAATAGTACCTACGCTATCATGTTTATGACATTAGTAAATGGGCTATACTAAACGCTTTAAGAAGTTACAATGGTAATGATATCAGAAATTTTCTTATAATTAATTATTCGGCGATTATTGACTAATTAGTCAATGTTACAGTAGGTTAAAGCTTACAAAATATATTCTTTCTGAAAATGTTTCTCAAGTCCAGTAATTTTTAACGCTCTTTCCCACGTGGATGCAATCTTCTTAAATTTTTGTCAATATCTTGATGATGTCGTTATTTGCTCTTCGGATAACGTGCTGTCCAATTCAGTTTTTTTTTCTGCAAAAGAACGTACTCAAGCGACGGGGTTTCTGTTATTTGGCACAATTCATTATAGTTTAGTTATGATTTGTTAGCGTCAGTCCACGGTGTTTGAAGTATAGATCTCGTAAAGACGTACAGACTTTGTTCAAACCCATTTTAACCATTGATTTGGGAAAGCGATTGTATACAAATTAAATGATAGTATATTTATTTTGATGGCACCATGCATGACTTCCATATGAAAATCTCGATCTGACTAAGATATTTAAGAACATCACTAGAGATCTTTAGGCTAAGTTTTTGTTTGTTTGTTTTTTTTTTAATTTATTTTAGCTACTCGCGTTGCTTGAATAAACTACCCTTTGGGCAACCAATTCTAAGTTCAATCTTCCATTAATTAGCAGTAGATTGCAAAGTTTGAATTCGTGATGTAGTGCTAAGAAACACGCGCACACACAGTCACGTTAAGTCTTATTTTTAGCGGTTACTCGCAATTGAGCAGTATTTTTATTTTCGTATGCCAGATACAATATCCAAGAAAACTGAGTACTTAAAAATTTACGCTCTCTGGCACGAATCCAATCGGCGCCTCTGAGGGGAGCGGGAAAAACCGTTTAGCGCAGCACGCATTACCAACATGGCCACGAATTGGGGTCCTGTGCAAATTTCAGCTTTTATTTTTGAAGGAGAAATTTCTCCTGTCACAGAACTCTAAAAGTTTTCCTAGCTTCAGTTTTCGTATCTGAACTTAGACAAAGCGAATTTTTGAATGGATAT
The DNA here is from genome assembly GCA_903632075.3 of Acanthosepion pharaonis. Classification (NCBI taxonomy): domain Eukaryota; kingdom Metazoa; phylum Mollusca; class Cephalopoda; order Sepiida; family Sepiidae; genus Acanthosepion; species Acanthosepion pharaonis. Next base: position 329,815 of record CAHIKZ030001328.1, on the reverse strand, counting down.
TTTATTAATCCGACAGATTATCAGATTTAACTTTATTTTTATTACATACTCGTGTTTAGCATCCACAAAAAATAATTTTTAATAAAAAGTTAATTCTATTTATATATATATATATATATATATATATATATATATATTTCATACGTCATTTTTTTAGATAAAATACATCTAAGAAAAAATTCTGATATTTTAAACAAACAATATTAATTGCTTTTACCGGCCTGAATGTTCGAGTAATTTCACAGAAAATATGCGTTCTCCTAAAGGATAACACCTGTGTCCTACATGGAGCCATCAATTGATTAGATGTGCAATACAATTCAGCTATAGAGTAAAGTCTGGTTATCAAAGCCCAAGTTACTGCTTATAAACAACACATCTTCGATCTTTCCCGAGCGATCATATCTGCTCAAGAAACTTGTCTTAACGCAAACATTGACAACATATTAAATGCATTAAATCCGACAATTAATTAATATATCTTCTGTTTAAAATTTATTTTTTCAAAGGGAAAAATAACGTATAAACAGAAAATGTATTACATAATTCTTGGACTCAATCCATTCATTATAAAAATGGAAAAAACAACAACAACAGAAGAATACTCAGAGCAGGATGAAAGAAATGAAGTACCTTAAATCTCTGTTAAAAAAAAAAGGGAGTAAAACGTTCAAACAATACAGTAAGTAGAGCAAAATTAAAATAAACAAATTCTAATGAGCCAGGGACTAACTACGTAGCTAATCAGGATATATATAACCACACACACACACACACATAAAACAGTATTTAGACAAAACTAAGCGATACATCAAATAGACTACATTATTTTCGGTACTTTCAGTTTAGTGCAACAACCTGAACATTGTGATAAAATCTACAAGAAATTAACGGAATAATTAAGCAAACATTAATAGCTTATAAACATTAGCTTAGAATTTAACGCTGTTCATCTCCAAAGATGCTACATTTAATAAATATTAAACAAGACGGATAACGAAGATGAACAAATGAAGACGACATTACGACGCTTAACTTGTTCGTTTTCAAATCCATAAATATCAAGAGGGTTTCACGAATGTAAATTGTCCGTGTTAATATCGTCGAAGGCGACTTCATTAAATTTGATCTATTCGGCTTACTTTAAAGGAATAATGGAGAACATTAAATGCTTTGATCTAATGTTTTATATAATATACCAAAATTAAATTTAGCAAGAATATCTCGAAAAATAAAAGAAAATAAGTCTTTCCATAAGTAAAAACAAAACAAAAATGCATTCATCGTCTGTGTTTTAATGCTAACAAACACGTGCAAAATGTGGATATATCGTCAACATCGAAGTGATTTTTTTTTTCTTTTTCAACATGTCAGAAGGAAAATGGGACACGAAGCATGTTAACCATCAAATGAAACCAAGGATTTTAAAAGATTATGCATCGGAAAACAAATCCTTTATAATCAGCAGAATTGAAATAGATTTAATCCGGCTGTCTAAGAAAGTAAAATTTTAAAATGTTTTTTGAAGATGGTTATCAAGCGAAACGTAATAATATGAATGTAATATAATCAGATAAACTAGAATTCCCAAATATCTACTTGTCAATAAATTCGATATCGAAGTAAATGTCAATGTGAAGGTCATGTATTTTTACCCAACCGTGTAAAATATCATTTTACATTACAAAGACATCATTAAACAGTAGTTTTGAAATTATTGAAAATTATATTTTTCGGTACTTTCAGTTTAGTGCAACAACCTGAACATCGTTTTTCTTATGTTTACGGCATCCTTAATACTTTCGTATCCGGTTACTGAGTGACAGGAACATGCTTATTATTATGATTCTGATGACATGGGGGAATTAGAACCGAAATGGAGAAAAAAGTATGTCTTAATTAAATAGACTGGAATAAGAAATCCTATCTAAAATATCAGAATGCTTTCCGAGCGGACAATAAAAAAAAAGAAGAGACAAGGCAAACTCGCCTTAGGCTTACGGTCACCTCATATTGAAACGCCGTTTTCTATACGATCACTGAAATCGTCTGATCATTACCTATATGGGTGCATTTAAACTAAAACGTGATCTTAAAGCTCTTTGTCTCGCTCACACACACTTTCTCGCCCAGGGGCACAGTCCTTGTCTCGCCCAGGGGCACAGTCCTTGTCTCGCCCAGGGGCACAGTCCTTGTCTCGCCCAGGGGCACAGTCCTTGTCTCCAGGGCACAGTCCTTTGCCCCAGGGGCACAGTCCTTGTCTCGCCCAGGGGCACAGTCCTTGTCTCGCCCAGGGGCACAGTCCTTGTCTCGCCCAGGGGCACAGTCCTTGTCTCGCCCAGGGGCACAGTCCTTGTCTCGCCCAGGGGCACAGTCCTTGTCTCGCCCAGGGGCACAGTCCGTGTGTGTCTCACGGGCACAGTCCTTTTCTGTTTCTCTGTCTCTCGCTATATATATATATATATATATATATATATATATATACACGTGATGCTGCTGAAAATTACTCAGTTTGAAATCAAGGAGTTGCATGAAGAGTCGGGTATTTATTTTTTAGATTATATTTAATAATTTAAATAGATATTTCCAGTAAACCTTGCCTCATATATATATATATATATACACACACACGTTTCGTCCGTTGAAAAGGAAGTATATATTTTAAATTCTTATTCTGTGTCCCGCATCCCAGCAGCTCATTGTCGACCATGGCTATTCCTTACAATTTCTTGTGTCCCTTCGAAAGTGATTACTTTTTGCAAAGTATCCCGTCATTCCGCCATCTATTTACGCAAGCTCAGCAAATAGGTTGGTCTCTGCTCTCCTTTATCTGTCTTGCCCTCAATACGATATGTGAAGATTAAATTTTACAATTCTTGCTTCCTCATTACGCTTTCTAGAAGGTTAAGCAATTTCTTTCTGATTTTGGGAATAAGTCTTCTTTTTCTCACTATTTTTCTTTAAGACTTCCTCGTTGTTTACTCGTTCAGTTCATTGATTTCTCAGTATCCTTCTGTAGAACAACATATCTTGCCCCCAGATTTATCCTCATGTGTGCAGATTGTCCAGTATTCTTTCATAATGATTGGTGAGTGCAACCTCACCAGTATACGGTATGCAAGTGACACCATTTTTTTGCAGAAACAGAAAGGAGACTGCAGGTACTTCTGTAAATTACAGTAAAAGAACGCAAGAAGAAAAACAAACTAGTGTATTAATTTTAGGAAAACGTAATCTATCGTCATTAACAATAGGGACAGCCCAAAATGCGTGCTCAAAAAATAAAGGACAAAAGTTGTGGATGTGTTTTATTAGACGATGAAAATATGACGCAGAAATCCGAAGATACACTGTAGTAATGAAATATGCTGTTCAGAAAGAAACTCTATATTAACAAGGACGTTACTTTGGAAACAAAGACAGTACTATTACGAGCAATTACCGCTGCATAAAGTTTACAAATAAATATATATATATATATCAAAAAATAACAATTCGCTGTCTAGATTAAGCCAGGTTTATCGGTCTATAGAGTTCGGAAAGACAAACGCCAATATACAAATTAACGATTCAATTACAGCTGGAAAATAGGTTAAAACATGCGTGAAAAGATAGACATTTCTGTGTGGAAAGATGTATTCATTATATTCCGAAGGCAAAAGCTGAAGCAACAAGTTAGCTTCAGTATTTCTTCTGAAATAAAATAAGGTTTTCTCTTTCTCCCTTTTCTCTCTCGTTTTCCTTTTACTTTCATATCAGTTTGTTTCTCTCGAGTAGAGGTATCTTTTGATCTTCTCTTTCTTCAATGTGCTATTCGTTATTCGGATAGGATGATCCGAATCTGTATATGTCCTATATTCTGCAATGCATAAATCATTATCTGGATCATTCACCCAATTGTGTGTGTCGCATATACCTGAATTAAGTGATTGACACGTTTCGCAATTCACCAATGGAATTGATGGAAGCATCATAGCGAGTTGAACTGAATTTCTTCTTTTATAGTGTAATCTGTTATCTCTTGCTGACTCTTAAAGTAAAAAGAGTTATTATTGGCACAAGGTTCGTTTCCACTTGATTCTGCAATTGGAATTTGTGCCATTTGGAAACATTATTCATTCTCTTCAGGTCAGTAATTTCGGTTACACGACGATTTCATGTCCGGTCCGACTTCAAGTTTCCTTAACCAAACTGGCTTCCGTCAATCTTTTCTCGTTCATCATTTGTATTTGGTCACGTGAGTGTGTGAGAATCTATGTTTTGCTTCTGCTCAGACCTGTTGCTGGGTTTAGCCTAAATGTTTCTGAAGTCGGCGGCTATCATATATTTAAAGAGCGGAAGTTCACATGATATATTATTAGAGAGCCTGGAAAGACATGGGTCCCTGAGTTTAAAGTGTGCATAACTATGGGCTTTGAGCTGCTTGGAAGCTACGTGCTAAAACGTAATATCGAACATCATATAAGACAGCAAATCCTGGATCATTGCCTCATTGATAAATTGGCAAGAGATAAGTGCTTCTACAGAATAAGAATGAAGAGAAGCCCGGGCGAAACATGGAGGCTATAAAGAGGTTTTAAAGAAAATATTTTTAAAAAATGGCCACATTTCACCCAGGACAAAAAAAGAGACAGTTGAAATTTTAGGGACATAAGGAGAAAAGAAGGCTTGGAGAATTTGACACACGTAGAACATTCCTTATGTAAAGGGGTGCTTGTAGAGTGTTAGATATCTTAGAAGCTTTAACAAATGCATGGCAGAGTAATGAGGGAGTGTAAGTGGTCAAATTAGTGTTCCACGCTATAAAAGATATGAATTTGTGGAGAGACATGATCGCATATTTCCTGACGAGACAGGGCACATAAAATAAAAATAGCTTGGATCATAGAAAATAATTTCCAGGATATTTTTTGAATAAAATAAGATGAACGAGAGGACAGATGCTTAAAAATAAAACGGATACGATATTTCGTATAGAGTGACGTTATAAAATATAACTGTGTCTGAGTTAGCATAATTGTCAGTGTTGCATTTTAAGGAAGTGTGTTCACGCCGAAACCAAATCTGGATGTATTGTGATAAATGGCTATCATATTAACGCCTTCAATCCAATGTCAAAAGTGACGATAATGATGGTAAGATACAAATGTTATAAGAGAACAATAATAAAAAAAGTAATATAGACAGAAATAAAAAAAAAAAAACATATATATATATATATATATATATATATATATATATATATATATATATATATATATATATATATAAAGACAGAAATCGAAGTGAACGGAAAAGTGTATGGACGCGCGCTAAATCACAATTCTAAGCTGTAGATAATAAATCAGCGGATATGTGGTAAAGAACAGATTTTATGGCATAGTGAAAAATAAGGAAAAAATAGAGCATTGAATGATTGGGGAAAATCCCCAGACATGACTTTAGGGAAAGTGTTAGATTTCATTCAATTAATACTGAAGTTATAACACGAAGATAGAATAGATGACCGTAGATTCCCAAAGGCGGCAAATCGACCATGAAGAATTTTGGTTTAGTATTGTGTGAGTACAAACAAAAAAGGTAAGAACAGATAAATTTGAAAGGAATAAAATATCGAAGCAAGTGATTACAATACTTTGAGATATATAACGTTGAGTGCAAGGCAAAAATTAATAGTATTTTTAGAGGATTTGTTGAAGTTTTCCTGTTGTAGAGAAAAAAAATATTTGATTCCACTTCACATTATGGTTCATATTCTGTCGCTTTCGCGCTCTCTCTCTTTTTTTCTCTCTCTCTCTCTTTTTTTCTCTCTCTCTCTCTTTTTTTCTCTCCTCTCTTTTTTTCTCTCCTCTCTGTCTGTCTTTTTTCTCCTCTCTCTCTCGCATATATATATATATATATATATATATATATATACACACACACTGTCAACTTTTCATATGAGAAAACCCTTTTCCCGTCAATTGTTTCTGTTGAGATCTGCTATTTTCAATCGATTTCTTTAAAAATACCGAACGTTTTATTATTCTACTTTCAAGTAATAATGATTTCATTAGTTTTAATGGGTTTGTGTTCAGAGCCTTATTGGGGAAAAAAAATATTCCGAAATGATTTTTTTCTGAACCGAGACCCAATCTTACATGTTTTTTTTTATTGCTTTTTTTTTATTGTTTTTTAAGATTAAACATTCGATAAAAAACAGACATCAAAACATTTTAAGCAGATTATTTCATTATAAAATGAATATAAATTGGATACTTTTCGCGGGCTTATATATATATATATATATATATATATATATATATACGGTAACCAAAAAAGTTCCGTCCGTTTTTAGAGGACAAAAACAAAACGCTTCGCAGTATGTGTAACTTATATTTAGTCTTCGAAGTAATCGCCATCGGCATCCAGCACCTTCTGCCAACGTGTCTCCAGCTGTTCAATGCCTTTGCGGTAGAACTCGGGGAGGTTTGACACAAAGAAGTCCGTGAGGGTTTTGCGCAAGTCTGCTTCATTGGTGAAGGATTTCCCACAAAGGTGATTATCCAGGGAGTGCAAGAGGTGGTAATAGGATGGCGCAAGATCAGGTGAATAAGGTGGATGGCACAAAGTCTCCCACCCAAGTTGCTGTATGGTATTCCTGACCACTCGCGCGACATGCGACCTGGCGTTGTCATGGAGGAAAAGCACACCATTGCGATTCACCAGTGCTGGTTCCTTCTGGCGCAATGCCTGTTGCACACGTTTCAATTGCTGCGAATATATGTCTCCAGTGACCGTTTGGCCCGTTGATAACAGTTCATAATGAACCACTTGACGACCTGTCAACCAGACACAAAGCAAAATCTTGCGTGGGTCCATAGGCGGTTTTGCAGTGTGAGGGACAACATCCTGAGGAGACAACCAATGTCTGGAACGCTTGGGAGTTTCGTACAGAACGCACTTTCATCACTGCTAAGCATTCGATTGCATAAGGATGCGGTACAATGGCGAGAAAGCAGCGATACGCAGTCTGCCACTCGTTGTCCCTTGTGGACCTCCAACAGCATTTGTGGAACCCACTTGATCAGTTTGTACGTCCTACCTGGGCGGTGAAAGTGAAGTGTAACTGTTTCATCGGAAACGTTGAACTGTCTTGTAAGTTCACCACACGTTAGACTAGTGCCCTCTTCAATGGCCGCTTCAGGACTCCGTCATTCAAGACCTGTGGTCGTCCACTGCAAGGCTCATCATGGAGAGACAAATCTCCCGACTTGAATTTTCGAAACCAACGCCTTGCAGTATGTTCATCCATAGCACTATCCCCAAACGCTTGACATATTCGGCGACTTGACGCAGCTGCTTATAAGCCCACTTTGAATTTGTAAAGGAAACAGTCCCGAACGAGATCTCTAGACACTTCCATCCTTCTCACAGCTGTCAGGCTTCTAACTGATGGCCGGACGCGTTGTGCGCGTTTTTTATAACGTCTGATGTTCCTACTTCCGGCTGTCCGAATTTGAAAACAATTGCTACACGCATTTCGTATATATTTCAACTTCATTCAATGACTAATCAATAAACGGACATAACTTTTTTGGTTACATTGTGTGTATATATATATATATATATATATATATATATATATATATATATATATAAAAATGTTAACATGTCAAAAAGTTAAACTGTGTCAGGCGATTCATTATTTAAAAGGACATCACCAAAATAAAATATTATTCTTATTGATGGAAATCTGTATATGTGGTGGAGGAAATGCTGAAGTCTGTTTTAATTCTGTACCAAAAGAAAATGCAGAAGTTATACAGACGGTAAATTAAAAAAAAATTCCGCGCGACGTGTCTAAACGTATACACCCAACCGATTGCATTTACAAAATACAAACCCACATGTTCTCATTATTCATTTTATCATAAAAATAAAGTTTTAGGTTTTGCATAATTAAAATTTACAGCTTTATTTTTGTGATTATGGAAAATATTTAGAACTTAAAATGGTCAATCTCTGCTTTTCCTCTATCCCTTCATCTCTTCCCAGCTGAAGAAGCATGATTTCTTCACCTCCTCTTCGTACAAAATGCCAAAACCTTATAGGTTTCTTTTAGTTCAGAAATGTGAAACGTCGACGCCCAGCATGAGCCATATCGCAAAATTCATACGATTGTCATGACTAGAGAGAAGCCAAATTGACTTGTCAAAAATCCACGGATATGTCTTTTGCACCAATTCTGTGTCCAATTGGTTTTGTGTAGTTGGTAACCAGGGCAACACATCACTGTTTGCTACACACTGTTCACTTTCATTCCTTCTTCCATGAAATCAAGGGTAATTTTGAACCTTCAGAAGAAACAGCGTCCGAATCCGAGACATCAGTTGGTTCCTGTTAATAAAAATTCTATACGTTTGGTAATGTTTGTTGGTGAAGTAGCACAAACCCTATACTTTTGCCGTCGAGGGTATGACGATAAACTATATCCGCGGCCCAGATAAGACCATAAACCACATTCGAGAGCAAGACCTCTGACCAGGTTTTGAGGAGCGTAGAATCACCTCTTAATTGCTGGTGTCCCTATGTCCGCCATGATCCGGGGTGGTAGCACCTGTTAGGGTCCCAGTAATGAATAAATAATTAACCCCCAAACTTGGGTCAAAACGGGTAAAATTAGGTCTTAATACGAGCAAAATATCTTTTTAAAGAATTATTACCCGCAATATTTGATTTAAAGAAAAAATATTACCATCAATACATTATTACCAGTAATACTTTTGTGGAAAAGATACTACCAGCAGTGAGATCTTGTCGGTATTAAATAACCCATTAAGGTCGAAATGCCGTAAACCTAACCAAAACTATAGTTTTGCTTACTGACCTCAACAGTAAAAGAAGTACTTGCAGCACGAAGCATTTCCTCCAGCAATTCCTTCCCTATATCAAGCAGTTTCTGCTTGAAGGCAGCTGAGAACATCAGGCTTTGTTTAATCCCCTGTTTTGTAGCTCCCAATCCTCTTTCAAAATAATATTTAACGACCTATCCAAAATATTTAGCTCTCCTACCATCTTCTTCATGCGTTTTTGTAGATTTCTTTTCATCGCATTCTCCTGGTATGAACTAAAGATTTTATTCCTTGAACTGGATTTGATGAAGTTTTCTCCTCTTGGAACGTCTCCCACATATTGAAAAAAAAACACGCTTTTGTCTGCGAACATTCAACAGTTTTATCAAATCCAAATATATTTAACTACCTTCATACCTGCCATTTTTCAGTAACACAATTTCATGAGGTTTGTTTGAGCTACCATACTGGAATTTTAATCAATATAAAAAAAATGTTTCGAAGCAACATACAAAATTTTAAATAGGTATGTTTTAATTTATGTTTAATATAATGAGTAAATTCTTATAATTAAATAATTGGTAAATGTTTATACCCGGTAGTTATCAAACTTTTTGTTTTTATCGCTTTCGTTTATTTTTAATATACTGAGACTAAAGAAACCTGTTAAAATAAGTGTTATATTTAAGCATCTGGACACAAATTTAACGTGCGAAATCAGTGCACTTTCTGTATATTTTCGACTTAGTAAATTACATTACCTTTAAATTAAAGTGGCATTTTATAAATTCAAATTATGGAAAGTTGTTATATAGGAATAAAGTGTCGCTGCCTAATCTGGAGTTTGAACATATATCAACAGAGAGCAGACACAGGCGATCCCATTTTGAATAAGTAGATCACGTGATGTTAAAGGAAATATATATATATATATATATATATATATATATATATATATATATATATATATATATATATATATATATATATACTATCCTCTATTATATACGGGTCCCTATTCTTTGTACTATTCGCTATACTATTTCTCTATACAGATCCCTATACTAGAATGTTTCGTAAAATATCTCTTTCTTGGTTCATATATCTAATTCCAGTATGTCGCACCAATATATTTGCAATGTTTATTACAGACTATAATGTAAATTCCTACATCCGTTCTTCGGTATTTATAAAATCTCTTTAGAATCCGTTGGAAGGTATTTTATTAAGTTTAGGTACATTCTTTGTAACTATTGTCTATAGGTAGTAAAATGTAACTAGATTTTATAAATATATTTACAACCTTCAGTGTTTTATTTCTGTGAATTACATTTCAATTCATCATTAAGTACATAATTATGATATTCAAGGCACTAGCTCTTTGGTCTATAAATGCCGAGAGATGTCACATAATGAATGATTTATGCTGATACCGTAAGTGCGTATGTATATATTAAGTGCAAGAGTAAGTTAAAATTAATGTCTCTGAAAACACACGTATTTATATAGAGGTATATAAACAATTCTTTATGACCTTACTTGCATATATATTTATTTCAAAATGCATATACCAAAATTAGGACGTCCACTGTCCTGGCGCATATATATATATATAAAATTTGTGTATATGGTAAATTATTAATGGCTGCTATTTTTCCAACCTTTGATCTTTTTCGATATTTCCTCACTGTTTTTGTCACATTTATCAACATAAATACATTTCTTCGTTTGTATCTAATCTCGAATCCATTCAACCTGGGAAATAGGTTAATGCATCTATTTCTCAATCATTCACCTTTTTGCCTCAATCCAATCCCCTGACCGTCTGCACGAATCGATACCCACATCATAAACTTACACTGCCATGTTCGGTGTCAACGGAGGCAAAGGACGCTTCGATTGATTTAGATATTGGCAGGATATGTTGTAGACTATTGCAGTTGACTACTTTTATGTGTAGAAGTGAACCGTCAGAGAATGAAGTACAGCTACCTGAGAATGTGAGATTTAGTCGGCTGTATTGGATTCGATTCATTGTCTCCTAGTTAGATAAATGCGCATCGAACTAGGCGAATCAGACATTTGGTCCCGTTCCCCGAGGATAACATTTCTCGATGTGAAAGAACGGGATTTAAAAGTCTAGGAATTCCACTTATTATTATTAATATTATCTATGTTATTATTAATAGTATCATCAGTATTATTGATGTTATTCATAATACTAATTTGATGATTAAAAAATAATTGAAGTATCCTTTTTATACTTTAGCTAATATCTGTCAGGTAAGTGCCATCCATGCTACACTTTTTGGCTATAATTTATCTTTGGATACATAACTGAAGAGACAGAATTTTCCAGCAGTAGATTGCCATGCCTTTCTGTTTGGTTGTCATCCATGCCAACCGTGGTTAAAGAAACTAGCTAGTCAACCCATATCTGGCGAAGAGAGATGTATTAATACCTTTCCCAAGGTTATTTGTATGTAAGTGAATCTAACAAATTCTACTGGAATTCGAACTCGTCTCTCCATTACACCACAACGCACGTTTGTTGATATACCATTCCGATTTTTGACCTATCGTTGGAGTGAAGTGGAAACCAGTTTCATCTGAACTTAACCTTTATCCATACTGATTTCAGTGATGCATACGTGTGGATTATTTGAATTTTTCATCAAATATCCAGTTCTTTTAATCTTGAAGTGGCCTTGCAAACCTGTCACTAATGTAAGTACGGTCGATATTTAATGTTTCACAACTTGTTCCCCAGACACAAAATGACAACCGAATTCCTATTACTGATATTTTATTAAAGGGTAATATATTTAATCTTTCAGCATCACAAAACTAAACAAGCAAACAAACAAAATAGTAAATAGAAGCTTGATGCACAGAAATATTAAAATATAATACAAAGATACCCGGAAGACTGTTTCTGGGCTAAAGGGGTATTTCGCCCATTGTACGCTTCGGCATTCTTCAGGTGATTAAAATTTCGAACGTAACCTTTTATTTCGTCCACTGGGGTAGATTGTTCTAGTTCCACGTGACATGACTCATCCAGATGCCTCATTTGTTTCCCTTTAATTCAACTCCCGAAGTTTTTCTTTCACCACTGCTGTGGCCTGTTTTTGAATTCCCAACTCTTTGGTTCTAATCAAAGACACATGTTTTGATCCAGTGACTAGACCCAAAGATTACTGAGATCAATACCAGGCCACGGCAGTGGCGAACCAAGACTTGGAGAGTTCAGTTAAAGAGAATCATCTGGAAGAGGCATCGCACGTAGAACTAGAACGATATACCCCGGTGGACGAAATAAAGTTCTGGTTTGAAATTCTAATTACATTAAGAAGGCTGGAGCGTGCAACGGCCGAAACGTTGTGAATATGGCAATGAAAATGAGGATAACAGTCCGGATAATCTAAATAATATAAGTACTCATAATCTCTCATCTTAGAGATATAGAAATATATAGAGCGTTGCTGTAGTTAATATAACTTTGTTAATCTTGGGAATTTAAGCAAATTTATATCACGTGACACCTCGAGGTGCAAAATATACTTGCGTGTATGTATAGACGAATAATATACTATTTATATTATTCGGACAATTGTCCTCATCTTTGTTGCCTTATTCACGGGGCTGGAATATCGAACTAAACCCTTTATTTCGCTCGCTGGATTTGACTTTTCTATTTTTCCGTGCCATGTCTAATTGATGTCAGTTATCAGTTACCTTTTGTTAATTAACCTCTCCAAGTACTCCACTGCCTTAACCAGGTATTGAACTCCCAAAACGTTGGGTCTTGTCACTGGACAAAAAAAAAACACATTTATTCAGTGTGGCATGTGGAAAGTGAGTTCAATACTAGGCCACAGCAGTGATGAAAGAAAAACTTGGGGATTTGAGTTAAAGGGAAAAAATGAGGCATCCAGAAGAGGCGTGTCACGTGGAACTAGAAATTCTACCCCAGTGGACGAAAACAATGTAAGTAGCAACGCTCTATTCTCATATATTATATATATATATATATATATATATATATATATATATATATATATATATATATATATATATATATATATCCTTCAAGAAATGTATTGTTTGTCTGGTTCATGGGTATCATTCCTAGGTCATTAGTAAAGAGTCTAATCTTTTACCTATATTTCTGGTATTATTAGGTTCTTAATCTGGATGATTTTATTTCTTTTCAAATTTTCCATTAATTTCATTTAGTTGATAGCGTATAATCGCACTTATAAATGGTTTTTCATTAAGACGGATCAAAGTCAGCAGTAAATCAGTGTTATTGGTGAGAATACATTTATTCAACTATTGGATCATGTTATTTAAGACATGGCAATTATGTGTGAAAAATAATATCGCCCAAATGTCCGCCAAGGCTTCGGCGGCACACCTCCACTCGATAGTCAAATTTTTTGATGATATCTATGTATAGTTGCTCCTCGATCTCATCAATATGCCTTCTCATCATTCAAATGTTGTATTTTTGTTGGCTTAGACTTTACTTTTTCGGTGAACCCAAAGGAAGAAATCTAAAGGCGTTAAGTAGCACGATCTTGGTGGCCAATTGACATCACTGTTTCAAGAGATGATGCGATGTGGAAACTTCTCATTGCATTTCTGTTTGAACGTCCATTTTCGTAAGATGTTTCGATAAATTTAACACGTTGTTTGACTGGCAACTTCAACCATAGAAAACCTAACAAATAATTAAGTTGTTAAATCTGAAAGAAAAATAAAAATTCATTAGACTCTTAAACTTAATTCACATATAAATCGGTCGAAGTTATTGGAACGCCTTTTATAAAGCCCAAAACTTTTCAGATTTCTAGAGCAGATATTCGTCCGGTTATAAAAGCTGTAAATCTCTTCAATATTTACTTCAGACTTTCAAACAAATTCCCCCATAGTATCAACGCCGACACTTCTGTATCCGAACAATTCTTATTATGAAAGGTTTTAGAACATTTTGCAGTTATTGTCAAGTTATTACAATTTTACACGCTGTGTATCTCAAGGAAAACCTTGACGTTTATTCATACATCTTTTTAATGTTTCACTAAAAGATAACTACTTCAAATATAGGTTTCTTGCTGGTTGGTTCGTATATATTAAAAGTTTATGCAGTCTATATTATTTGTTTTCCTTGCTATCCTGCGTTCAAACGATAATATTTATAAAAGACCGAAGACGTAAACAAGGAAAACAAAGAAGCTGAATTAATTATTCCATGAAGAATTGAGATTTCGACGATAGCAATAACGATAAAAATACTGAACTATTCCTAAAGGTTTGAGATTTGCTATTCATTGGCAACATATAATCGTAAATAATTGAATTCAAAATAAGCTGAATAAATACTAGGGTTTTCTCATATAAATAATAAATTTCAGAAGGGTAATATGACATCTATAAATATGCAAAAATGGAAGATCTGCGAACGTGTTTAAACTGTTTATAATGGTGTGGGGTCAACTTCACTGACTTTCCTGAAATTGCTACTAGGGGACGTTCTTCAGCACTATAAACACTGATATAATTTTTCTCACCCTCTTCTAAATTTTTTTCCGCTTGCACGTTAACATGTATATCTCTCGCGGGAAACCGAGTTTCCCATTGTGAGTCACTTGAACAAACCACACACATGTCACATCCTTTGAACCAAAAAAATTTTACACATACTTTCGTTACAGACATAATTGTCTTTGTCACATGTATACCTTTTTTGTTAATATTTTATCATTTGTTTTCACACACACACACACACACACACACACACACATATATATATATATATATATATATATATATATATATATATATATATATATATATATATGGCTTTTTGTTGTCTGTTGGATTTATTGACGTGGATCAGATACCGAGTACACAGTTTTTGTTGTTGATATTCTAGGAGAAACTTGATTTCCCAACAGCAACACACTATGTTACTAACGGCCCGCAACAATGGTTACATGATTTGAGTTGAATAGTTAATAAAGACATTTATATTTGAGCAGTATTGGTACCAGTTAATTCGCAAAGAAATATCACATAGTAAATGAATAACAATTACTAAAATTAATATAATCTTTCGGAATATTTGGAAATGAGGAAATATTATTCGCATTATCTGCTATCACTATTGTTCTCAGCTTTGTTTTTTTTGTTACTATCACACAATTTCGGTCACTATAGTGTACGGACTCCTTCAGATATCCGCTGATCCATGTAATTTCGAAGTTAACCTGTTTAATTTACGGGGTAGAATATTCACCTCCAGGTTTTTCATTCTATGACAGGTTATTCATATTTTGTACTGCTCAATTTTTGCTTGCACTGTTTCCAGAGTTTAATTTCCTGCATTTTATGTTCACAATGAATGAGCAGTTGTTTCCGTTTGATATTGAGGTGCAAAAGACTTCACAAATAGCCGTCACCTTTTACAACATCCACGCATAACGGAGAAAGTCTTCTTTCTACTTCTGGAAATAATTTTTTCTCGATATATGAACTCCTTTCTTGTTGACTGTAACAGTTAAATGTATTTCTTAATATTTACCCTGTAAGATGTTTGGGGGCACTCAAATCATAGCACAGAAAATAAAAAAAAAATTACTTCAGAGGAATAAAGTATAAACAGATAATAGTAACGGCATGTTAAATTGTACATTAATATCGTAAATATGTTTTTTATACTGTGGGTGTGTTATTGGTTACAAGAGTTTAAAACGTTGCATATAATAAAAAGAAAGAAATCATTCATATTATCACAAGCAATGCCCCCAGGAGAAATTTGACGTGTTAACTGTCTAATGGTTGGTAGAAAAGAAATAGAATTCAACGTCTTTTAGCAGGATATCCGTTACGACAGGAACATTTCTTTTTGCATGCTGGGAGAATTTTCATTATTTTTTTTATTTATTTAATACATCGTTTTAATGTTATTTATTTTATTCATAATAGATATTATTATTATAATTATTATTTTATTTTTATTTATAAAATAATAATAATGATAATATCCGTACAAGGTTACTGAAGGCGTTTGGTGTACAATCAGTAAGAGGTAAGAATTGCAGATTGAAAATACGTAATAAAGATAAATATGAAAGCTAGATTTGAAAATGTCGTTGTCGGGAGAGCATCTTCAAAGTAGTGGTTTGTGAATAGAAGCTGGTTGCGAGGAACACCACAAGTAATGAAATAAGACTTCAGTGAGGATGGTTTGAATTAGTGAATATGACATGCCGACTCTTAGGAGTGAGGGTTAGAATTAGTGGAACTAAAACAAAAGTTAGCTCGTAAGAATTTTTTCCGCAGACATACCGATAGAGGAGCGAGAGATTTTCAACGTTTCGTGGAAAAAAAGGGGTTGCAGTGTGGGAAAGAATTCATCACCCAAAAGACTGCGTAGACAACATTGACCTCTATTAAAACTAGAAAGTGAAACCTGTGCAGGCTTCAGGCCGGAATTGGAAGCAGATCTCCATTTTTGGTCTGATCTGTCTTTCGTAAAGTTAAAGCATAGCAGGAAGTGCCATGTACTAACACGCGAATTAAAAAAATAAAACAACAAAAAAAAATCTAGCATTTTTAAAATACCTTATATCGACGAATTTTATATGCTAATTCCACAAGAGGTCTCTGATCGGTCTAAATCCCAGTATGTGCTCATGGCAATGAGCCTCTTTGAGAGAGCACCATGGAGTGATTCCAAAATTCAAGGTATGTTCGTTGATGACTAGTTGTCACTAGGTAATAAGCGTGGCAGGTTAGTTTTCACAAACTGTGCTGTTAGAGCTCGTTCGGATGAGAGATCAGCTGCCGGTCTCTGTTAATCTAGATGCTTGGAAGGTAACTCCTTTACTGTTTTATCATAAGCTTAGATATTCTCTAAAGATAGGAATGTGCTCTTGGGCAGAACATTAGTAAAAACAGGAAGATTGTAGAACAGAAGCGATTCTCATGTGACACCTGTATTATTTTCATGGGCCTCGGTCTACTAGTCATTAAAAAAGACTTTCTAGAGAGAAACAACCAGTTGTTGATAATAGCTTAAATTGTTTACTGAAGCAACTAAAGATCTGAAGGGCCGGTATGACGAGGGCGATGGGCACTCTACTGCCTTCTTGAAAACAGGACGTACATATTTATCATTCAACCGTTGTCGGGAGATCATCGAGGCAATGCAAACGATCCTTTCCTTAGCTGTATACTATGTGCTCCCCAGGGTTACATGCAGTTTTGGATAAAGAGTTACTTCCTCTTAGACCTGTTGCCACCCAAAACTATAGAACCCTGTCTTGTCCTGCTATTTACCCATAAGAAGTTAATAGCACGTAAATGAATGTAATGGACCTGACTGGAATTCGATTTCGGCTCTCCGATTCCTCAATCCGAGCCGAATTACTCCACCGTGCCTCTCAAATCATACACTTGAAATCATCCATAGATATAGGAATCACTTCTCCTTCAGGAAGATGTTGAATGATTTTACCAAGATCTGATTTAACTGTGGGTTAGACACAACGAGTAGGATTTGTCTGGGTCGGTAGTCTCCTACAGATCAAGGCTTTTGATAAGTATGAAAATTCATTGTGAAGAGCTTTTCTTTAACTGAGCAAGAGATAACCCCAGGACCATTTATAATAGTAGGTTTTGACGCTTTACATCAATTCAGAATATTCGTAGATATCTTCCAGACATCAAGTGATCCAGATTTTTTGCTTTCAACTTTGCCTTTAGCTGTATTTTCAAAGCTGCAACAGCCATTTTCTAGATGTCTCTTGCCATTATTGAGCATAGTTCGAAATATAGGGTCAAACTACATAGTGTTCGGTGGGAGATTATCAAAACGAACCTAACCTTATATGCAGATATATGTTCAGCATTTTGTATTGTACGAATGGATGGCAAATGTTGGATTGTGGAAGGTTTTTCAAACGTTGCTAAGAGCGACAAGTGATAGTATTTGGAGTGCCATGGTACAAGGTATAGGAGGTTGTGGAGTGCCACAATTGGTAACGTCATGAATGGACAGGGCGCATGTAATAAAATAGTGTCCTCGTTTATTTCGCTCAGAAAATCACGCTTAAACTGATAGTTCCGAGTTTTTTTTTCTAAATCGTTTCACTCCCAAGCAAAGCTATAATACCACGAGGAGGCAGGAAGGTTACAAATAGGGAAATAGGATAAGACATAAATGAGGAGACGTGAGAAAATAATAAAGGAATAGGTTTCCGGAAAACAGAAGATAGCGACTGACGTTGCATTTAATTTTTGAAGAGTGTAAATGGCAGGGAGTCAAGAAATCGGAAGGTTGTTCCAAAGGTGCGAAGTGCGAGAAAACACAGAATAGAAGTTGCATCTAACTAGTTAATCAGTAAAAAAAAAAAAAAAAAAAAGATGAAAACTAGTTGTAGTAGATTGCTTAAATTCATACAGTCGAGGCACTATGGGAAAATGCTCATCAGTACAGTTGTCGTGAAAATATTTGAGAATAAGAGTGAAATCAAGATTTCAGTTGTATTACCTTACAGACCGGCCTTTGAAATTTGTCAACTATCCCGTGATATATAGCAGGGAACCAGACAAAATATAGCAACAGTATCCAATGCACGGACGAATGGTTGATTTATAAACGTGCTAGCTGGATTCTGACGACTAAAAGTTTCATGTGCGACACACAGTGCACCAGCCTTCCAAATAGTAGACGTAATAATTGATTCAATATGGTAGTTCTACTTTGACCGTGAAAAAGCATGTGCTGAAGAATGTGTAGTGTTTGTCTCCTCGTTTTGAGCTTCAACCATATTAATGGCATGCAGAAATGTTTTTTTGCTATTAAACGGGAAATGCATGTCGCTTTCTTTTGGCAGGAATGTCAGCATTCATGTTCAAGTAATATTCTGGATGGCACTCTTTAATATTCTCTCTACTTATGCCAAAGAATTACGCGAGTTATAAGCTTTTGCTCACCACAAACTTTTCTGGGCGTACATACCACTGATCAATATGTCTTTCGCATACGTTAAAACAAAACTAACCTTTTTGCACCTCACAAAATGACACTATATGGCAAACTTGTCTTCGCATGCATCAAATGATGGGTCTAAATCTTAAAGTTCCGGGGTAGCTTGTCTGAATTTCTTCGACACGCACGGGATTGCCTTGTAAGATTCCGACCATTTATCGACAAGATATTCCTCTGAAGCTTACCGTTAACAGAAAATAACAATATAAATCTTTCTAGAGGCGAAATACTTTTCGTTATTGAATTTCGTTCAGTGTTGCACAAAAGGGTATTCACCTATGAAAACTAAAATAAATAAACAGGTATAGAAATTCCTGAAGAAACGTGCTTGAATTCTTGCAATATAGCAGAAAGCAAGCAAGCACAAATAAGTGGTTTCTTCTATGTTAATACATTGTTTCCTTGTCAAGTTACATTGATCCTTCTATAATATTTGAACGATATTTTTCAGTCGCATACGCGGTTTTTTTTTCTGTATGCAACCTTTTTTCTCTTTCTAATAAACTTGAAAGCGTTGTCGCGGAAAAAATTCTCAAGTCCGTCTTTTCGCTGAACACACTTCAATCACATGGACCCAAATCCTTCAGAATTATAGAAAATAGCCTAAATGTACATGCTTGTAAAGGTTTTCTTTCGGAAATGCTCACAGCTTTAAGGCAGCTTTTTAGATTTACCTGCAATTCAAAGGATCGATTAATTCTATGATCGATTAATTCGGTGACACAGAAAAAAAAACATGTCAGAATTTACGCGAATTCAGCAAGTGAACGGTAATAAGTAAGAATTGGAGACGTTAAAATCAAGCAAGCAGAGAAATGTAACTGCGCTGTTAGTATTGTAACAGGTGACGATAATGTGTCAAAAATGAGAAGGCACTTCAGAATTTTGCCTTCCAGAAGCTTAGCAAATGATTAAGATACACAAAGAATATTTGTCAGGAACGAAGAAACATAACAAATGTCTCCTCCTATATGACAGTCGATTCTGGATAATTTCACTAGATATGAAGAAATGTGGTTCTAAGGATAGTATGAATACAATTTCCAGGACGTATGAAGAAAAAAAACTTTAAACAATGGATCTTAAAAGACACTTTTAATTAAAACGATAAAGAGACATTTAAAATCTGTGGGATGCATAACGAGAAAAGGGTGTTGAGTTATTAACACTCAGCAGATACTGATATCTGTAAGTGTCATGGCTCGTAAGTGAACTACTTTGGGTGCCAGAACGTTGACAAAGGTGATAAAGAGTTGTACATAGTTACAAAGGATGCGATGTTTCATATATTCAAGTAAACAGCAGACCGTAAGCATAAAAATATGGAGGATGAAGCTAATGTGAAATGATATAGGAAAATTTATACTTTTTTGCATAAACCTGTGTGCACACACACACACACACACACACATATATATATATATATATATATACACACAGTGGCAGCATGTTTCATTAAGATATCTCATTAATTATTGCACATATGTTTTATGTGTTTACAGTAGATAGTTTTAAATATGTAGGTTTCAACAAGTTGTAATTATTTTTTTCTTTAACACACAGGCATTTCAACAAATTAGGTATCTCCCTTGACGTTTCCACGCGTGTCTACATGATAAAATTCAAAAATTTTACAGTACATAACCTTGGCATTTTTCAATCCTCACGTAAAAATTTAATTTTCAGAGGAACACAACAATTTTATCTTAGAAACAAACAATATCTTGATTACGGTATTGTGCTAATATCGAAAGTGCATGGATATGCATCAACATGGTAATTTTCTTTTCTTTTTTCCTTTAATAAGGAACTTCCCCGTAATTATAAGAGGATCCTATTAAAAAAAAAAAAACTTGTCTAAATTCATTGACTGACACACACACACACATATATATATATATATATATATATATATATATATATATATATATATATGACGTTGATATTAGTGGATACTCGTATTTGAAACGGGCGCACCATATTAATTTTACTTTAAAATGTTTATTACGTTTATCGGCCTGATTATTCAGGAAAGACTGACATCAGTAATGTAAAATGTTTAAGGTAAAAATATACATGGAGGGTCTATTTTTGATTCGAATATCCACTAAGTAATAACTCTTGACGTAATAAAAAATATCGGATTAAAAATAATTTATTCATTCGAAATTTTATATATATATATATATAATACAGCGTGCGAATCGTAGTAAAGAAAGAAATTATCGTGTTTTGTTTGAATTGCGCCGCGTTCGTTTCACACGCTTTCACAAATATACTCTTCTCAAAGGTATGTATTCTTTTCTTCCCATCCTGTACTTAATAAAAGGTTAAACTGACCCCTTTAAACATGTTTGGTAACTATGTTTAAATAAACTCTTAGTTCAAATTGGAGAAATGTTTAGAGTTTTTCACACTGTACATTTTTATCATGGATTTTTTGTGAAAAGTATGGTTCCCCTACACAAGCCTTCACTGCTATAATAAAAAAAAAAGTTTAGGTTGTCTGATTGTTCAGTTAGCAATCTTTATACAACTTTGTATCAGACAAACACAATATTCATTTTACCTTCACTTAACGCTTCTCAAGTATAAACATTGTCGTAAATGTGGCCTATTTGTATCTTTATTTCTCTCTCAGTAATTCAGAATATTTAAAAAGTAAAAAAAAAAGCTTATCCAATCGACTTTTGCCTTCAAATAATCCCCTTTTGTGGTTGAGCTTTTACTCTTTAATTCTTTTGTCAAAACCCATTTTCCTCTTTTAATCGATTATAGAAAAGTTGTTTCATACAGATCAATCAAACAATGACGTTCTCAAGGCTCATACTAACGATCAAGAGACTATGCATCCATACAATATTTGCTTTTATAAAATTATTTACCAAGGGCATATAAGACGCAGCTTATGTCACGAGAAATTAATAATTAGTAAAATTACATACAGCCTAAGATATATTTATGAGGTATTATTTTGATTAAATAAGCTATGATTACAATAAAAGGAAAAAGAAAAAAAAGAAACACTAGTCTATAAAAACAATATATATATATATATATATATATATATATATATATATATATATATATAATAATAAAAATAAAAATCAATTATTACAATTGAGCAAAATGGTACAGTTACCTGGATGTTGGATCTTTTTATTCTTCCTGTAAGTATATGGTTGTTATCAGGCATTGTCATCCACGTGCTCCATTGCTCATTCATGTTTAAGTCTAAGCTAATAGGAGTAAAAATAGGTAGCTAATGCAGAAATACCTCCCACATAATGGTAAAATATTAGTGACAATGGTTTAATCTAGCTAATATCTTAGCATTATGAGGAAGGTAATTCTGCCACCATGCGATAATTAATATATATATATATATATATATATATATATATATATATATATATATATATATATCATGAATTATTCACACAAAAAAACAAATGCAAAGGTTAATAAATTCGTTCATCACCATATTTGTACATGAACGCACAACTGTAAAAAAATTTAAAATCAAACTCAGCGTTGCTACTGCGCGCTCCAAAAACAATAACTCATTTCCAATAGCATTATCGGATACAACAATACATATATTTTCGTTGTCCTCTTATTACTAAAAGAAAAAACAAGAACAACATCTATTCCATACCTGGAGATATCTGTAGGAACAGACGAAAGCTTGTAGTAAAAATAAGAACTAATACGGCAGAAATTTATAGAAACAAGGATCTTTTCATTCATAACGGATTCGGAGGTTTTTGTATATTATTTGAATTGTTTGCGATGATGGATTTCTCGCCAATTAAATCATTAACCTTTGCATTTGTTTTTTGTGTGAATAATTCATGAATTTGTAAATTGATTGCATGTTTATCGTAATATATATATATATATATATATATGCACAGGATAATCTATAAATTGAACCCCGTGTATTTAGGAATAATCACATGAAGTCCAACATGTTTACAAATTTTTTTGTAAGAAACTCTGTAATATGTCTACTTATCAGCCCATGTATATGAGAAAAATTAGCCAATTACTGAAAGTTTTATATTATAGTGTCTACATTAATAAACATCTTCTTTTACATAAAAATATATCATTAATAAAAAAAAAATGAATACAATAAATAACGACATTATATTTAAATTGAATTATTTTATATATTTATTGATATAAACTGTACATGAATTCCTGTCAAACGAATCTTTATTGGATGAAGGCCAGATTATTTGAATGATGTTAATACCAATATTTGTTCTACTTTATTTATATTTTACAAATCAAAGATACGTGCATTTTCTTTCAGAATCACTGCAACATAATTATATATCATGCTTGCAAATAACTATACAAGCCTGGAAATTTGCATTGACTATAGGTTTTAATTTCCTGATTTTGATGTAATTACCCTATTTCCTTTATGACATATATATATATATATATATATATATATATATATGAGAGATGCATGCTTCATTAAATAATTTAAGTTTTGTCTATTTATTTATGCAAATTCCTTTCAGATCGTCTGATAAGCTTAATAACATTATCATTGAAAGACGAAAGAAAATCACCATATTGATACATGTTGTTTTTTTTTTGTTTTTTTTAATCCTATCTAAGTATTCGGCTTACATAAGCCATCATCAAAAATGACAACATTACAATATATTAAAGAATACACAGTTATTGCAATAATGCTAATCTGTTTTTGTTTGCATGGAAGATTTCCAAGTAACGATAAACTCGTGCATACGAGACGCTTGAAGGGAAAATCACACCGCGGATCATGACATCACACGAGAATGAAAAGGAGAAGTGTTAGATATGGGAAGCCGTTGGCATAAACCAATGGCTTCTGTTATCAATTATAGACATTTGAGTATATTTGTAGAGATTTCATAGTTTTTTTGTTGAGGTTAGGTTTCAACTTTTATGTGTATAGCTTCTAGAATTTTTAGTTTTTGTTTGTTTTCATGTTGTTTTCCGAAAGGATTTTGTATATCCGGCCAGGCATATTGTTTAAATGCCTAAAAATGTTAGTTATTATTTTAAGCTTTGACTGACGATTGCGTTTAAGCTTGAAAAGAATGTGCCTATTGTATATTGACTCCAATGTTTACTTTAATATTTGAATACACTTTGTCCCTCATATTAATCACTTTAACCCATATATACCATAAAAAGTATATTTTTTATTATATATCCTGGCGAGAGAGTGAGAGCAGTTATCTTTGTTTTGAATTTTCATTTAGAATGTGTATGTGTTTGCTATAATAAATATGATAACCAAATAAGACAGAACTCACGGACTTGGATCCAATGATTTAATGAGTTTAACTCTCAGCAGTCCTCAGATGACAAAAACAATGATTTTTGGTTGTGATTATACGTTCGCTCAAAGTGAAACTTAGCGTAAGGCTTTGGACCTTACTCTCCACTGTATTTTTTTTTTTTTTTTTTTTTTTTTGTAATATTGATACACTGTTTTGGTCTAATTTCTAGAGGTTTTGAACAATTTCGCTACTTTTCATTTTTTTTTTCTTTTTCGTTGTTGTGCTTTCTTTTCGATCATTTGTCTGCTTTCTTGATTTATCTGGGTTTCCTTTTTCATTTATTTTCTCTTTCTATGTATTTATTTTATTTTGGCTGACTTAGTATTGGTACCGCTTCTCTTTGAGGCATAATCAATAGTTGCTTCGTTTGTTTTGATTATATAATCTCGCACGTGTATAAGTTTGAAAACAAAACAAACTAAAAAACGATAGGTAACGATTGCTTGATATATCTCTTTGTTTAGGTAGATGTTTTGTTTTAATGTAACTTGGCATTATTTGAATACTGGTGTCTGACCACTTTCAAATTACTTCGTTTCGTTTTTAAGATTTGGAATTACGAAATATTTTTTGTTCGAATAATTTTTAATATGGCCGTCATAATTATGTGGCCGTGCCAACGAGTATCATACATGTCTCAAATAACGCCGGGTAACTGATTTTAAATTGCATATCCATTGCTCAAAGTAAATGTTCCAAGTTCTAATATTTTAACTTTACAATTAATAATTTTAATATCGTTTTACGTTAACTGTGTGCTACTTACAAATTTGGAGATTCAAAAATTATTATTAAATATTTGTTTATACTAGCTGAACTTTTACTATCATTCGTGAGGTTGCAACTTAAAATAGTGGTCCTTTATAAAACGTACGTGGTTTCTGCAATATATTTGTATATACAATGGACATATAAAAAGTCTAAATGACATTAGTGTTTAGGGTCAAGCTGTAATTGCACTTGTATATTTATGTCAAGAGTAATGTGCTGTATAATAATTTACTAATGTTAATATTAGCCAATTCCCTATAAGGAAACATTTGGCATTTATTTACTGAGGATCCAGTACATCTTTCCGATGAAATGTATAAAATCTTTCTCCTCAAAGAATTGATCAGGTAGGCTTTTCAAGTCTCGCAGCTGTTATCGGTCTATCCAATATTGATGGGGTTTTTGTTGCTAACATTATTAGTTGAAGTAATGTTATGTCAATAAAATGACTAAATCATTATTTTTCTTCGAGTAACGTGTGCTACACATTAGATTTTGCTGCTGTTGTGAAGTGGTTTCTGTTATTTGGCACATTTTTTTGTGATTCTGTATCGCACCGTCCAGAACGTTCAAAGAAAGATGATCTTTGTCAAGATCCTCAGGCTTCACTCGCTCAAAGCCTTTTGTAGCCATTGATCTTAGAAAGCGGTTTTATAAGGCGGACAGCTTAGAAAATTCTTAACTAGTTTCATTTATTATGTCTTCCCAAACACACTATCAAATGTGTGTGTGTGTGTATATATATATATATATATATATATATATATATATATATATATATATATATATATATATAAATAAATAAATAATGTGTATGTGGGTATAGTGGATTTCAATGCCCCTGTTTCGACTTACTCAATTTCGTCTTTTGAACGAATGGAATTCCATGTACATGTGATGACGTATGAATTACTCATATGATTGAGTTTGAATTCAAGGTCAGAGAATTTCCGATTTTAATAATTCTTCCCAATTGTTGTATTTTTTTTTAAATTTGCGGATAAATACAGAGCAATCTCCAAAGTATTTCTTGTGTTAAAGATTTTCGTGATTCCCACAGTGTTGTCGAAAACGATCCTTCCATTTTTAATCTGACTAAAGAAATTGAGATTCTCTTGTCGACACGAAAATCGGATTCCTCGATCAGTCAACTTGCATGTTGTCACAAGAACAGGTTGACAATCGCAAGGCTTATGTTGCGGTCAAAAATAATCACGCCTTTGCTTTTCTTTATTTTCTATTGCTCGTGTGGCATAAATCTGCGTACCCTCGCATTAAATCTAACCTTGTGATGAGGTAGCCTTCTCGTGAGGCGAATAAATACACTTACCACTCCTCGTGTGTTTTTAGAGATGCGAGGAAACGGACAGATTATCTACATTCTGTCAATTCCATTATTTGGTGAATGTCGAATAAAAAAAATGACTTGAAAAATATTATGCATATAATCATCTAGATCTTTTTAAATAAAGCTTCTGTCCATTCTATGCTACTGACAATCCTTTTATCCGGATTTCAATGCATTTCGAGAATAAAATTCGCGTTGATTCTTTCTTATATGAAATCCGAAACCATGAAATGTTTCCAGAAGTTTTCCTTCAGGCTTATATTATTTCATGATAACTGACGATCAATGCGTAATGTATGGATTCTGTATTGAAAAACACTGGAAGAAATTTATAATTTCGATTTTGAACTTGTGATTTATAAATTATATTACCGAAACAATTGTTACACAAAATACTCTAAGTAAACAAATTTTAGTATATGACGAAATTAGTGTACGAATATACATAATAGCAGATTCAAATAGTGGCATAAAATATTCAATGACTTTATATTTTAAACTACCTCCAGGATGGCACTTGATAAGATGAGAGAAACTATTAATGGTAATAAAAGCCACTGACCGAGCTGCCAGTGCTTTTCTTAGTTGAAATTTATTAAATTATTTACTTAAAACAATTTTCCAAGGAAATGTTTCTCAAGTTCAATGTTAGCGCTCAATAGTGATGGGGGCCCTTTTTAAAATAGGGGAGAATGTCAAAATCTTGATTTTTCTATTATGCTCTCTACAATTTACATGTGCTATTCATTTTAGTTATTGCAGTTGTTGGTAGTTCTCAAGTGTTATGCATTCTGTTATTTAATCCGATCATTTGTTTGTGATTCTCTGGCGTCAGGTCCCAAGAATCAACTATTTTTTTATATAATCACTGCGTAGAATCAATGCGAAATTCAAGATTGTTTCGCTTGAAACGATCTAATAATGCCAAGGCATGTTTTACATAATTAGAATGATGCAAATGTGTATAAACAGCTTTTTTATCGTAGCTGAAGCTGACTTAACACATTAGTGCAAGTACAGTTATTAAAATAGTATGTGTTTTAGGATATGGCAGTAGTGTGACTGTTATTGGCGAAATGAATCCTCGGTCAAACATCCGTTCTTCTAATATAACTTAAGAAATGAATAATTTCCTCTCAAGTCGCTGGAAATTAAAACTATTTATTGCAAGTACATAAAAGAAAGAAAATAGAGATTCTGAGCGTATTTCTGTATCTGCAGCTAACTAGAATCTACAGGTGGGTACTTCTCTGGAATTCAACGGAAATTCTTTCTGATTGATTGTGATTACCTGGATAGAATATTAATGCAAACAGCTGTTTTGCTGGACGCATTTATTTCCCGGAAATCAAATGCATCAATGATTTTTTTCCTGTATGGCGCTGCACATCCGCTTTTGTAAATGTGAAAAATTCAACGTTGATAATTTTGTGATAAAAACACTTTTGTTTGGAGTGTATATATATATATATATATATATATATATATATATATATATATATATATAAACTTAAACGGTGCTACTATATTATATCGAGTGAGCCACTTACGACCTACCGTAAATGAAAATGCAAAGGGGAAACAAAGTTGTTTTTTTATTTTTTGTTTTTAAATAACATCATATCAATTTACGAAACATGAAAAACATTACATTACGATGTTTTGTGTAAAAAAAAAAAAATAATTATAATTAATGATTTTTAATACGTATCCAGTTCACTGCCTCTCCCCTAAACATAGCATATTTCCTACTTCGAGCAGTTGGTAAATATCATACCACAGTAGAAAATGAACGGTATATATGAGACTATAGTAGCACCGAATAATCTTAAACAATATTCGGTTAAAGTCTGTATTTTAAATTCATTCTTTCATATGAAATGCACACAAGGACCTCCTCCAGAATAGCACGTGTGGTCCTGAACGTAGTTTTATCTCTTCTCATCTGTGCTATCCCCAACTGTAAATAATGGCATGGACACCCACCTCGATGAGACTTCATAGTTACATTCTTAATCTTGTCCGCATGGACTTATTTACCTCAGCTTATTTGACGAATCCGCTATGAAATAGCCTCATTCATGGTTCGTGCTGCGCTGTTCTCAGATAGCAAGTAATTTTCACTTTCATGGATCATTTCTAAGCATTTTTTTGAATTCATTTTGCGCATGAGTTTGAATAGACAAAATATCGTACTCAACCACACGGACTACAGTTGAACTAAATGCTTTCACAGTTTTTCAATAGTAATCCTTTTGTCAGATGCAAGAGGTGCATCAACTTCTTTTGCTCTATCCCCATTTTGCAGCAGCGGATAAACTCTCAGTGAGCGGGACTGTGACTAAAATCATATTCTCCTTTTTTCTCTTAGACTGATGCTCTCTCGAAAGACACATTTCCATATTATGCTTACAAACACAGCATTTCCATATATATTTATTTACCTCTTGGGAATTAAGTTGTATTTTACGACTCTCCAAGCATAAGAACAATTTCAGTATGGATTTTAAGTGACATTTTTTCTAGAAGACACATGAAAGAAAATACCTTTTATATAACATTTCATTTTTGAAAACTACGTGTTGTGTCTTTTTCCTAACCTGTGTAATCATTGCCTAAAATATTTAATATCCTTCTTCACCTGCATCAGACTAAGGTTTGTAAATGAACTAGATTATTTCTAAGCTCTTGTCGGATTACTTTTCACTTGTAACTTGAATTTGATTGCGTCTGTCAGGTGAACGGACTTAGGTTTTTTAGAAAAAAAAATCACTTCACCTCAAGTAAGGGAATAAAGTTACTAAGACACAAAGATTTGATGTATCCGAAATATTCTGAGAAAAATAATTGACAGAGGCTAATAAAACAGGAATGAATGAGACCGAAAATGATGATTGATATTTCATTTAATTTTTTGTAGATCAAATGTAACTGAAAATCAAGAATCCAGAAGAGTGCTACAAGCGAGAAGTGTGAATGAAGCATAGAAATTCTGCTTGTGTCTGCAGAAATATTGTCTTAGAGCAAAGTACGTTTGATTTTATTGATCCGACAGAAGTTGAATCCTCATAATACCCTGGACATTTTTTTTTCAGATTAACCCATGTTTATCTGTAGTTACATCTCTAGTCATGCTACCTATCAACGAACAATCAATTCTTTAAGGTAATCACATCGATTCTCACTGGTTGCTCCTTTAATCTGTCATGATTGCATAGCAAACAAGGTAATTCAACGTATACTTGGGTAATCAGAAATATTTAGGAGTTGTATCAACAGCAATATTTGAGAGTATGGTATATCCCGACGAATTTTTGAAGTGAGTCTGACTTTATCATATTGCGAAATGAGTTGTCATTCTTTTATATCTCTTTGCCTAGATGCAGCCGTCTCCAGTACTATCCTAGGAGCAAAGTTATTTCTGATTTTCATAAATAACCTTAGTGATGTCCTCAGTTCTCAACTCTGTATCTATGACGATGACACAACTATTTACTCCTATCTTAATAGTAAGTCTAATCAGTTCGATGGGGTCAAATTAGCATCTACGCTGAAAAATATCCTAAAATCTGTTAAATGGAGCAAGAGGTGGTTTGTTAATTATAACGTATCAAAAAATGAAACTGCTCTCTTTTAGTCATCTGAGAGAAACCTTTTTGTCTCCCATCAGCAACTATCGTTTTCAGATGACATGAAGTGGAAAGAATATGTTAAAACTATGATAAAGTTTGCAGCTAAGAAAATTGGTGCACAATGTCGTGCCATACTTATTTTTTCTCGCTAGAATATGTCTTACATACTTATAAGCCTGTTCGTCCTTGCTTTGAATATTGCTGCAATATCTGGTCTGGTGCTCATACTATAAATTTGGAAATTCTTGGGAAAATCTAATGCCTGCACTATTTCTGGCCTTGACCTGGCATCTTGGCTACAATTATTTTCCCTCTAATGTAACGTAGATTCCCTATAGCGTTTCTATATTTTCATGGTAACTGTCCTGATGAACTTAACGCCATGGTACCTAGAATTTATGAATCTAATCGAAGTACTAGATTGGTGGCAAGGTTTCATCATTTTACAATTAAAATGACCAGATGTAACCGTACGTTCTATGCAAAATGTTCCTTCTAACGCACTTTTCGCTTGTGGAATACTGTTCTGGATTCTTTCTTCCGAATCAACTATGAGCTTATTCATTGTCTTCTCTCATTAATATCAGTTTTTACTTCATATTATCTAACAGCCAGTAACCCCTTACGTCTTAGTGGCTTTATTGACTTGCTTTGGGTTTTTTTTTTTTTTTTTTTCAAATCGAACCTTGAATATGTTCCTCGTTTGATACGCATCGGACATCAATTATTGAAAGACTTGGGTCGTACTAAGCTTAAAAATATCCATATATAATGCTTTCTTATCAACTATTTGATTCAATATTAAGCGAAATATCAAGTTGTCGACATTACGTGTTCAAGTCTGTGTCAATCATTAATATGAATTGCCAACAAACTTCTTGTATCTAATTATCTCCTTCAGGGTGTGGTCTGATTGGCGCAAAAAGAGTAAGACAAATATCGTTGTTGCATTTAGCTTTTTCCTATCAGACAGTGTCAATGTCGGCGCCAAGATTACATAATTGCTAGAAATATTAAAGCTCCACCATTTACGAGATGCAAGCATCACAATCGCCATACACATTCTTTAGAGTTTCCGTTCATATGTACCATGTAAGTTTAAAACTCCGAACATGTACGCGTGTATATATATATATATATATATATATAATTCTCGGCATGTATGTGCAAATATGTTTATAAATAGATGTATTTATATTTTAGTAAAACATTACTGAACCATAAGAATCGCATGATGGAATTTTAGACAAAATAAGTGAAAGCTTGCCAACGAGGCATGTATAAAATGATCTACTTTTAAGGGACAGGCGAAAATGTTCTTCCACGACTTCATGTTACGTGTAACTCTTAAGTTTTGTCTTTTTGTTATTACTTCCAAGCACTGTGCTGTCGTCTATTTGCTCAAGCACATCAAGTATGTTACTCGCTGCTTTCCTCTGTCCTATGAGTATCAAATTTTCCAAGTCACCCTCGCTTCCTCATTACATGCCCCAGGATTTTCAACTGCTTGTTACTGATATTATGTATAAGTTACCTTTTCATTTCCATTCTCTTCAAAACATCATCGTTGTTCATGGTATCTCCAGCATCTTTCTGTAGATCCACATTTCTTTTGCTTCAGGTCTCGTCTTCGTCTTTGAGTAGATTTCCAGTATTTATTGGCATACAGAGGGAGAGATATAACGTGACCGTTCAATAATCTTTTCTTTGTTTCCAACGAAAAGTTTATCTTTCTCTTATATTCTGCTTAGCTTTTGGAATGCAAATTTGACCATCCCAATGCTTCTTCGTGTCACAGTGTAGCACTCTTCCTTGTCTTACACCCCTTTCCCTTTTAGTATATCTGCTGAACTCATTTTCTGTCTGTATCTCGCAGGTTTGCTGCCAGTATTGAACGTATTGAAAACCAAAATATTATAATATATCTTTACTGAATTACGGTGCATTCTAAAAAACGATTTTCATCATCAGCCAAATATTTACATTGATGTTATTTTGTAAGCCTATATTCATAAAATGCAATGTAGATTTGTAACTGTCATCTTCAACGTGCCCTGTCCTTTCAGGATACGTACAATGAGTAGTAATGCGCAGCAACCTTTTTTTCCCATTGCCAAGACTTCTGGCATCCATTCGCATAAGCTCATCAGGTAGGAGGCCCGCTGCCCTTCTGACTTTCTAACCCTGGGTTTGTTCTGTGATTGTCAAATTCTCCAAGCTATCTTTCTTATTTTTTTTGTCTCAGAAATTGCAGCAGTCTCTCTCTAATTCCAGGTAGATTTGTACTATTGTTTTTTCCCCCATTTTCCTTAAGAAAATTCCTTGAAAATGGAGATAATGCAGTAATAGAAAATTGTTAAAAAATGAGAAAACAAAATGTTGTCGCTAGATTCTGACAAAATAATAAAATTTTGCAGATTCGTGACGGCCGTGTGTTATCACCAAGCATATTTTGGCTTAGATTTTTCATTAAGTTAATTAATTTAATTAAGATCTTTTCAATAATATTGAATTATCTTTTACACACCATTTATTCAATTTGGCATTTGTATATAAAAATGGGAGGCACTGTGGAGTAATTGATAGCTGGTCGGTTTGAGGAATCAGAACCGAGTTCGAATTCAATCGAATCCATTACATTCACTTACGTGCTAATACCCTTAGGAAACGTATGAATGCTATTCTTCTCTCCCAGCTATGGGTAAATAGCAGGGCTGACTGGGTTCTATAGACTTGTATGGCAACTGGTCAACAACAGAAAAGAATGGCAACCTACTGCGGGATAAAATATGCCACGTCACTCAAGTATCGAAAGATACTTGATCGCCTAAGCGTGTATCACGCATGTCACAAGACGGACTGATGTAAAAATGAAATCAATTTAAACTTTTGGCTAATGTAGAATATAAATTTAAAAATATGCGACAATCTTAAATGAAAAATACTAATATAATTCTATATTTTAACACTTTATCTATTTCTATTACTGTACAAATTTCAAATATTATCTCCAGTCCAGCATCAGTATTCAAGAAGATGGAAGGAAATTGTTGTTAAAATCTTTAGACTGTGTGAGACTTTATAGAAAGGGAGATTCACCTAACTTTGAAAAAAAAATCCGCTTTTGTCATCTTAGTTCAAATAAGGACAACTGACATCGTTGTGAATTACGCATTTTCAGCAGCCAAGACGCAAGCTAAACTAGGCATAACTGAATTCACGAGTCCAAAGTATATATTCACGATTATATATATGTGTGTGTGTTTATGTGCTAATTTGACATTTCTTATTACTATAAACGTTATTTTAAGAAGACGTATTTGAGTTGGTGTGCCTAAAACCTGAATAGGGAGTGGAATTTTGCTCTATCATGATGATCAAATTGTTATGAGCACATTTAGGATAGAGAATTGGCTTCCTTGCCGGAAAAAGTAGACAGCGGTTCAGCTCCCGCCGGAGTTGAACCCCCTTTTTATTATTTACAAGCAATTCTCGATCTAAGCCGTTATTAATTGCACAGTTTACGAAACGAAAAACAGGGCTAGAAACTCAAACACGTGTACACAATAAAAATAGTTATTATTGTGTGTGTGTGTGAGAGAGAGACAGACAGACTGCTGTGTATACATCTGTTCAAAGGTACGTTAGTACTCAACTTATCTTGAATGCAGACGTGAAAATACATGTTTGCTATCTTCAGGGAAGCTGATTCATCTCTATAGCCGGACGTAAGTGGATACAGCTATTCTTTGTGTGTGTAAGCGAACATTTGTGTCGGTACAGGATACTGACGCTGAACATTTTTAGAATGAAAAGTGCTACATCGTAACACTTAACATGATTTTCATTTCTTTCTTTTTTTATGTTCCTCTTTTACCTGCGCGATCTCTAAAGTAGCTGCCACTGAATAACCTGACTTAAAAGGAGGTTAGTGTTCTTTTACACGGTGAAAAGTAATCCTTTATCACATGATGTTCACCTTTCTTCAATAAAAGCACACTGATTCACAAGCAATCAGTTAAAAGGTCGTCGAATCGAAGCAAGTGCTGGAAAGAGAGAGAGAAATAGACAGATAAGAAATAAACAAAAATTAAAACGAATAAAACTGTAAAATCGGGAGAATGAATGCTGGTGATAAGAATAAAATATGGACAGATTGCAATTAGTATCAAGCTCTTAAAAAATATCACCTATACAAGACTCCTACTCCAGAAATGTAATCAATGAAATTAGTAAAAGAAAAAAATATGAAACTGTTAACAATATCTCAGGAGTTTTGTATCTGAGGCATTTTCATTGCGACGCAATATATTTGTCTAAGACATAGTGGGAAACAAAGAAAGAACTGTTGAGCCTATATGTATTATCGAATATTCTAAATGATAAAGAATGCTGGGCAACTGAAGAGTGTATTGAAGAGATACAAGTGCTTTTGCCGACGAATGCAAACTATACATCAGATCGTGGGTGCAACGATGAAGATTTTTTAAAGGAGAATAGGGACTCGGAAGACTGTTTTTTAAAGGAAGATAAGGACTTGGAAGACTGTTTTAAAGGAAAATAGGGATGTCAAAGATTTTTTTTATTTAAAGTAAAATAGGGATATATATATATATATATATATATATATATATATTTTTTTTTAAAAAAATAGGGACGTGGAAAATTTTTTAAGGAAAATAGAAACTGTTTGGTAAGACAGAAATAATGTGACATGTTCTGCAATTTTTATATTTATTTTTCACTCAGATATTTACAAATTATTTTCGTAATATATTCAAATACACAGAGCATAACGTCAGACTTTATCACAGACGCCTGATTAGGCAAAGATGTTTTTATTCAAATCTAACAGTCGAAATGTGGTTTCTACTGTAAGATTGTATGAAAGAGCTCGTATTATAGCAAATAGGAACAAGGATTCTAGATTAAAACCATCGGTAATGATAACTTGCCATTCAGTACTACTCTCGTCAACAATTTCCAAACACCCAGTTTCCCGCGCAGTGACTCTGTCCAACTGCCGTCTCGTTTTCAGTTCCGTTACAAAGCTGTTGTACGTTAGCATCTTCTCTCGCGCCCGATGGCATCTAGAAGTCACCTCCCTGAGAAATCGAGTTTTGAATCATGGTCAAATGGTTGGAGAGCGATCCATGTAACCACTCAACATTGGCCACGCACCACTCACACAATGTCCCTCTCAAACTCTCTCTCACACATGCCAACACATACACACACACACACACACACACACATATATATATATATATATTGATTGAAAAGTAAAGCCTACTTAATGTACGATAGCCTCACACCTTTGTCTATATTTTTTTTTATAAGACGGGGAATTCTATCACACAAAATAGGGAGTTACTTTTCAATCTCTCTCATTCATATATATATATATATATATATATATATATATATATATATAGTTTCAAACACCGATGCAACAGATCTGATTTTTTAATTTAACACGGATTACACTGAAAAATTCCCCATCTTCAAAACATCTGTAGCTAGGTAATTCCGATTTCTCTGTTACTCCGACCGTTAATGAAGAACACAGGCGTACCCGAAAATTCAGAACTTAAAACCTTTTTCCCCATGCTTCAATTTCATCTGGTTAATATTTAATAAATGTTTCTTATATTGGTACCCTTCCGTTTGTTCCTGTATTACTAACCAACCTATTTTACACACACTCGAATGAGCTAATATGAATGTCTAAATAGTTTACATTGCCTGTAAATTTATATATATATATATATATATAGACACAAATAAACATACATAAAAATATATAATCGCACAGACATGTCAGACTTTTTTCTTTGCATTGCCTAAACACTTAATCCTCTAATCAGCAGCTCAAATTATCTACGCATCCTGTCAAGTGCTGATAAGTATTGATTCAAATATCCGCCAACCTCAATGCTTTTGGTTTTCGTATTTGAACACTGAAAGACTAGAATTTTGGAAAGGACAGAATATATAAAGAGATTGCTGAAAATCTCTTGCTCTAAACAATGAAATAACAATCATACAGTAGAATATTGAAACATTGATTCCTAAGTTAAATTCAATGTATATTTTGAGCCAAATATGGTAAAAACACTTTTCTCCTTGACTGTTTTATAATGGGGAGAATACGAAATCCACCTTTTTGTGGAGTGATTTATTGGCTTAGCTTTGATTTTTCACAAACCCGAAAGTATAAATCATCTAGTAAGGATCGAAATCACTACTCAATCGTAATTGATTTAGTGACTAAATCTTGCTATTACACGCTGTCAAAATATATAACCTAAAAGTATATCAAGAGAGTTCAATTCTGTTTAATGATTGCATATAAAATAGCTAAATGCTATAATGTAAAAAAAAAAAGAAAACACTGATTTTCTAGGTTAGATCTTTTGTAAAATAACTGACTGGATATACGGCATCTTTACAACTGTACATTTGGTTTAACGTACTATGAATCAGAAAATGTATTTAAACTATGGAAGATCAATGAAATTCACGTTCAATCCTGTTTCAATTTAAAATTCATCATAGTATCGATATATGCTGTACCCATGGCCATCATATATATTTTTGGGTTCTGAAGGTAATACTGCTTATTTAGAGTTGGATATAACACAAATGTAGCAGAAACTCACATTAATATTTTCAAGTAGTGGCATCATTATTAAAATAAAATTCCAGAAACTTAAAATCATTGAATTCGGTAGCGTTTTTCCTTTAGTATGTGTTCGATCAAGGATCTTCACAACTTCCTATTATTTTTTAGATGTTATCAAGATTTTCATTTTCGTAATTTCTTACAATTCATGTAAGTCATCTCCTTCAACCCGAAATAGTTTCGACTTTAAATAACAGCCTTAAAAACACAAATCAATGGATTGCACTTCATCCTTGAGGATACTGTCCAACATTCGCTGTCATAGAGTTGGGCTGATATTAGTTAAGAGTTTATTATTTTTTCCCTTTGTTTCTGACAAAAGTATCCTGATTCTTATCCTAGATTTAATAGACATCCTTTTCGATTCCAGTGCGTCCTCAATTTTCGCTGTCACAATTTACATCCTCTGTTAGAACTCTTCTCATATATTTTAGTTTTCGTAATTACTTGGTTTCGACATTTTCAATTCCAAGTTCGCATTGTGAGATATTTATCATTCTGATAAGTGTATTTTTTCAACTTACAATTTAAGGTTAATCCTTTCTTTTCGCCTCTTTTTGCTGCTTTCTGTATGAATAGCGGCAGTATATTTCTCTGTCTCAAATCCTGAAAGAATTCGCAATCACTTGATGTAAAGGTAGAATAAGTCTTGCAAAGACAGATACTTTCCTTAGGTCTAATTCCTTTCTTTGTATTTACTGAATTCCTTTTTATATTCATATACAACCCGTCTTCTGCCATTATAAGCCGTGTCCTATTCTAACGTCTTTCATAAATAGGTCAAACTAAGTTAGCAGTTCAAACAATTATTTGGATAAAAACTTAAATCGTTCCCCTTAGTGTGAATTTAACTTCTAGTCTCATGTTAAATCTTCAGGATCTAGACTTGATCTCTTTAGGAAAATTGACATATTATTCAACTTTACGTAATGGGCTGTTATATTTAATAAAAAAAAATAATTTATTGTTTTGCCTTATTCTAAGTTAATGTGAAAGAGTAAATTTACCAAATTCTACTGACAACGCAACATTATCTCACTGATATGAGACATCGCTTAACAACCCGGCAGATTATTTCCGATTAGAAATGAATAATTAAATGCATTGTCACTTTATTGGCTTACTGCTCTGTAACGTGACGATAACAATAGCAATAATAATTATACTAACAACTTTACTAAGGCAATATTATGATTTACTGTAACAAATTTATAAAAAACGACGGCAACAAATGTATAGTAATGTTTAAATGTTCTTGCATCATTTTGGCTTAATACGCATAAAATGTTTGCCGTTATCTTTCTGAACAGCATGTTTGATTATATCAACAGAACCTTTCAAAATCGTTAGAATACTAAATATACAATCGCATCTTCACATAAGTATCGTTTTATTTTTAATTTCTTGTGACTTGTTTATTTTTTTATTTAATATTTATTTTGATTATTTAAGAACCTGTAACAACTTACACGAAACCGGAGAGTCAGTTTAGCTAATGAATTTCATCATTATATACGCTGTTCTATTGTTCAAGCATGTATTTTCTTTTGTCTGATGCATTTTGATGTTCGTCACCTCCTTAATGATATCTCGTATTTGCTTTCGTATTGTCGTCTTTGTTCGTCGGAATTGGATATCTTAGTCTTCATTTTTTTTTTTTTTAGCCTGTTGCATTCCTCTTTTAAATAGAGGCTTTACATAAATGAGTCCTCAAAGGCATAGTAGGAATTTCTTAATTCTTAGAATGCACATTATTTTTTCGACAGTACCTTCTCGTTTTTCAATGTGGATAAACAAAATGCCCTCAATGTTTGATAAGGTGTGACGAGGTATATTGTTTTGCTAACAATGATCTTGAACAGAAAATCAACATCCTCTAAAAAGTGCACCAAGAAATAAGACTCAAGAAAAGCCTTCCCAAAAGAAAAATTATTATATGGAATTGGAATGAAAACAGTGATAGCACCTATACTGAATCCATCTTAAAATTTTGGGACGTGGAATTAGTAAATAAACACTTTGCAAATCGCTGTGAATGGATCGGTTGTTAGAAACTTAGAATATGACAAAAGGAAATTAAACATAAAATAAAATGTACAAGACGTAGTCACGCCCAACACTGCAATTTCCTACAAAATCAAAATATCAACTAAAAAAATCGACGTGTGCTTAAATAGCTCGTCAGATCGATACATTCACATGGATGTCCTGCATGGGGCGAAACCTGTTCATA
The DNA here is from genome assembly GCA_903632075.3 of Acanthosepion pharaonis. Taxonomy (NCBI): domain Eukaryota; kingdom Metazoa; phylum Mollusca; class Cephalopoda; order Sepiida; family Sepiidae; genus Acanthosepion; species Acanthosepion pharaonis. The sequence continues at coordinate 290,898 of CAHIKZ030001328.1, read as the reverse complement.
AATACTTAAACTGTCAAATATCTACAGTAGGTTTCTGTAATCAATGGTTAAAAATGCCTTTGCGCGAGTGAAATCTGTGGGTTTAGTCGAAAACAGTATTTCTTCGAACCTTGGCGATACAGAATCACAAATAACTCTACCAAATAACAGAAATGGATATTATACGTAACTTGAGACAACAACAATCAAAATGACGTTAACATTCTACACTACTTAAAAAAAAAAATCGTTATAACTCCATCAATATGGAATGTATGATAATAGATACTGGACTTGAGAAACCTTTTTTTATTGAAAACAAGTTTTAAGAGAAATGTTCTACAATTTCAACCAACATCGGTGCTAGCTGTTTCCTCAATGAATGCTGAAAGTTTCCTCATAAGAAAACTACTAATATTACTATTAACATTAACAATATAGTGAAATTGTTTAAATGAATTCGATTTTCCACTAAGGTTGATCGTAATCCTTTTATATTATTGACCTGGGTAAAATTATTAGTCCACATACTTGGTGTCTGTTTGTACATTTTTTAGCTAACAAAATGTAGTATACCTACGGACGATAATGACTGTCCCTATTCACATAAACAAAGTAGTAAATACTGTATGTTTGTCTGGAGTTGGAGATTCATTGTGGAATTTACTTGAGTCACTTCTAGCAGTTGACTACTTCTACGCACCGCTGGTCACTTTTATACGAGTTGTTATTGTCCTAATTATTATCGTTCATTACCCACCTTCGTTGGATTATTGCATTCAGTAACCTTCCCTAGGTTACAGCACAAACATTCCCTCGGCATTCGCATGTCAGGAAAATTGTCGAAGGAGAAAGCCGGTACGTATGCATAACTACTGAAATACGCATTTTATATAACCCATTCGTACAGACAGAATTAACGTCAAAAGTACAGTTATACGGTTTTCAATGGCAAACGTTCAACTTAGGATTTCTTTGCCTATGCAATACTTATTTGTCATTCTTTATTGATATGCTCAATTCTTACAAAAGGTCGCAAGAACGAAGCTATCCGTGAATTTTGAAATTAACAATATTGTTATATCGTGATTAACCCGCTAAATGTTTCCCAAACACAAGCGTACAAGATATATTTCCTTAATTTGGGTTTATCAACATAATCTGTTGAAACACTGGTTCACACGAGATCACCAATGTTAAACAAAGTAGTCTGGTCAATCTCTATATAGGTGTCCGCTTGGGAATATTAGGTGCTGTAAACTTGTATATGCGTGGAAGTCTGAATTCGGAATTCAAAATTGCAGAGCCATGTTGCAATTCCAGTCGCGTTTCTTACTCGCAATTACCGTTGGGAAATGTATTAATCCATCTCTTCTCCCCACACTATGGATTAATTAGTAGACATTTTAAGAGTAAATTATTATCTCCCAAAAATTCTTAGAATCAAAAAAGATTTTTTGTCATTAAATAACCTGCAAATGTTTGGTAAATCTTTAAAAACTTTAAAAAAATTAAGCTTAGCTTTTTGGTGTTTAGAAATGATCGGTCAAACAGAGCATTAAGGATCTTTTAGGCTAACGGAATAACCAAATGTTTTAACTTTCAAGACAACAAAACATACATTTGATACCATCATTGTTAGTCCTAACCAATCAGTTGTAACGTATCAGTCCGTATATTACAGGGAACATTTGTTAAAAACAAATAAGTATTAAGTTATCATTGCCGACTGTCAAGTATACTGCGAACTTTTTTATTTTTTTTATTTTTTTTTATTCAAGTCTATCCTTGTAAGTTATCAGGAAAAAAAAAACATGGAGTTTTTCTCCTCTGAAAAAAAACATCTCAGAAAATAGGATTTTAAAACGCACTTACTCGTAAATGTAAACTAATTTAATTAAACACATGTAACAGGATTTGTCATCTTCACGCACTTACGTATGTTCTAATATTTGCTAAATGAAGTGGTCTCATAAAAGGTTGGGTCATTTTACCTCTCTCTGTCTCTCTACCCCTCTCTCTCTGTCTCTCTACCCCTCTCTCTCTGTCTCTCTACCCCTCTCTCTCTGTCTCTCTACCCCTCTCTCTCTGTCTCTCTACCCCTCTCTCTCTGTCTCTCTACCCCTCCGTCTCTGTCTCTCTACCCCTCCGTCTCTGTCTCTCTACCCCTCCGTCTCTGTCTCTCTACCCCTCCGTCTCTGTCTCTCTACCCCGTCTCTCTCTCTCTACCCCTCCGTCTCTCTCTCTCCCTACCCCTCCGTCTCTCTCTCTCTCTCCTCCGTCTCTCTCTCTCTCCCCCTCCGTCTCTCTCTCTCTACCCCTCCGTCTCTCTCTCTACCCCTCCGTCTCTCTCCCCTCTCTCTCTCTACCCCTCTCTCTCTCCCCCCTCCTCTCTCTACCCCTCTCTCTCTCCCCTACCTCTCTCTCTCTCTACCCCTCTCTCTCTCTCTCCCCTACCCCTACCCCTCTCTCTCTCCCCCACCTCTCTCTCTCTCTCCCCTACCTCTCTCTCTCTCTACCCCCCCCTCTCTCTCTCTCTCTACCCTACCTCTCTCTCTCTCTACCCCTACCTCTCTCTCTCTCTACCCCTACCTCTCTCTCTCTCTACCCCTACTCTCTCTCTCTCTACCCCTACCTCTCTCTCTCTCTCTCTCCCCTACCTCTCTCTCTCTCTCTACCCCTACCTCTCTCTCTCTACCTACCCCCTCTCTCTCTCTACCCCTACCCCCTCTCTCTCTCTCCCCTACCTCTCTCTCTACCCCTACCTCTCTCTTTTTTTATTCGCTGTCTTTTTCCGCTAACTCTTTGTTTCCCCGCTAACTCTTTCGTGCGAAAAGCATAGGTTGGTAGTATATAAAGTTAATCGTAGTTGGCTTAACTTGAATCAGCAAAGCTGTTCCTGGTAAATTATTTTGTATTGAAATTCGATTGTTGCATAGCAGTGTATGACAGAAATAATTGTAGCATTTCTGACACTGCTAGGACATTTGAATTCAAAATATGTTGTCTCGTTATCTTTCATAAGGTACGTGGGCAAAATCCGGACCACTTTCACCTTGTTAACACCACAAAACCAATCAAGCTCAGAATGAATCATCGGGAGAATGTAATGTGGAGTAGTTGATATATTTTGCAAAATGTATTTGAAGTTCAAATAATTAAAAACTCTGATCAGTAACTTTAATCATTAAAAAAATCACAAAACAAATTTGTTTTTAACATGCTAATTTGTTGCCTAATGTGTCTCGAAGTAGCTCCCTCCAAAAAAATGATTATATTATTATTATATTTCTCTAGTAGTTTACACTTCAAGTTCAGGACTGATTTAGCCAACGACTATTTATATGGTAGAGATTTCCATATACAACATTCACCCCAACTTTTTTGACAATGTAAATTTGGAATACTTTAGTTCGGGTAAAGAAAAAGAATGCAGTTTCAAAACTAATCATATTATTTTTAGCGTTCGATACAGAGTCATTGAGGTTCTTTAGTGATATGGCAGGAGCGCCTAAAAATATTTTGGGGGTTGAGGTGGGTCTATGTTAAGTGTTATGTCCAGGGAAGTTACATGTTCTTGGTTTAGCTCCTTCAGTTGAATCACTAGAGATTGGTTGTGGTAAAGTATCTTTTGTTTTTGGTATGTTATTTCCATCCGATAAAATAAAAAAAAATCTGTTCATAAGAATAATTCGTGATTGTACACAATAAGAAACGAATCGAGAAGAGGGCGTCAGATAAAACCGTTTCCCATTGATTCCCAGTTAAACATCTCGATATTAAGTTTAAGTTGTTCGTCCTCCATAGAGTTCCGTTCAGTCTCTCCACTTGATCGTTTCCCCGTGGCGGTGTATGCAGTACACCTACTTATAGATATTCCTTTTTCTGGAAAAAAATCTTAACTCCTCCGACATAAAACTAGGTCCTCTATCAGTGTATATTATTTGGCAAACCAAATATGCAATATAATTTACTGACGCAAGTCAATACAGCTGTAGTGAGCATGTTCCTACACGCATACGGGAAATGAAAACGACTATATGCATCAATGACAGTAAATACATATTTGTTTCCTCCACGATTTGAAAGAAGCCGTCATTTTAAATCTATATTCAGTCTTTCGAAGAGTTGAGTGGCCTTGATTAATTTGCCACATCCTCTTACATATCTTGGCTTTTCTGCGACACACACATATTTTCAGTCATTAACTTTACTATTTCTCTTGAGTAGGGCAAATTTTTCGAACTGATAAAATGCATTATTCTAGATACACGCGGATGACATTGATTATTATGTAATTCTTTAAGGTCGATATTCACGACAGAGGCGTAATGTCCTCTCATTAACGTATCTGGGAAGGAGTTTGTGATGTTCGGTCGGTGACTGATACCATATTTCTAAATGGAATATCCCCCAGCGATTATTTTTTTCGTTTTTAGTCTGCGAACTTTTATGCTTGTCGAAAATATAGAATAGAGCATTTTGATCCGTGGCAAAAATAAAATATTTACCTTTCAAGTTATGATTCCATTCCAGGATTGCTTCGATGTTCTCTTCTTTCTCTACTGGGGAGTGGTTTCCTTCAAAGGGGGTTAGACTTCTGGGCCAGAAAGCAACAGCCGTATCTACTTGGTTTAGCGTCGCAGCTAAGCACATTTAACCTAGCAACAGTTTCAATTTCTAGGATTTTTTTCTCGTCTAGGATATCTTCTACAGCTCTTTCTAATTCTCTTTTCATATATCCAAAGAAATCTTTGATTTTAGCAGGAAATTTGTATATACAGGGAGTTGCAGCAAAATCCGACACTTGACAATAAGAAAACGAAATAGGCAATAAAAACAAAAGTTGTATATGCAGAGACCAGACAGTTTATTTTGCAATGGTTAGTTACATACTACATTATTTTTCAATGTTACCGCCGGCGACGACGACCATCTCAAGTCGGGCGCAAAATGAGTCACACGCTTTGGCGACCCGGGCCTTGTCCCAAGCGGTGAACGCCTCCACGATGGCAGCCATCAGAGTCGACAGTGTTGTGGTCTTGCTTGTTGGATTTTGCCTAGAGCACGCCCCCAGAAGGAATAGTCAAGGGGGTTGCAGTCGGGTGAGGACAGCGGCCACAAGTCCGGCGACCAGTTGTGAGGAACATAGTTGAGCAGCCACGCTTGGATCATCTTGGTCTTGTGTGCAGGAGCGGAGACGTAGTGGAAGACATAAGGGCCCCCGCGGGGATCTCGTCCATCCAATGCTTCACCACTCTCCTCAGCACCTCCTGGTTGATCTTAGCAGTGACTCTCAGGCCCTTTTGAAAGAAGAACAAAGGCATAACGTCCCCCTCGTTGACCATGACGCAGGAGGGAAACTTCGTATGCTCGATGTCTTTGCAGATCCACCTGTCGATCTGCTGTTGCTCGTCTTATCCTGGATGAAATTGTTTTCATCAGAGAAAAACCTCAGCATCCCGGCGGACCCAGGTTTGAGTTCGTTCAGCAAAGCCGCCGCCTTGATCTACTTCAACATCTTGGAGCTATTCGTGATGAGCATGCATTGAGACTTGCGGTGGGAGGAGTAACCAATATCCTTCTTGATCGTTGGGCAGATCGTCGACTTGTGACAGCTCATTTCAGCGGCGCTCTTGGCATAGCGCTGGCTTCCATCATTGTCGACTATCGACGGTAGCGCCGAACTCGTTTGTCGTAATGGCTGAAAAAAGAACATGTTGGCCTTTCGTTTGGCAGTAAACTCGTCCTTGTTCTCACACGCCTTCCACTTCCTCCAAATGGGCATGACCATGGTCCTCTTAAACCCGAACCAGGCCATCACTTCTGCAGGCTTTTTCCCGACGCGAAAAGAAGCTACTACTGCTCTGCGCTCATATTCTATCCTGGAAAAGGGTAGAGAGAAAAAACATTAGTTAGTTGTCAAACTCTCGGGTATCTGCATATACAACTTTTGTTTTTATTGCCTATTTCGTTTTCTTTTTTGTCAAGTGTCAGATTATGTTGCCACACTCTGTAGTATTCTTATTAGCACCTGAATTTTTAGCCAATCGTTTGATTCGGCGAATCCAGTAAGAGAACAGTCAGACGATGCTCTCTGGGATTTCACATTCCCTACAGCATGGTGTTCTCGCAGAGAAATCATATTTTCAGAATCTTCCCTAACGGTCTCTTTACTTGTATTATAGCCAAGAAGTTATATTTTCGTTACTGTGTAGACAGATTAATTCTTATTTATCATGAGCCCGTACGTTTCAATCAGTTCTTTGAAAGTTGTCAAATTAGTGCCATGCCCTCCTTCAATAATATCGTAAATCAGGGGTCGGCAACTCATTTGACCCCGCGGGTCGGATCGTGTTATAATGACGGGTCGCGGGCCGGAAGAAGGCCATTAATGAAAAATTAAGGAAAATTACATATGCAGACCCCTGTCAACCTAAATGTTTAAAACAATAATGAAAATAAACATTGAGAAATCAGAAAAAGAAAAGAAAATCTAAAATTAAAAAAAAAACAGCTAACAAAAATTACTTTTCCTCAAGGAACGTCAAAATACTTCAAAGTGAAAAAAAATCAACCGAAGTGAAATGGATGAAATTATGACGTGTAGGTTTGAAACTGTTTTCAATTTGCAGAATAATTAAGCTTTAAAATGCGTGACATATGGCCCGTGTCGAGCCCGGCCGCATGCAAAAAAATCGGTGAAAGACTCTTGTTTGAGAAGAGGGGTATGATAAGATAAGAACATAGCCCATTGAAAGATTCCAGCAACTTATATAGGGTAGGTGGCAGGGGTAAGTGATGGGGGTCGCTGTTGGAGGAATGAAATAGAAATCCGACTGAGACAACATTTGTCCCTTTGAAGCTGTCGCCGGTCGGTCAAATCGGGTCTCAGTTTTTGTTTTATGTTTGTTTATTTTATTTTTTACGCTGAAATGGAGGTAATTGGGTTTTGATCGTGTTTTTGCGGTCATAGCATTCAAATTTGGTTGGGTGGATCAGAGGAAGATAACAGCAGGCCTTTTGTCGAATTCGAAAGCCTCGTCTCTCATGTTTAAAATAGTCATTGGTAATCAGGCTCGCGGGCCGGTCAAAATGCCTTCGCGTGCCGGATCCGGCCAACGGGTCGTAGGTTGCCGACCCTTGCCGTAAATAGTCACTTCACCAATATATGCGAATGTTTCAGTTTAGGCATTTTTCGATTTTTTCATCTAAAATTCTTTGAAACCCAACAACTTCAGTTGTGATACTAAATGGCATTCAATTGAAATTATAAAATTTCCAATCGGCTTCAGAATCATTATACAGCATATTTACTTGCAGAGATTTAGTAAACAATGTGCCACATATTGTGATCTAAATCTTCACATGAAATCTGCCATGAATATTAATACAACACGTAGTAAAAAAGCAACCAACGTTTCCCCCATCAGCACAATGTGTAAGCCTCAAATGAAACTAAGAAACACAATCACGCTGCCAATATATGAGAATCAATTGATTGCATTGTCTGAACTTGTGTCGTAGCTGTCATTTGTGTACGTATGTTTAAATGTGTACAAACACCTCATATATATATATATATATATATATATATATATATATATATATATATATATATATGGTCTTACACCATGTAAAGACACGAAGACATATTGGGTAACAGATTGTAAAAGAAAAAAAGAACGTTATGAAAGAGCGAGGATAAGAAGTTCATAAAGATAATATATACCGATTGACATTGTATTTATATTATTGTCGGTCAAACTTGACTGGAAAGCATGAAGTCGGAAGAGAGCCCCATGAGTTAAAATTGTGAATAATAAACTGTTAGCATAGAACTCACCGTTAAATCTAATCAATTCAGCTGTGAAATGACTTTGTTGCCAATCTAGTACAACGCTTAAATTCATAAAGTTTCGTTAGTATAGCGAAATAGTCGTCCGAACAATTACCATGAAACTATTTATGGAAATGGCGCAGAGAAACTACATTAAGGCGGTGCGGAGAGGTCTGAAACCTAGACGCCATGATACGACTGATAATATTGTTGATTCTTCTATGGAATTTTATCAATAATCTCTAAATATAAATCAGGATCATCGAACCTTGTATCATCAATGTTCAAGGAATGTACAAATAGTAGGCTTAAAAATATGTATGACTAACTGTGGTGAAAAGTTGTCTAGCACGGCACAGAGCACCATTTTTCCTCGCAGCAGACCTAGCAATAGATATATTGTAGGAAATATATTTTTATTTTTAACTTAAAAAAGAATGAATATTAACATTCTCTTAAATTCTGCATTTAACCACACACCGGTAACGATATTCATTGATATTTTCACAGTTGTTTATGTATGTATGAAATGTCTATCATTGTGTACATATGTGGACATGAGCGCTAGATATGTGTGCTGGCGAAAATAAAGGTATGCACAAATATATATATATATATATATATATATATATATATATAATCAATACGCTCGTGGCTGATTTATCTTCATTAATATATTTGAAAAAGGTCGGTGTAGCCGGAGGCAATTAATGAATATTCTTAATTCTTTTTGTCAAACCCGATAAAACGTTGTCGAAAATAGAAAAAGTAAATGCGATAAACTAAAATATAAAGTTTATTTAAGTTATTGGCTAATCTCCAGTAGAATTTAACTCCATATTGAAAAGAAAGGAAAGAAAGAAAAAAACTGTCTGACACTGGTGATTGCTCCTGAGAGTTTTAATTCAGGTATTTCACTCACATCTGCTACAAATCTAAAGTTAAGATATCCTATCAATTCATTCATACTTTATTTTTTTTCAATCATTTCACCCCAAGCAAGTAAAAAAAAAAAAAAAAAAACACCAAGACGAAAGTGGTTACTAAGTGTGAGAGAATATGAGAAGTAAACATTATTTAGGAGAGAGAACAATGAAAAAACAAAAGACAGAAGGTATCTATCGACATTCCATTTAAATTTTTGAAAATCAAATTAGAGTGGAATTCAAGAAGACGCAATAAAGCTCCACCTGAGAGAAGTTTGATAGAAGAAATAATTCCCGTAGAACTTGCGGCTACATTTAGCTATTTCTACTCTAAAATGATGATACCTTTCTGCCAATAATTACCATAAGAAATATTTATAGAAAAGGTATAAGCAAGCTAGGTTATGATGGTGGGTAACGTAACTGAAAACGAGATGCCACGTTAAGACCAATATAATCACTGATATTTTGCATTTTATCAAGCTCTAAATAAATAGCAAATGCATCAGATTTGGCAACAATTCACAATGCATGGATGAATAGAAGACATATCAATGTGTAAGCTAGATGTTGCGATAAAAATTGTCTAGCAACACAGATGGCACTAGTAATTGATTCAATATATTACAATTTCATGTTAACATCAAACATATGCCCGAGAAGATACAATGAATAAGCCACATGTAGTTTAACACCAAACATATGCTGATGGTAGGCAAAAATGTTTATCCCCGATAATTAAAAATGAGAGGTTTTGTTTTGGAGACTAATTATTCTTTAGGATTTTTCGAATATCCAGTACGTTTGACGAAAATAATTAAATATACTGTTTAATAATAAATGTAGCTGTTATTCAAATATGGGTATCCACTAAATAACACACACATACAGTTTTGAAGGAAGATAGATAACAAAGTGGAAAAAGTTTTCGCGTTACGCATTTCGTTTTTAGGGCCTCATCAGACTACGTTTGCTTACGTTGCGATGACATATGCTTAGTTGAAACAACGTAAACAAACCTCGTGAGATGAGGTCCTAAAGGACGAAACAAGTCATTCGAAAACCTTTTATACTTCATGATTTTATACACACACACACACACAGTCCGCCAAACGATGTCTACACAAAGTAAAACAAACATTCCCTTGGTAAATTTTCGACTTTTACATATGGGGGTGGTCATTGAAAAAATTGAAAATACAGCAATCTCATGGGCACTTTTGTCAACGTTAGCCAAGCAGCAATTCCTTTTAATCATAAATCTCTGGAAGTCCACCATTTTGAATGTCAATTGATATTGTAAATTCCAGAGGTAATTTCTATTTAATTTCGTGATGTCTGGGTAAATTTAATATTTCAACATTTATAAAGGCTTTTCCTTTTCTGATGTGTGCATACATTTTTGGATGATTATATATATATATATATATATATATATATATATATATATATATATATATATATATATAATATATATATTTGTCTCGAAAAGTACCTCCAATCGGTTGTTGACTGAGGCAGAAATTGGTTGGTTAAATTTAATGCCTCGAAAACGAAACTGCTCTCTATTACTCAACATAGGGAACGATCCCTGTTACCCTTGAGAACGTCTGATGCTCAAGTCCACGTGAGAAACTCTTTACAACTGGTACTCTCACACTGTCGGCTGACCTGAGATGAAATAAATACATTCTATCAATAGCTTCATCCACAGCAAGAAAGTTGGCTACCTGTGTCGCGCCAATTTTTTTTCCCGCCAGAGTCCATCCTTCAAATATATAAATCAACAGTTCGCCCTTGCATGGTATACTGCTCCCATATATGGTCTGATGCCCCCGCTGTTCGCCTTAAGCTCCTCAACAAGATGCAGAGACGGATAAGCAATGTGGTTGGTCCTGATCTGGCATCTCGCCTACAGTCGCTCTCTCAAAGTCGTGCTGTCGCCTTCCTCTGTCTTTTCTATTAATACTTTCACGGTAACTGCTCCGACGAGTTACTGTCGTTAGTCCCCAGACTGCATGAATTTAATCGTGCTACTAGGTTGGCATCACTGTCCCACCCTTTCACTGTCGAAACTGTTAAATGTGGCCTTCTCTTCTACTCTCACACCTCCTGTCTCTGGAATTCCATTCCTATTACTTGTTTCCCTGATAGCTATAATTTCGAACTATTCAAATGTAATGTCACTCGACATCTCTAGATGCCCAGACCAAATTTTCTGCCCTTCTCTTCATCCTTTGTTCCTTCAAGATTCTTTACTCACGTTCCCACGATGTAACCCCTTGCGCACTAGTGGCATCCCCGCTTGCTTGGGGTGAAATGCTTACGACTATATATCTATTTATGTATCAGAGAATCGTTGATTTATTATTTGGATACATTAGTTAATCATGCTTATTTTTTATTCCAAAGTTCTTCTGTTATATTAAAAATTAGAAATCTATTTAATTCCATCTTGTTTTTGGGATCAGCATAATGAAAATCGCTAAAATCTAATTTTACTATTTCTCTGTTAAAAAAAATTAATAAACATTGTTATCCTACAATAATTTCGCACGGTAGTCTGTCATTGAAGTACACGCAAATGAGGACATGAAGTAGAAAATGTGCATTAAGCTGTTATAGCTCAGAGGATTCAGGATGTATTTGAAAACAACCAACTCATTTTGAATCAGATTCTTTCTTTCAAAATCTTTATAGTCAGCGATTAGCAAATCAAAGGAAAGCAGTTCAATAATATCCTAATCTTTGTTGCTACTTTTCAAAGAGTCTTTCAGTTTGGTATTTTCTCTAGCACAATGTGACGCGGTTTTCAGCTTATAATTGCCTTACTGTTTATAAACGTGCTTTGTAGTTCCATTGTTTTTTTTTCTGTATTCTTTATATTGTTAATCGCTGACATCCCAATATTGATTCTGCTATATTAATGGTAGACATATGGAGTATAAATATGCAACTCACCGTTTTCAAATTTTCATATTTCTGGGATTTTGTAAAGGATATCAGATCTTTTAATATAACTACCTTCGGAATAGTTTTTGTTTTAAAATCAATCGGTTAACACCGTTCAAGAAAAAATATCTGTGAAATAGAATGACTTTTTTAAAAACTGCTGAGTTCTTGTATCTCAAAACTTCTGGTCAGACATTCCTTTAACTGTTATTAAATTAGAAGAGAAATTCGCTTTTCTCTGATATACGTATAATAAGCAAAATACAAGATGGTCGGTAAATAAATCTCGCCTAAATAAGAAGCCATTTAAAAATAATTTAATCAAATAGGCAGACGTTCTTTTAACATTTTCAGCAGAGACTTGTAAACTGATTGTATTTGTTTTTAGAACGAATGAAATCTTTAAGCTGGCATATTCTACAAACCTATTCAAGTGAACAGTGTTGTCCTTACGTTCAATTCTGGTGAAATCTTCAATCATGCTTTGATATGTAAAGGGTATTATAGTTTCTTTCCAGCAGCGAGATGCAGTAAGTGTAAGAAGCGTACGCTAAAATCATTAATTGTTCGACATTAACATAACTTGTGCAGAGTGTGGTTATATTAGTTGCTTGTAGAGAAAACCAAAATGCAGACTATTATCTTAACATTAATTTAGATACCCACTCTGCGTTAACACAATGACCGGCTGAAATACCTCTTACGTATATTCCAAGAAATTCCTCCCACATAATGGTAAGACAAGCTTTCTAACGATTACACCGCGTCGGGCTCCCCCATTATCCGTGTTATATGTGGGCGGTAATTATCTCTCAGTCTGTATTTCTCTGCTTTCAAAATTGGGCAAGGCAGTGATCACAAGAATTGAAATGAGACGGCAAGGAATTTAAATCCTTGCTTTACACTAACAATTAATCGTACAAAATAATCTGTAAAAAGTTACATCGAAGCAAAAAATATGAGACATTATGGAAATGAAGCGATGAAAGAAATATACAGGACATATGGATTATTACAATGTAAGGATGTTTTCCAATGTCATAACAAAATATCGTATTCTTCTTACTAAATTTGGTGTCCAGTGACAAAAATGAAGGAAAGGATAGTGCGTTAAGTTTACCTATGCAAATGTGATATAAAACAAGATACAGACTTTCAAATATGAAAACAAAAATGTACAATCAGAAAGAAATATCAAAATAAGAAAATTCAGGGTTAAAGTGATATTAGACGTAATTGAATGAATCTTGAAATTTTCTGGGAGGAAATTTAAATGATTAACTTCGAACATATCTTTAGTTAGAGGAAATATAACGGCAAATACAAAGAGAATGAATGCCACTCTTGAGGATGGATACAATTACTTGAGTGTTAATGAATATAAAAGCAATCGGGCCTATATTGTCTGGATTGATTATTGATACAAAATTGAAATTTCCAGAATATTTACAAATAATTAGTTCAGTAATCTGTAAAATATTATTCCTACAGTAAAAAACAAAAAGATTGCCAAGTATCGTTTATTAGAAAATTCATACATGGGTTATTGTCTCATTATTAACTGAAAAAAAAATCAACAAGTGTTTTCAATCAAGAAGAGCTGATAGAGCATATATACTGAGAAATTAATGTAGTTTAATTCATTGTTATCATATATTGTGCTAATATAAAATCGGAATATTGACCATTTGTTTATTATTGCGAAAACGGTATATTTATACAAACGGGGAAATGATGTCTTTTATAAGATCAACTTGTATGATATATACGCATTTATAATAAATCCAAGAATTCTACCTTGGCAATAATTTCAAGCTTAAAGGATTATAGAAATACGAAAATTAGATTTTGATATTTAACAAGATTTTATTGCAAATGATTTTGTTTTCTGTGGAATATACTTATATGACGAGATGATCCAATTCAAATATATGTAGGTCAGTTCTTTCCATCTGACAAATTTCTGAAGAATTATTTATTGTGCTTAGATTGGAAGAAGATAAATGAAGACAGGTAGAAAATCGTGGTATTTAAAGAAAAGAAAATACCCCTGCACGTATGTGTTGCAATAATAGGCTAATTACGTGCGTATTCTCCCGAATCTCTGTAGTTTTGGTTCATTTTTTAAAATTAATATTTTTTTTCTGTATAAGATGGTGTTGTGCATTTCGATATGATGCAACAGACACAATTAACGTGCGTTCATGAAGATATATACAAAGCCAACACGAGGCTGGCAATGGAGTCTAAAAGTTCTGTTTTTGATAATGACATATGATTGTGAGTGAGTAAACATGTGGTTTTTATAATGCTGTATAATTATTGTAATTATCGAGCTGTAATAGAGAGTATATAAAAACAAATGCATACTTCCATTAGCTGAAATTATACAAATCTTTTGTTCACCTATTGCATATATATATATATATATATATATATACACACACAAAACTGTTTCTCGCGGAGAGTTGTTCCAAGCGATGAGATACAAGATATTTATTAGTAGTATAAATTTTAACTCTGTTATTTAAATCAGGCATTCTTTTATTACTACCAGCGTTCACTGGGCTGCATAATAAACTTTCTCTGGTGGGTTATATGGTGTAACCATTTATCTCCAGACATCCCTCGATCTGTTTTCATCAAAGAGATCAGTTCCACTTTTGTCAGGATAAACTTCCTGCAACAAAGCAAGTTATTAGAGATGATTGTGGACACAATATATGTGTTTAGGCTTTTGAAAATATTGTCCATTTCACAGTCAAAGTAAAAGGAAATATTAAAAGGGTTAAGTAATTATTAAAACTTCTTGCAATATTTTAAATCCAATTGATACCTATATAGATGTCTATATTGCATGGTGTTTCAAATTATAATTGTACGTTGGTCGAATAAAATTTCTTCTCTAAAAATTGCACTTATTCTTAATTCATGAAATTGAATAATATCATTGGAGTGTCCGAGGAATTACCTTTTGGGCTTCTCTTCTGGTAGTGAATATGTGCTTCTTATTTCTGATAAATGAATGTTGTTCATTGATCACTTATTTAAGGATGGCATTCTTTTTCGAAGCAAATCGGAAGTCAGGCCATGTTCCTTCGAAATTTTCATTTGGGATGATTGCATTAACTGTACAGATGTGAAAAATTGACCTCGTTAAAAAAAATCTTTATACGATTCCACAACTATGATTGTCATTTTAATTAGCACAGAATTGAAGATTATTAATAGTAAGATAATTTTTGTGTAACCCTACAAGCAATTGCACACACTCTCTCTCTCTCTCTATATATATATATATATATATATATATATATATATATATATATATATATATATATATATATAATGTATAATGTTAAGCAAATTTCTTCAAATATGCACACACACTGTTCAAAATATTTTTGATAACTTTCTTATATTTTGTCTTTATAATAGATCAGCTTTTTTCTTTTTTTTTTTTCGGTCAAGCGTAACCTCTTCAAAGAATTTGCTCTGATTGTAATTAAAATGATATTAACAGCAGATCCTCTAACCACTGCAAGTAAGAATTAATAAAAAGCTTGTTGATATACCTAAATGTATACTTGTCTACAAATAATAAATATATTTTTCCAGTAATATAAAAATAGTTCATATCAATAACCTGCCCATCGGAATAATTACCTTGCCGTATCATTGATTACAGACTTTTTCGTATTACGGGTATCATATTCTAACATCATATCCCATATTAAAGCAATTAAATCTGTACTCGTAGAGTTAAATGGGGTGTGTTGTGAAACCATAAAACCGTTTACATTGAATATTTACATAAACCTTGTGTATATTCATCTACAAATTTACTGTAATAAAATAAGGCATACGCATTGATCTAATCTATAAAATAAATGTAAACTATTTGAAAATATTTAAACGTATGTTTTTATTTGAGCGTTTATTTTTTTTCATTAAAAGTGCCGTTCAAGGTGAATGATGCATTTCTCGATGAAAATGATCTTATTCCAAACTTTGAAAGTTTACAATTATTTATATGCCTATATATTCACATGTAAGAAATACACACACACACACACATATATATATATATATATATATATATATATCGTAAGTATGTTATAACATCAATACAAATATAGCCGTTTTGTTTCAACACCTCTGGTATCTTGTCAAGTGATCGTGTTAAATGTTAAAAAACAATCAACACCATCACTTGACAAGACATCAGAATTGTTGAAACAAAATTGCTAATTTTGTAGTGATGTTATAACGTACTTATGCTATCATTTTTAAATATTATTCGCTCTACTTAGTACTGAGCACTTTTTTAAAAAAAGTGTTTTTGGTTACTTGAATATTATTACATCTATACCAACATTGTATTCGGATATATATATATATATATATATATATATATATATATATATATATATATATCCGTAAATGTGAGCGTATAGGCTAATAGTGTATACGCACAATAAGGACATGAGTTTAGTGTAATGAAAATAATTTTAATGCGTACTGAATCAAACAATTAGTTTCAAATTACTTTACGTTGAACCTGTAATACTGTATCAAGAATTTTGTCCGACTCTATGGATTGCCAGATTCCAAAATTTGACAAGACTTTTTACACGTAGCCTTTCTTTTACCAATGAAACTGTTCTGAACCCAGGCTTAATTGAGAGACATTTTATTGGTCTTTGTACAACATTTAACAACGTTGTCACTCATCTTAGCTCGTGCGACACTCAGGTAGACTGGATTTAAATAAAATATATTACTATTTTAAGATACAGTTGTCAGCAAAATGATAGGTCACAGACACAAACGTTCCAAATGTACAACAATATATAGGATGATTTTTTTATGAGCAGGTAGAAAATGATGTGACAGCGAAATCCGAAGGCACTTTGTGATAGCCAACATATATACTAAACAAATTATTTAGAAAAAAAATCATTAGAAACAAAGAAAAAAAGTTAAAGGGAATGTTATGTCATGGTCATCCAATATAGACAGTCTCAACACAGATGAAGAGACTTGTGACAACAAAAATTTGGTTCTCCGAAATGAAGCAGAGTACAAATGCATGGACTGAAAATGTATGCAACGAAGTAATTTTAGGAAAGATGTAAACAAAAGGACACTTACAATTACTATCAAAAAGTGATAGTTGACATTTCTTGGGAATAAAATGAGGAAAGTGGGCTTATAGAATTTGACATTCACAGGACGTACTAAAGGAAAGATGGACAGATAAAGTGCGAGCTTGTATAAATTCTTGGCAAAACTGGGATTAGGAGAGACAGAAAAATACAAATCTGACTTAGATCTACAAATGATAGGAAATTGTGGAGAGCTATGATCACCCACGTCCTGAAGGGACACAGCGATAAAATACCAAGACCACGGAGGCGATATTGAGCCAGTAGTGTCAATAATGAATTATTTTTTTCTTCAACCGCAAGAGTATTTGCCTGAGAACTCGATGGCAGTACCCTTTCAACCAAAGCGGAAGTTAATTGAAACGACCCGATTTTCTTAAACAAAGAACCGA
Source organism: Acanthosepion pharaonis (assembly GCA_903632075.3). Classification (NCBI taxonomy): domain Eukaryota; kingdom Metazoa; phylum Mollusca; class Cephalopoda; order Sepiida; family Sepiidae; genus Acanthosepion; species Acanthosepion pharaonis. The sequence continues at coordinate 273,641 of CAHIKZ030001328.1, read as the reverse complement.
TCCGCCTTTGTATATTCGAAATATTCATCTTACGCCAAATTACCTCCTTACCATGACCCCAAATCCAATGCCAGTCTACTTGTAATCTTGCCCAACCTACATTGAATTTACCATGAGAAACAAGCAATAGGTGGAGACTGGCTATTGAAAGATGTTTACTCAAAAGTGAACGTTAAAAATTTATCGCAACATAGCTATTAAATCTTCCGTACGCTAGCCGCTTGTATGATTGAGAGGCGAGTATTTGAGAACCAGCGCAGACAAAAGCGGGTTCAAAGTATATGTGAGCAAAATTTAGTGAAGAGAATACATCAGAGTGTGGTTCATAACCTTTGTGTGTTGAGAAATCGTGATTAATGCGTTTTGGCGCCCCGGGGGAATAACTACAAGGCTAACAGAACTCACCTCATACTGACAGCTACCGGTTGGCCTTTCTTCAGGCCTCTTACATTGAAGGCAACTGGCCGTTGTAAAGGTCTGAGAGAAGATCGTTAGAAAGCCAAACCGCTTGATTTTGCTTTAAAATATGCAACCGTACATAACTTTCCACGGCGTCTTCATCGGCGCCGGATTTTATCTGATACATCAAAGTTAAGTAAATAAAACTACTTTTCAACCGACACTGTAAAAAATAATATCATCACTAGTAACGTATGGTGTGGAATCGAATCGGTACTTTTTATTTCCTGAATTCTGATGAATTCGATTTTTTTTCATCATTAAAATGAAATCTGTTGAGATGTATGATATAATTTCTATCAAGCAACAAACATTTAATTCCGCATCGTTAAAGCCTGATATCTCTCTTCTTTATATGGCGTCTGCCCTTAGGACTTAGGCGACCATGGCTCTCCACAACATCATTTCTTTTGTAGCTGTTAATAAAAATTTTCCTTCTGTCATTTCTTGTTAGCCCTATTCTGCCATCCATTTATTCAATTCAATTCAATACGTTGTGTTGTTTTCTTCTGTCGCCTAAGTGTCATATTTTCCAAGCCTCTCATTCTTCTATATATACCTCAAAAGTCCTCAACTGACTTTACCTGATGTCAAGTATTATTTAATATTGTTTCTAATTTCTCCAAAACATAGTCGTAGCTTATATGTTCAGTATATTTTATCCTTAGCATCATTCTGTAGAACCACATATCTGCCGCTTCACGTCTCTTCGGCATTTTTGAGAACGTGCAGCAAACACTGCTATGCAGTAGGATAAATATCACGTTGCAATTTAATACAATTTTCTTTGTTTCTGGCGTGATGTATGAGACAAAATTGAATACTTAAAAATGAGGACCAGTAAAATTATGTGTGGGTTGAACATGATTGTAAGGAAAACATGATAAAAGTGAAAAAAATATATATCTATCAAGATATCCATATTTATTTTGCGCAGTTACAGGATTCTTTTTTTTGGGGGGTGGGGGGTTCTAGAAGTCACCAAGTCTTAAAATAAACATATACTTCCGTATAAATGATCATAACTTATATTAAAATCTGTAAAAAGCAATGTTTGAGGAAAAAAATACACACACACACACACACACATATATATATATATATATATATATATATATATATATATATATATATATATATATATATATATATATATAAAAAAATTTTAATTGAATTTTTATTTCGACATTATTTCTATTACTGCAAAAGTTTTTTTTTTTTTTTTTAATAGGTACACATTTGAAGGGACATCATTGCTTTTACTTTTCAAAAAGAAAGAAAAATATCTACCTGACTAGACATCGTGTCGTCCACAAAAAAGACATGATTTGATTTGTTTTGTAAGGCAGATTTTCTCGAGAATACTTGATCACTTGAATACTACACATTAATTTCATTTTAAATGTAAAGAAACAGTGTTTCAGTAGACTCCTTTACATATATACATATACATAACAGGGGACGATGGAATATTTGTCACCATCTTATGTTTTTTATTTATTTCGAACATGTGGACTTTATTTTTTTTTATTTAGTCGAGTGTAGAGTATAATAGGGTCAGTTGGGGACCGTCTGTGAGATAAGCAGAATGACGGAAATCAATCCGCCAGGAATTTGGAAACGAAATGCTGTACTACTTGGCATTCGCGTCGGATGCTCCAATATGAACATTTCAGCCCATATGGGTGTCAATCTCATGACAGTGCAGACAATTTGTAAAGAGTTGGATGAGTCTAATGGTGATTACGCAGGTACGGCAGATCGGAAATGTCGCTCTGATCGTCTTTGACATGTAAAGAACGCCAGAATTTGTTGACGAAGGCCTCGGTCTCGACAGGAAAGTCTATATCAAGTGATTTAAGGAAGTAATGCTGCCCTGTGTCGAGGGGTGTGTGCAGGAAGTCGCTATGTCTGGCAACAGGATTCTGCAGAAGCAGGTGAAAACAGTCATGTCTGCCAAAGAATTTCGGCGACCACCACTTCCCTTATATCCGATCACCTAACTCCCCAGACTGCTAAACATTTGATTATTATTTGCGGGGCGCAGTTGAAAATCTGATGCAAGGATTAAGGCTGCATTCACAAAGAGACTGTCAAGAAGAGATGCACGCAATTCAGGAGTCAACTTGAGGCCGTGGTTGAAGCCGATGGCGATTTTATTGAATAAATTTACACTTCACCATTTCAAGATATTATTGTGTAATTTTGATAAATATATCTGTTAAATGAATTGCCAATGTTATTTCCATTTTGCGTAATTTAGGCAGCACACACACACACACACACTCACACACACACACACATATATATATATATATATATATATATATATATATATATATATATATATATATATATATATGCAAATATATGGATATAGATCCGACAGTTTGAAGAAAAATATACGGAAAAAAACAGACAAAAATCCTAATATGCAATTATGCTGTTTTAATGTTGATATGTCAACGTCGGACGTTTCGGTCTGGTAGACCATCTTCAAGAGATATCCATAAAACATAATTAAATGTTAGATTAAAATAAAATTCTTTTCATTTTTCATTCAAAATATATATTTTAGGAACACGTTTTCACAAGATCGCTCTCGTGAGGCCGACATGATCATATTGAAACAGAACGCTGATCTTGAAATAAAAATTTCAATTGTCTGTTTTGATTAGTCTTACTCTTATGTCCATCATCTTTTCATGTTGAATTAAATATAGTCTAATGCTAATTATGTTTTATGAATATGTCCTGAAGATGGTCTACTAGACCGAAACGTCCTACGTTGACATTATATCAACATTAAAACGGCATAATTGCATATTAGGATTTTTGTTTGTTCTTTCCTTATATTTTTCTTATATATAGTGTAACAGCAAGATTGCCTATTTGTTAGATTAAGCAATAGAATGTTGTCACTAAATTTATCTCCTGGAATAACAATTTGACTCACCGGTTTCACTTACGATTTCATTTTCAAGTCCTTTTTCAATGTTCCTTGAACTGTCATAGCTGAAAGTCTTAAGTCACGTGCCAAACGTCTTAGAAATTGATTTGTATAATTTCTAGTTGATCTCTTTAGCTCTAAGTTGAAATTATGATCCCTTTTCGGTTGTGACCTCCTGATCCAGTTTCCCTCTTTACTGATGATCTCTGCCCCTTCTAACTTTCTGTCCTGGACTAAGAAGGTGCCTCAAATGTTTCACCTATGATTACATTTGAGGTTTTTTTCATTGCTCTTTAAACTGTCAGAGGTCAAACGCTTCTATCACGTGTAGAACATCTTATGGATTGAGTTGGATCTTTTCAAATCGATCTCGTTAGCTCTAAGTTGAAATGATGATCCCTCATCCTGTTGTGACTTCTTGACAAGTTTTGCTCTGTTCCCTTTCTTTTAAACTTATTCACCGTTCTCTTAATGGTTCTTGAATGAACTTTGAAGATGGAATCAAGAATATGAATGTTGGTACCATTACTGAAGGTCTGAATGGACTTTTTCCTCTTTCCTTTGCTCAGTTGGTAAGACAGTGGGTCTGGCACAAACTATTTTAGCGTCGTTTCTTTTTAGCTGAATAAATCGAAGGGTTTTTCAGGAGTTCTTACAACAATTGGTGTCAAGATGGCTAATAGTTTTATCTGAAAACCTAGAGAGAAGAAACTCAATTAGTTAACTCTGGTTTTAGACATTAAATATTAATGTGGGAGGATAATTTTGCAGTTACACGATTTGGACAATTTTGCAGTTACACGATTTGGACAATTTTTATATATATATATATTTGGATATTTATATTATATATTTGGATATATATATTTATATATATACAAATCTTTGACAATTTTGCAAAACTACTTCGATTTGGACAATTTTGCAGTTACAAAGGTGGACAATTTTGCAAGACTACACGATTTTTGAAGAATTTTGCATTTTATTTTTTTATTTTTTTGCGTTTTTTTTTTAAAAAAAAAGGTATATATTAAAATGTAGACCTTTTTTTTTCTGGAAATGAAATTCTAATGAAACGATTTGTGTTTGGAATCTTCTTAAAATTTTGTGTGTTATTTTATGTTGTAATGTATTTTGAAATGTAACATTTTTTTGCTTGTTAGTACGTCAAGTATGGTTTTATATTCTAAGCCCCAGGACGCAAAATTATCGTGGCTGATTTAGCGATCAAGGCATTTTCCAGACATTTTCGTCTCTGTGGATTATTTTCTCTTTTAATCAAAGTAGCATTTTCTATGACAAGATTGTGGTCTGTTTGTTACCGTGAATAAACAATGAGTTCTGTTTTTATTTTATTTTTTGTTCTTTTTTTTGTTTTTTTTAAATGTACCTTTTTGTATTCATATAGTCTTTTGTTTAAACTTTGTAGATTTGATATTGTCACAGGGTGGTATTGTCAGGAGAAAAGGTGATGGAAAGAAATAGAAAAAATCCACACGAATTTGATTAGATTGAAACAGTTATTGTTTCAAGAAAAATTTGAAACTACCTTCGCCTCTCGTTTCATGCGCAAGTGGAGACGTGATAGTACATTTGTAAAAGAGAGTCGGATGAAACGCGTCACAAAGAAATTTTCATAGAACATATAAATATATATATATATATATATATATATATATGGGCTTTATAAGTGTGTTTTAGTGATTTAGTTTGCCGACGCGTACAAAAGTGTTTATAAAATGGGCATAGACGTACATGATATATTACACAATTGTGTGTATCTGTGATTATTTGTATGTCTTCATCTCCTATCTAACTTTATTCACTTGCACACATTTGTCCACTTGTTTACGCCCATATGGTTTGGACGAACACGATAACTCTGGTTAAATCTATACAAAAAAGTGAAAATAATTTTACGCTTCAGGAAATAGATTTCGTTTTATGTAGGCTAATATTAAGAAAGTATCCATTTGATATCTATTAAATGAAATGTTTCAAAGCATCTGTCTCTAAGAGTGTAAAACGAAATGAAAGTTAAATATTTGATACGGAGTTTTAGATTCAGGGATAGGAAAATTGGGAAATATGAATGCACTAGTTGAACCCATGTTCATTCAAAAACGTGTAAGTAAATCCTAACTGATTTCCAACGTTCAGTATGTGTAAATTATTTTGAAGATTAGAAATGGAAATTCTGCCTGATAATAATCAGGATAATTACTGATGTATAATAAGAAAAATAACATGGAAATTCAGATATAGATACCAAACGGCAGTTCAAGTTCTCGTTTATATTGTACCCACACTAGATATTTTCCAAAAATATTTCTACCTCGCCTGACAACATGGGATAACTGCCATCATTCGGCGTGTGCATAGATGGCAGCACTGCGTAGGAAAGCGTCGTCACTCTCTTTTGCTTGTCGTAGCTGATATATGGCAAGGCCAAAACATCTTTGTGTTGCAATATGAAATAGGAACAACAAAAATAAGAATGTATTGCGTAGATCTGCTCCTCGTAAGCGTATGATCGATGCAAAGAAAATCAGATTATATCATTGCAAATGATATATCAAAATATATAAAAGTTAGGGTCATATCAGATTTTAATAACTTCTCTTAGCCGAGTTAAAAGCTAATATGAAGAGTTTGTTCTGAAGATAATAGAGAAAAAAAGAAAGAAAAATTATTTGAGATCATCTCCGGCTATAGAAAATTTCGGTTGGGTGAGGATGGTCATATTTCATCTCATACGTTCAGTGTTTATATAGAACTCATTCCTTAGAATATGAGCTGTTCTAAGTAGCGTTGCCGAATGTGTACTCCCAGTTAGGGAAGACCCTGGTATCTTCTGAAGCAGCGATTCCTGAATAAAATCACACTCACAAGAGACAACTTATTGAATAGAGAGCAGCTTCCGAAGACGAGGAGTCTGGTACATATACAAGCGAAGACCAATTTAACTATCATGAAAACCAGTCTGATAATTTTATACCTGACACATCACAGCTAGATTTGAAGCGCATTAACTCGCAGGGGAAACACAGTTAGAAATAATTTACAATCTTAACGGCCTCCTTTTAAAAGAAAAATTCTTAAATGTCTCCGAGATAGCTCAACAAGTTTCTTTGTCCTCCAAGATTACCTAGTATAGCTAAATTCTTTTAGATATCGATCTTTTTTTTAAGATATGCATTAATTTCTACAATGTTTTTTGTTATATAGAAATAAAGTATCGCTGCCGACACTTGAATCTGAACATAGATCACTATTTCTAGTCTATCCTCTATATTATACAAATCGCTATTTTAACATATCCTCTATTACTATACGCTATCCCCTACTCTATTCACTATACTATCTCTCTATTCAGATCACTATATGGGTTACTTTTCGAACTAGAATTATCGAGCAAGTACTTTTAGTGCGATTACTTTTCGAAGGCGTCTGACACCAGTATTGTTCAACGACGTTCAATAGCTCTATCTGTGATTACAGCGTCTCTACTTCAACGAGCATTACGAAAGGGACAACGAGTATTCGATGGCATTTAAAAAGTGGCAACGAGTGTTCGATGAAAGACACAAAAGATTTTTTTCATATTTATTGCTAATGCCTTTTCCTATCAACAAATTTAAATATCCCATTGACCTTCCTTATAAGTGCAGATGGCAAAGCTGGATACCAAACGAATCTTCTTTACTGATAGTATCAAATTGGAAGGAGAATTCTCGTGGGGTATTGTGGCACCATTTAACGAGGCAGAAAAAGAAAAGAAAGTAAAGAAGAAAAGGAGAGGCTAAGGACCAAATCGTGGATGATAAGCAGGACACACACACGGCTAAGAGGCAATGGATAAAGTGATATTTTGATAAGTAACAAATAGCGAAAGGGTGTCATTTCAATGACAGGGAAATTCTGAATAAAAAGAAAGCGAAAAAAAGAATCAGATATGTTTTGGCGACGGCTGTGTTATCTAAGGATATGAAAACAAACTATTGGTACGGGAAGGCATCTTATTATCAAATACAGACCGACTGGCCAAAGAAAAATTGAAATGAAAATGTTATTTCGATAAGTGACGAAAAACAGGCAACTAAAAAGGACTTTGGACAGATATGAAAAAATTAAAAAACCACACACGAGTGTCCACTGACCGATTTCTTTCGACGGAACATCCTTGGCCTGCGATAATAAAATTATGTTATCAGAAATATGTACCGAAAAAAATGAATGGGAACCTAGAAATGTCATTTTTCGGGGGCGACGACGTTGGCCGTGTTAAAAAAGACCACCCATTCGGATAATTAGCGATAAAATAGCTGACGAAAACCACGTGTAGAACAAGAGTTATGACCACCATTGTTCATATTGTCCTGTTTGCGGTTAGAGAAAATGATAACGGATTAAAAGGAAGAAAAGGAAAAGAAAGGATAATTTTTTTTTTTTTTGTTAAGCAAGATATTTTTTTTCCTGAAACAAAGCCGCGGATTCGTCCACGCCCGACTAAGACATCATTGGTCAAGTGGTGATCACGTGACGCACGAAGGAGGCTGTCGCCGCCCATCTAGAGGATAGGTATGAGAAGCTGCTACGAAGAAGTGGGGAGGGCAGTTCACGCCCTCTGAAGTATGGTGAGAAGGTGGGAGTGAGGAAAGGCTCCCAAAAATGGAAAAAAGTGGAAAATTCCTAACCAGAAAGGTGAATATGTATTTAGAATTATCGAGGAAAACCCCGACGCCGACAGACCCACCCCGGTTTTGGTCGGCGTCCATATAAGCAAGCCACAACGAGCAGAAATCAGTTCCAGTTTCCAGTTCCCATTTCAGTTTGAGTTCCAGTTGCAGCGAAGAGTCAGTCTCCAGTTGAAGCCGCCTCGCAGATAGCTGACCAAAGATTCACGCAAATTCCGGACTCCTCTTCAACCCAAGAACAATTATTTTGAAGAGCGACTTAGATCCAGACCACCAAAATAAGTTTTTTTTTTTTCGACTTTCGTCCAAAGACACACCGAAACACAAATTTCTTAGAGAGCAAACAACTTGAAGCGTTAAAACTTGCCTAACGGAAAACGACGTGTCACAATCCATAGAACGGGTCGGGAGATAGATGCAGTCCTATGTATCGAACAACTAGACATAAAGTTTGTTACCTTTTTCTTTGATACTTTGAACTTTTTGAGTTTTCATTTTATTTTCTTTTATGCATATTTGTGTGGTATCACCCCCGATGAACTCGGTTTGCATTACGGCCCCAACCCCTGTTTGATCTCGTCTGCCTAAGATCAATTCACAACGTGGGTAGGCAGACTGGGGATCAATGCAGTTACCTTGGTAACCAGGCGTTGGAAGCGAGTTGGGAACGACGAGGCTGATATCAAATCTAACCAGATTACCACCCGAATCACCAAAAGGTTAGAACGCCACATTTGGGTGCCGCGACCGATACCAAGCCAGTTGGTCGTCACAGGACGAGACAACACGACTGACGCGACAGGTGGACGTCACGTTTGGAGCAGCGACACCCGAACGGAGCAGCGAGGAGCGAACAGCTGGCGACCAGGGGACGACAACTGGTGCCGTGACCATAGGATATAGGACCCTGGAACAGTCACGTCACAGTATATCATATTAGATTTATATAGAACCCCGTGTACCTTTCTTCCAAACAGAAGATTACCAACATGTTTCCTTCAAGATGCTAATTTCTGACTGTCAGTAAAGATATTTCACCGGTTTTAACGAACATGCTTTCCCCGAGACTCTTGTCATGAACCCCATGAAAAATGCAAATAACTAGAATGTAAAAAATAAATTGTTTGGCTCTGACAGATTAAATCAAATTCACTGCCATAAAAATAGATGCATTTTTAAAACGTCAAGTATCTTTCTAATCTTTGCTTCTTTGAGCCTAAATAATCAGATCTGTCTCTTGTAAAGAAAGTTTATTATGATTATTAGAGGAAAAACAATATAAATCATAGTATCATTATGAGTATTAAAGACCTTTTATGCCATTACATAAGAATCCATTTTCTGGTCAATTCCTTTTCAAATGATCCATGGGAAATTCATTTTTCTTTTACCCTTCTATTATTTTCCCGTCGCTGATGCTGGTTAGAAGATTGTTTAAGAAAATTTGCAAGTTGTCAAATTATAACGAGATATGTGTCCCAGCATTTCTCAAGTGGTTTACTGTCAATGTGATAAAGGCTATCGTAATCTGAATAAGAACTCGATTCTCAGATTGTTTTATGGCTGACTTGAAACTGATCGATTAACTGAAACAAGAGTTGCAGTAACGACCCTAAGAGAATGCTGATCAAAATCTAAAATGGACCGATTATGACAAACTGAATAGAAATAAATGATGATAATGAAAATCTTGAAAACCGCTGAGCTCCTAGCTGAAATTACACCGCAAGTTATCCTCCCAGCTCTGTGACATTTTTTTGCAGCCCAAACAAGGCAATAATGCCACTAAGTCGCAAGGGGCTACACGGAATGAAAAAGACTTTAGTAAAAAAAAAAAAAAATGGATAAACCTATATTATTCTTCAAAAACCGGGGTGTAGTATGAACCAGACGATAAGCAAATCTATCTACTCTTATTGAAGAAGAAATAAGTAATGAAAAAATAGTAAATAGAATTTCAGAATTTAGACGGAGACGTTAAAAATATAGTCGAAGTATACTTTGGAATGAGCTGTTATCCCAATCCTAAATAGAAAACAAGGGACAAAACTCGACTCCAGTACAAAAGATCGAGGAGGAGAGTAAAGGCAAAGTTTGTGACAAATTCTTCAGTTTACATTCAAAATGGTATTAGCAAATTGCACAGTGTTACCGCTTCCAATAAATAATTTTCGTCGCAAGTTAATTGTATGCATGCCATTATTTTATGTATGACCATACTCAAAGAACATATATGAATGTCTAATGATGAGCTTTAGAAAAGTGAATTATACATTGATATTACGAGCGTGAAATAATTTCGGTGAAAATTTTACAATGGACAAAACCGATCATTATTATTCTCCTACCACTACTATTACTGAGATTAATAACAAATAAAACCTATATCGATCTGCTTTGTATATATAGGCATCATGGTGAAGAGATGAATGACATGATTTTCCTGGAATACGTGTGTTTGCAAGTAAATTTTCGCCACCTTTTGACTTTTCAGATTTGTTAAATGCATCAATGTGTCGAAGCAAAATGTTGCTCATTCATTACGATAATCTCTTCGTACATTAACTTGCTCAAAATGTTGCTCATTCATTACGATAATCTCTTCGTACATTAAGTTGCTCAAAATGTTGCTCATTCATTACGATAATCTCTTCGTACATTAAGTTGCTCAAAATGTTGCTCATTCATTACGATAATCTCTTCGTACATTAAGTTGCTCAAAATGTTGCTCATTCATTACGATAATCTCTTCGTACATTAAGTTGCTCAAAATGTTGCTCATTCATTACGATAATCTCTTCGTACATTAAGTTGCTCAAAATGTTTGCTCATTCATTACGATAATCTCTTCGTACATTAAGTTGCTCAAAATGTTGCTCATTCATTACGATAATCTCTTCGTACATTAAGTTGCTCAAAATGTTGCTCATTCATTACGATAATCTCTTCGTACATTAAGTTGCTCAAAATGTTGCTCATTCATTACGATAATCTCTTCGTACATTAAGTTGCTCAAAATGTTGCTCATTCATTACGATAATCTCTTCGTACATTGCTTCTATAGATATTCTTTTAAGTTAGGCTTATATCTATAATATTGCGCCAGATCAAATATATCCAACAAAATTACTACTGAAAAATAAAGTTGTAATTAGATCATTAGTAATGCGAATTAACGATAAATTGCGGGGAGAATAATTTTTGTATGGTGTGTTTCGTCCCACAGGACTTCTTCGACCTAAGGTAATGTTTTTGTTGAAGGAATTGTATATGCGTATTATGGGAAGAGAAGGTAAAAAACGCAAACGTTGTTTATAGTTATACATAGAAAGGAAACGTGGAAAATGTTGAAATGTTAAAATATTACATCCCATCAGTTTTACTTAAACAGTCATTGACTTAGCATAGCTTAGATGTGGTTCGACGCCAAAAGTATGGAGCCCACAGTGATGAACGTAATCAGTACCCTGTCGTAATTTATCTAACAATACAAGCCTGCAAATAATTAAACACGTCGAAGTGTCCATTATTTGTCAAGTGTAGCTGAGGTGTGGTACAAGGCCACAAGTATTGAGCACCAGTGAACTTACTAGTGAGCCGTGATTGTTCAAAACGAGCCGAGATTATTAGGCATTACAACGTGTATGTTTGCAATAAATTTTTTCTTTTATAAGGATTGATATATAATACCAACCTATATATATATATATATATATATATATATATATATATATATATATAATGGACTCTCCCAACAATTTCGATGTATGAAGTTCTGACAACTTAACCAATGATTCTGATATGAATTTCGTGCGATAATCTTAAATGGCAATTAAGACCAGCTAGTGATTTGCAAAGAAGGTCGCATATAGAGCAAGTGTGAGGATTGTGGGATGAGGTCACTGTTTTATTTATACAAATATTATTTTTCTCGTGGCCTGAAGATTGCGTCTAGCATGAAACAGCCTGTCGCCTCTAAGTGTTAAACTTCAATGTTCACTTTTATATTTACACACGCTCTGTCTCTGATAGTGAGCACTTTATCCCATAAATATAGCACACCTTAAGACTATATTTCTTATATATATATATATATATATATGTGTGTGTGTGTATAAGTTGCATTTTCTCATGTATTTAATCCATTTCTTTCAAATTGAGTAGAACAGTTGCCATCCAAGGCTATAAACCCGGTCTGCCCTGCTATTTCTGCATAGCTGGTGGGAGAAGAGAATTCATAACTTTCCCAAGGGTATTGGCATTTAAGTGATTATAATAGATTCTCCGATTCCTCAATCTGAAAAAACTATTTAAATTCCACCATGTTTCCTAATATATATATATATATATATATATATATATATATATATATATAAATATATATATATATATATATATATATATATATATATATATATAATTTTTTCTTTTATTTTATGACTTTAATTTTAAATTAGTATATCATAATGAATGTTAACATGATCTAGCTGTGGGAACCTAAACAAATAGGCATTCATATACGTTTTAAATACAGTATTCGATTTCATTTTCTTTTCTTTCACTTTTTAACGTGATGCAAAACAATATCCCTACGGAAAATCTTCTGTTTTCCATATCATGAAATATATCTTTTTCGTTCATATATAATTGCTGCCAACTCTTTTTATGTACAGATCCACCAATAGATTGTTTAGATTACGTTGTCCCTTTTATTATTTGTGGAATTCTGCACGATTTATTTTTATAATCACATCATTGTTGATGTGTACTCTGTATTAACCACCTATATTTCAATGACAGGAATTTGTCAAGATAACTTGAGAGTACCCATGATATATAAAATTCGGGTGGTTTGCGATCCGAAAATATTGACTAAATCATAACATTCAGTCAGATACGTCCACTAGAAATGAAGAAAATAAGAGAAGTTTAATTAGAAGATTAAACCGAATTTGAAACAGAAGTGGAAAGTAGAGAAATATTTAGAAATTATCAAGAAAATGAGAAATTCTCATACGTGTAGGTGAAGGATGTTTCCAACATTATTGTAAGTTTAGATCACTCCAAATATTTGGAACTCAAAAATAAAAATAAAGAAATAAACAAGTGAAATCCTCCAGTGGAGAAAAGTTTCTGAAATTATCAAAATTATGAATTAGCTGTTGAATACGATGTGTTTTCTTGATTTCCAGAGAATAATGCCACATGTAGTTGTAAATCAAGTTTATTTACGTGGCATCAGTCGGTTTCGAGAGACCATGGACTTGCGCCCAAATGGTCATATGAAAGCGGCGGAGCAGCTGTTATAGCTGTACAGGCACACACAGGCGTGACAGTCTCGATTGCAACCAATCCATGTGAAAGACGCTCTCCCACGATGTCGCTGTGCTTTCTTCTTTGCTTCGAGCACGCTTCATCCCTTCAGCAAACATCAATTCTTCACTCATCTTTTAAGGGAATTTTTGTGAAAATCGTGCCTTTAGTATGAGCGATCGTTGGCGATATTTTTCCCATATATTCTCGATGTCCATCGCCCTCATTTTTTCTTTAATCAATTTTTTATTGAAAAAAAAAATTGCTATATATATGAAGCATTCAGAAAAAATAAAAAATTTCTATCCGTATATTATTTCCGTGACGTTTTAATAAAAAATCAAAACGAGGTTTTCTTTCATGTATATATATATATATATATATATATATATATATATATATATATATATATATATAATATAAACTTTTGTTTGTGTATGTGCGTTTGTTTGCGTGTCTGTCCATTGCAAAATCCTCCACTTCCACTGGTTCGATTTCAATGATTCATAACTCATTCAAAAGAGCTAGAAATTTAGGCGCAGGGAACGATTTTCGTTGAGCCCAGATTCAGGCTTGCTAAATTATCCCAGGTTAAAAATATGTATTAACATATTGTACTAGCCATTATCATTGCTTTCATGATTCAAGGGGCGTAACTCTTATTTTCCTTTTGTTTCCAAAATTACAGTTCATTAAATTTTAAAAAACTAAGGCTTAAAAAATTTCCTATCGGTTGGTATATAATTATTTCTGTGGAGGACTTCAAATGGTTTGGCCATCGTCACAAGAGCTAGGAAGGACTAGATGCGATGGGAATCAATAAATTACAGAACTCAAAATTGATCTCTCCATTTAAAATTTTAATCTTATCTTTTAAAAGTTCAACGATAATTCTTCTGCTGCTACTTAATTTAAAGACGATTTGATGTACGTAGATCCTCACTTACCGTACAAATATTTTTATTTCATGAAATGAATGCTTTTTCCTTCATTTCTAAACAATTTTTAAAAATAAAAAAATGGTTTAGTGTGAAGATGGGAAAATATAAATTAAAATTCAAACGCATTCAACATTTGAAAGAGTTAGAAAACATTTTTTTTAATTAAATAAAGCTTAAACCTAATATGGAATCTTATGAATAAATGCAAAAATTTATTCCTTATTATTTAAAAATCTAACGTTAAAAAAACAGAACTCTATAATAATTTATACGCTAAAAGTTCAGTATTTGTATTATATATTATCTACTTCAATGTGATATCACTCTTCAGCTTAAACATTAATTCATGCTTAAATTAATTCAAATTAATTAGTTCAAGCATAAACATTTTTTCAATGCTTAAATGCAGCGATCAATTCTGAGTTCTGTAGTTTATTGATTCCTGCATGTTTTAATTTTCTTTTTATTCAGATGATTTTCAAACTAAAAACTTCTCCACATATTTTATTTATCAAATTTTTAAAAATTTCAATATATTGCGGCTTTTTAAGTTAGTCTTTAATAAAACGTGCACTGCCATTTTGTATAAAAAAGGAAATAATTTACTCCCCATGAAACATGAAAGCAACGATAATGGCTAGTATAATATATTAATAATATATTAATTTGCATATTGATTTTTAAAAAGTATAGTGTTCATTAATTAATTGTCCTTCATTAGTGTTTTAATATTAAAAAACTTTTGATTTTCATATAAAATAGTTCTGTTTAAGAATATTGTCTTATATAGCAAAGAAAAGTGTTTGAAATTTGCATTTTATTTGACCTTCAACTAATCGGCATCTGACTGCAAAAATTTCCATGACTACAAAAAGCCAATTTATGAATGAAATGTTCATTTAAGATTTTTGCTTCAAATATTTCTAGTGAATATATCTTACATTGTGAAGCATTAGCGAGCGGGCGAAGCTTCTAGAATAAAATAGATTCATAGGAATCGTGACAAAGTTGTAATTGTGCGAACGATTTATATTTGAGCATGCAGCAAATGCTATCATTTTCGTGTGATCCATAATCTATTGAAGGTGTAGAGGCATCCTGTGTGTTTGACTAAGGAAAGATGGCTTGAGGAACCCATCCCGATTCAGGTGAATTTTGAATTCAGTTATTCTTTTCTTTCACCGGTGAATCACCATTGGCAGTGAAACAAAGTCTACTTTGTTATTCAGTCCATAACTGTAATATGGAAGAAGGTAGACTGCTGTCATTCCCATGAATATTTTCGTGAAAGTGAACCCAATAGATTAGTCCAGATTTTGATCGTCTCCCCAATTACAATTTCCTCCCAGATATTTGTTCCACTATCCGCACATCCTAAATTCTAAATGTGTAAAGCAGTATAATATGAAACTAAACTTCAAACAGACCACACACTCTAAATAAATTTTCAGTTGAATGATGGTTAAATAAAATGTCTCGATCGTCACTTTAATCAATTGTCCAGAGTTAAAATATCAATGAAACGACAAATGGAAAAAGAATATTTTTGATTTTAAAATTGAAAAATTAAACCTTACAAAAACTGAATCCATATTAATAGTATCCAAGAACACTTCCAGAAGAACTAATTATATTAAGTTCAGGATAGTTGAGACAGAAAAAAATAAATGCAAAAATGCTGAGTTATATATTAGGATTTCAAACTTGTCGTGTAAATGAATACATCAGGTTGGTTCAGAAAGATTAAAAATAAAGATGACAAGACGGAGTGTAATCCATTTGGAACTATGTCAATGTCAGTAATTTGACCATATGCAGTAAAAGATTTTCTTCTTTCAATTTTTTTTTTTTTTTTTTAAGCGTTTCACCCCAAGCAAGGCGGGAAGCCACTAGGACGCAAGGGGTTACAGAAAATTTGGAACAAGATCAGATAGGAGTGATAGAAGAAAGGATGAGGAGAAGGGTAGTGGAAAGATCAAGATAACTGGAGATGTCGATTGAAATTACATTTGATTAGCTGGAGATTATAGCTCTCAGAGAAACTGGAATAGGAAAGGGAGTTCCACAGGCGAGAAGTGCGAGACATAGTTATTGGAGTAGAAGAGACGGCTACATTTAGGAGTTTCGACAGTGAAGGGATGAGAGCGGCATGCCAGCCTCGTAGGGCGCTTGAACTCATGAAGTCTGGGAACCAGCGAATGCAGCTCCTCGGAGCAATTGCCATGAAAGTATTTGTAAAACAGAGAGAGGCGACGGCGCGTCTGTGAGAAAGTGACTGTAGACGAGATGCCAGAGCAGGGCCAATTATATTGCATATCCGCCTCTGGAGCCTATCAAGAACCCCGAGGCAAACAGAAGGGGCTCCAGACCATATATGGCAGCAATACTCCATGCAAGGGCGAATTGTTGATTTGTAGATCTGGAGGATCGATTCCGGGGAGAAAATTTCCTGGCGCGGCACAGGGAGCCAACTTTCCTTGCGGTGGACGAAGCAATTGACTCAATGTATTTGTTCCATCTCAGGTCAGCAGTCAACGTGAGACCGAGCAGCCGCAGAGAGTTGCTCTCGAGAAGTTGAGCGTCAGACATTCTAATGGAGGGCAGGGAAGGATCTCTGTGGTGATTAATAGAGAGCAGTTTTGTTTTTGATGCATTAACGTTGACCACCCATTTCCTGCCCCAGTTCACAACCGATTGGAGGTCATTTTCGAGACGCAGGGCCAGGTTAGTTTTGACAGTGACACTAGATTTGTTTTGGGGGCAGGAATAAATTGTGGTGCCATCCGCGTAGATGCCAACTTGGGAATTAATGGCGTCAGGAAGGTCATTTACGTAGATAAGGAATAGAGTGGGGCCTATGATGGAGACTTGATGAACACCTGCGTTCGTGGGATAGGAACCGGAGGAGAATCCGTTGAGAACCACTTGCAATTCACGGTTTGACAGGAATGAGTGTATTAGGTCAAACAATCGACCAGTAATGCCATAAACCTGGAGCTTGCGAAGAAGGCCGGCATGCCTCCCTATCAAATGCTTTGAGATGTCTAGGGCCACGGCACGAGCTTCCCCGTTATTTTGAAGAGCTTGGTAGACAAATCGTTTCAGTGATGGCCGTAAAGACATCAGCTGTAGATCGGGCAAAGCGGAAACCATATTGCTTGTCTGAGAGCAGATCATGGGATGTGAGGTGGTTAACCACCTCGGTATTGATTAGGGCTTCGAAGACTTTGCCGAAGAGGGGTAGGAGACTGATAGGACGGTAGTTAGAAGGGTCAGAGGGTTTCCCAGAGTTCTTGAAGACAGGAACAATCGAAGAGGACTTCCAGCAGTCAGGAAAACAAGACTCCTTGAGGCAGTTGTTGTATAGTTTAGAAAGGGCGGGCGCCAATTCAGGCGCGCATTTCTTCAAGACAATGGCTGGTATCCCATCTCCACTACTAGCCTTGTTGGGGTCTAAATTGGAAATAACGCCCAATACCAAAGACGGGGTTATGTGTAACCTACTCAATAGGGCCTCAGTTCTAAGAGTGAAGTCGGGTATGGATACACCGGAAGAGTCGAGCGTCGAGTTGAATGAAAATTTCCGAGCAAACCATTTAGCCTTGTCGGCAGAGGAGGTCAGAACTGGTGGAACAATGGAGATATAGAGGGTTTGCAATTGTTCAATACGCTCTTGAAGAGACGCCAATAATCTTTGGAGCCAAATTTGCGAGATGCAATACGCTCCTTCATCCGAGCAGCAAATAGTGACTTAGCATCGTTGAGGACACACTTACACTCGTAACGGGCGGAGGCAAAGAGACGTCTATTGCAGTCAGACATGTCGCTACGAAATAGGTGAAAGAAGTGGTTCCTATGGGCGATGGCGGCTGAGCCAGCAGTGGAGAACAAGGGGGAGGAGCGCGACTTGACCTTCTATTTCCTTGAGCGGATGAAAGCGTCGATTCCAGCTGTAACCCAGGATGAAACCTCAGAAGCACATTCTTGGACGGGAAGCGTAAAGACAACATCTCAGGGGACATCGCGGAGGAAATCACGGAACGCGTCCCAGTCAGCTCGTTGATAGAACGAAGTTCTAGTGGTAGGAGGTTCTTTGCAGGGGTGGAGTTGAAGGAGATGTTAACAGATACTAAATATTACACGTTTGAGCAGAGTTTGGCGATGTCAAGACTCTGGGATGGAGGTCACAGATCATCAAAAGTAGCTTTTTTAGGAAGCCAACTATCTGGTGATTGGGGCGCATTCTTAACTTGTTAAAAAGTCGCCAAATACAAATATGTGAGCAAACGGGTGGAGGGAGAGAGCCTTGTCTATGCTGTCAAAATGCTATCGAGTATCCCACAGTCTTGAGAGGATGGAGAGCGGTAAAGGAAGAAGAGATAAAAACCGCATTGAAAAAGAGATAGTCGGAGACACATGTACGACTGGTCTGGCGATTCTGGCCAGAGGGAGATGGTCCTTGACGTAGACACCAAGACCGTGCATGTGGGGTATAGTCTTTTCTGAGGAGAGGATGGTAGCTTGGGTTCGAGAGATCAGAGGAGGGGATAGACGAGACAAGGTTGGTCTCACAGAGAGCCAGTATATCCGGGCATTTGGCAGTGAGGAAAGATTCAGTACTGCAGAAGTTTGTTCTAATACCACGGATGTTGGAGAACGAAATGTTGAGGGGTTTAGGTGATATTTGAGTGGCTGGTTTAGGATTACTTTTTCGGTCTTCTTAGAGAAATGAGACTATACTACCAAGAGTTAATCATGTCGAAAAACAATTCTAAGCAAAGAATAGACAAATTCGCAGGTCGTTTATTCAATGTATTTCAGCTGAACAAAGAAAACATTAAAAGAAAAATCAAAAGCTGGAATAATTTGTCAAAAATTCTGGAAAAAATGATTAACTATCGTTATGACATGATACCAGGTTTTGTCATCTTTGTGTCAGCCTCGAAAGATAATAAAAAAAAAAAAAAAAAGATTGAAAGAAGCGGAAATGTAAACGATTGTCACCCTCTAATACAAATAGATGATTTCGCTTGATCAGCAGTGTAAATCAGCTTTACTACATAGGAAAAAATTAGCAATAAATAAAATGCTTTAAAATTATATATATATATATATATATATTATAATACATTACAGTATATAAAATGTTTTATTGCAATCTATTATATTAAAATATTTTAATATTTTGTTCTACATTGTACTGAGCACATTTCTAAAAATTAATTACTAAGATCTGTGTATTCTAACTCCATCTGTTATTTCTTTCTCATACATACATATATATATATATATTCCTTCCTATCGCCACAATGCGTGAAGAATTTTGTACTATTTTCATTGAATTTTTTTCTTTTTCATCGTGATATAATAAATATCAACATTAAACTAATAAAACATTTAATAGAGAATCTTAGTTTTACCATTTATAAAATATTAAAATACATTATTAGATACGTTCCATTTTACATACTGATTTTTACTTCCAACCATCTTCTTCATGATGTTTGATATAAATCATTTTCATGATGAAAAGAGGTGATAATTTATTCTCTCAAATAACACCTCACTATTTGTGCAAAGATAGACGAACAAAGCTTCCATGACTTTTTCTTACTCTTACGTGTTCTTCTTATGAAAAGATAAAAAAATGGACTACGTTTCTAGTGCGAATTGATTTTCATTTTGTATAGTTTATCATATGCTCTTTTTTTCTCTAAATAACATCAGAATTTGGTGTTATGATCACGAAATTTTCGCTGTTGTCCCATTTGGTTTTATTCAGGAGTGTCTTCAATGTATAGGATTTTGAAAAAAAAATCTTCATTCAATAGGCAGATTTAAATGGTTCTTTTTTGTTTCTTTTTTGTTTCTTTTTTGTTTCTTTTTTGTTTCTTTTTTGTTTCTTTTTTGTTTCTTTTTTGTTTCTTTTTTGTTTCTTGTTTGTTTCTTGTTTGTTTCTTGTTTGTTTCTTGTTTGTTTCTTGTTTGTTTCTTGTTTGTTTCTTGTTTGTTTTTTTGTTTTTTTTCTTGTTTGTTTTCTTGTTTGTTTCTTGTTGGCTTTTGTTTTTGTTTGTTTCTTGTTTGTTTCTTGTTTGTTTCTTGTTTGTTTCTTGTTTGTTTCTTGTTTGTTTCTTGTTTGTTTCTTGTTTGTTTCTTGTTTGTTTCTTGTTTGTTTCTTGTTTGTTTCTTGTTTGTTTCTTGTTTGTTTCTTTTCGAATTCCTCTTTTCAATATTAGGTAATCTGTTCTATAATATTGACCACTTATAATTACTCCTTTCTCGCTTGTCTATTTCTTCTAATCGAAGGGTATTTCAGATATGAAGATGAACTGATAATGGCTAAAGATATTAAACCAACAATTTACTAAATTAATGCAATTATATGTTCGCCATACCATTACTGAATGTTTTGCGTGTGCACCGGACGAATCATTTTGCGTATAACGACCGAAATATTCATAATAACGAATAAGTTTGGTATATTTTGTTATCTAGCATATCAATCTCAATGCCGACACTATTTTTCGGATATTTACTAATTTTTTTTTCAAAAATATAATGCACTTAAGATATATTTTTAAAATTTATTGCTGGTAAGATTTTTTTTTCAAAAATGCTGGTCTTTTTACTACACAAATCAATTTTTATACTTTTATAGTGTTTTGACTTAACTATTTGCCCATGGTTGGCACCCTAAGAGGTGCTACCACCCCGGGTGAAGGTGTTCCTGGGAACAATAGCAATTAAAAGATGGTTCCACGCTCTTCAAAATCTCCAGATGAGAAACCTTGCTGATACACGTAGTTTATCTTCATTCCCAAGACGCGAATAATAAAGTTTTTATTAATTATGATTTCACATCTTGAAGGCCACCATAGGAATTAGAACGACGTTCTTCGTCTTAAATTATTGCCACAACTTTTCAATTGCGTATACCGACCCGTATTCCAGGCGTATCTGCTCTATTTTAAAATTGTGTTTAAATCTTCACGGTGGAGTAATGGATAGCGGCTCGGATTGAGGAATCGGAGAGCCGAGTTCGAATCCATTACATTCACTTAGGTATTAATATACTTGGAAAAGGTATGAATCCTCTTCTTCTTCCCCCGACTATGGGTAAATAGCAGGATAGACTTGGATGACAACTTGTCTAACGCAGAAAGAAATAGCAAACTACTGCGGGAAAAATCTGCCTCGTCAGTCATGTATCGAAAGATACATGATCGCCTAAGCGCGTATCACACGGAGCACATAAATGGCTGGTTGATTATAGAGGAGCAATAGCCTTAATTTTAGGAACATCTTTGGGTGATAAAGTCCTGGTTGATTCAGAAAGAATTGCGGTCAATGATTTAACCACACGTCTAACAGAATTCAAACAAGAAATTGATTTCTTTTTCCCATTTCAGCTTAACCTATCTAAATAGTATCATGTTTTCTTCAGATTTTGCTCAGTTGTCTATTTATTTAATTTTATATCTTAATTTTCAATATCGAAACTCTTACAAGATCTTCATGATTAATTTTTCTAATATTCTTATGTGTTTTTTCTTAAGAGTAAAACTATTAGAAGCCTTTGTACTTCTTGAATGCTTATTTTTCCATAAAATCAGCATTGCTTTCGATTTTTGATTTAATTCAGTCACAGTTACTCACTTGGTCACGAATTACTATTATCTGCATTTACCCCCAGACCTCTTTACAGTTAAGCCTCAGGCTACGCCGTATCTTCACATTCTCTGAATATCTTTAAAAGACATTGCGTACTTAATTCTTTCAATCATTGATTTCTCTTCCACCCACGAGCTATCATTAATAAGAAAGAATAAATAATTTAGAAGTCTCAGAAAGCTCTTAGAAAACAGAACAGGCAAAATCTAATCAGGGATGAAAGCAAAGGTAGTATTCCTTCTATTTTTGGTAGGAGAGTAACTTCCGTCGATAGATTGTCAGAGCAGGAAATTAATGAAGATGTAAATGGCGATGTCTCAGAGATGCCCCTACAGAATTCACTGTAAAAGTGGATAAAAAGAGGAAATGGATAAATCATTGTCGGACGGTGACTTCCAGCGGTCAAGTATTTTTGTTTTCTTTTTAGTTGATTCGTTTTCCTTTTAATCTATATAAATCTAGCTAGATTATTATTATTTGGCGGAACGAGCAGCATCAACCACAGAAGAAGCAATTGGTTGGGGCTTTAACCTGATGGTACGAAACGATCTTGACTGTTTTCTGCGTCCGTTACTCGCCTTTCTAACAACATTGATCTGATGACTAATAATCTTATCAGAATAAGGAAAAACATTCGTTGTAAGAGAAAACCATTAAAAAAAAAAACGACAAAACAGATATGCGTTGAAAAAATGAAATATGCTTTTAAGAGAAAACATCCAGGGATAAATTACAACGCCGATATGGTTTCATCGATCTCAACATGATTAAAAGTCGCTTCAATGGTTTGGCCTTAGGGTTGTTGCGTAACAGATCATTTAAAACCTTCCGTACATCTAATCGGACAGTTATTCATTAATACATTGTGTGTCATGAGTAAGTTATACCTGGCGGAGACTATGCCTCACTCGGTCAAACCACAGTCGATGTCCGTAAACTTAAAAACTTGTATAGGTCTCAAACCTGTAGCCATTGATTTCATTGGGTGGGGAAACCTCTGCCCTGACCATTGCATTCAGTCTAAGCAGCTTTCCACCGAGTTATGCCATTTCATCACTGCAATGATTAGATACATAGCGACCTAATTGTGTTTCATGACCTTTGCCTAAACAAGAACGTTAAGATTCTGTTTGACCGTTCTTTGTTTTAATTTCGCTGATCGTTGATAAGACTAGTGGGGGAACATTTTTAGTCACCGGTGATCCGAATATGCAGCAAATAATACTGGATTATATTGTCCCAGCAGCTGACATAACATACATAAAATATATAGATGTATATCGATGATTTTATAGTTTATATAAACCTTGCAAACACCTGATTACTAGGATGATGTTTGAAGATAAACGCAGCTACTTAACTGTCCATCGGAGAGTGAAAACCAGGTTATTGTCAAAGCAAAGACTATCAAACTAGAGAAAAAGATCAAATGTTAAGTAAAAGGCAAATAACTAAACAGCCATAATTGTTCACATTACGATTATCTCGGAGAATTCTTCTTCTTCGTACCATGACCATTAAGGACATGGACACACATAATTGTCCACGTTTTATTAAATCCCTGGACATTAACTACATTGAACTCTTTACCGATACTACTGTCCCCAAAACCTGTTCCGCCATCCATTAAAAAAAAATAAAAAATCTCGACATGGGAGTGGATCTCTGCCTTGTCCTATATCTCCGACTCTCGAAATGCCTTGTGGGGTTCAACTTCTTCAAGACCTTTTCATTCATTATATGCAAAACATAGGAATCAATATATATATATATATATATATATATAAGAGACTTAAATTCAACAGAACATATAGAGATTTGAAAACGCAGGAATACATTCTTTCCTTTTCAATCAACTCTTCGTCAGAAGAATAAGTTGGTAAATATTACAATGACAATAACAATTCGTTTTATATATATATATATATATATATATATATATATATATAATGTGTGTGTGTAGTTCTAAACATTTTCCATTTATCATTTATAAATCTAATATTACAACATTTCTTTCTATACCTTGTCGATGATGAATTCAAGCAATTACAAAACATTGTTTTGAGAATTGAAGAGGAACAATACTTCAACATTGTATTACATATGGTCCCTCAATCTAAAACATATATATATATATAAATAAGTTAACCGTCTCACAAAATTTATTAAGAAAACGAAAAAATTTTAAAATATCGATAAATTCTTCAATGATTAATAAAAATGTAAACATTATTTATATTGATTAATGAAAACAGCGGGATGCCGGAAAAGATAAATAAATAAAATGAGGATCTGTTAGCAATGAGGTAATTTAGACCAGCTTAGGAGGTGACATCAATAAGATATTGCGGGGAAAATTTGAATTTGGGGAATATATACTTTGTCAGGAGGATCAGACCTATCATGCGTGTTAATGTTTTGACTTAATACTAACGGGGATGACAATATATATTTTTATTGCTGATTAAAGCAGTGATTGCTTTAAAGAGTGGACGTAGAGATAATATTGAGCATATCAATCGAAATCGGTAGTCAAATGTTAATAAATGCTTAAAGACATTTTCATTTATTTTCATTGCTTTATATACACAAAATATGTAGTTAATAGTAAATTGTTTAAAGGAATTCAAACAATCCTATTGATTCGTGCGAAGAATATCTGTGGAAATAAATATTTCCTGGTAACTTCATAAAAAGTGAATTAAAGAATATTGTCCTAAATGTCGCTTCACATACATTAATATAAGCAGCTTAACATACAGCTGACGCGAGATTTTCATAAATATATCTATGATATGGAAGAAGATCGCGTGTGTTAAGGGTATGTGCAAAACGAAAGCTAAGAAACTAATTATTAAATCCACATTATATTCAAGCAAGTATTTATAATTAAATAAACCTAAATCTCTATTTCAGTTAATTTACACCTGAAAAATATTTGTACAAATAAATATATCAAACTGGAAACATGAAAAAAATGTCAGCTAATTAATATCAAATGACGATACATCTTGGTTGTATTTCAATTTAAACAAACAGGAATAGACTCTTGAGAGTTTTTTTTTCTTGCAAACGTTTAAGAGGTATTTTATTTCAACGAATTAGTCCAAAGAAAACCGTTATTGTTAAGCAACTAATGACCACAGGTTTGACTTTTTTTCTTTTTTTAATTTTTCTTGATGGTTATATTTTTGTTTCTTTTAATAATTATTAAAATTAAAATTGTGTACTTGTTATTACTTTCCTACGTTGTAACCTATCTTGAAAAGCACATAATTTATTGCAATTAAATTCGACAGTTTATTTCAATATTGCTAATAACATTGTATTTTTTTTCTTTTTAGGTAAGTTCTTGGCTTCATGATTGACTTCGTTTATTGTAACAAGCTCCCATATTGTTAAACAAAACTTCCACTTCCTGACATGGATTGCCCTTGTAATATCAATGAAGTTAAGTACATAAGTTCTTACATTTACGCATTTTATTTCATCTTTTTTCTTACAATATTTTGCTTGCAAAATAAGACTTCTCATTTATTTGTCTATTTTTTCTTGATATTCAAAACGTTTATACGTGAGGCGCATTTAATATTTTTGCCACGATAGAGACAAATTTGCATTACGTGATTTAAGAGCAGATAAAACATGTAATCCTCGGAGAAACAAATATTCACTAAGATTCAATGACATGGCTCTTTGGATTGAGACATTATTACACTATCAACTCAGGTACATTAATGAATCTGTAAATATTAACTTGTATATCATTCTATCACTCCATCACTCTCACGCATATATATATATATATATATATATATATATATGTGTTTGTGATTTACCAAAATTTGACCAGATGCGGAAATAGCAAAATTTCCTTGAGTAGAATTTTGTATAGCCGCCTAAACTTTTAGCAGGTCCTGGCAGAGTATGCATAGTATGTTTTATATATATATATATATATATATATATATATATATATATATATATATATAAAACTATATTCGTTTCGAAAAACCTTCAATTTTTGATGTGCCAATCAAATAAATCTTGAGGGGAAACAAAATGTTTAAAAAAAGAAAGAGCTAGAAACATCGAAAAAAATCGCAGAGATAACAGGTTTGAAGCCCAAAGAAAAAACCCCGACACGAGTAAACAACTAACGAAAGAGCTCGATACAACCGTAGAGCAGACCTGACGATCCGCTTAGGTGAAACCTGGGTAGGTTTGTCTAGCTCACTAGCTTTATATATATATAAAGTGAGAGGTTGTAGTTGTGATAGTGTGTCGAATAATATATTCTTTTGATTCGTTGAGTTTGTTAGGAAGGAGAGCTCTTCTATTTTGGAATATTTTATGAGCCTTTTGTTTCGCATTGAATATAAAATAGAGTATTGAATGGATTTAAAGACATTTTCAATGAATTTCTTCTCTATATAAATATTGTGGGCTGCATAATCTTACCGAATGTTAATTCCGGATTTTGTCTTGTTTCGTTGGGAATCATAAACAATATAAAATCCTAAATGACCACTGCAGTCTGACGAAATCGAAACCTCATTTCCTCATTAATTTTTTCCTCCTTCTTTAATTTATTACTGTCTTCAATTGTGTCAACGTTTTTCCGTACGCAGAAGCAGAGACGGTTAATTTTAATGTATTTTGAGAAACTTACTTCTTCAGCAAATAGCAGATTAAAACTTTTGTCTCAATGCCCTTTACACTGAACATTAACGAAATTTTAGACATTACTCGCGGCTGCTATTTGATTCTGGTGGAAAACTTCAGATCAAATGGCAAATTTTGAGCTAGGCATATATTTTTGGTGTCTATTCTTTCGCATCATTTGTTTCTTCAGAATATAAAAAAAATATAATGGAGCAGGAAGGAATCACAGTCTGGCCTGGAAATGAAGTTTCTACAATCCCAATAATCATTGTTCTTGAGTCACTAGGTTAGAAAAATTATCACTCAATCGATTGATCAATTCTCTTTCTATTTTATAGAACCGTTTGTCTAAATAAACGCGGAATATTTCCCAAATATACATTTGAAATATAAGGAAAGTTTGCTTTCTGAATTACCTCTTTAATTGCAATATGATATTCGTGTAAATTGCAGTTAGGGAACATCGAGCTGGTAAAACAGGAATGATAGTGTGACATACATCATATTTTTACTGGATATTCTTATTTACGTAGACGATCCATTTATTTAAAAAAAAACACCTATTCCATATACCTGCCTGCTTACTCAAGAAAATATAACGTAATAAACAGAATATCTCTCTGACAGGATTTTAACCGGAGTACACCTGTGCAGGAGCAAAAATGGTCAGATCCAGCATCCATTTAACACTTGGCTACGAAAAGCCTTATAATCAATCAAGGTTTTAAAGCACACATTCTCGAACTTTGTGAATCTCTCAGTAACCGATCGGTCGACGCATGACAGAATAGACAGTGGTTTATCGCTGCATAGAGGAACTCCGGTACGAATCCTGCAGAAGGACACTTCTCTCAACTACGCAGTCCGACAACGAAATAATTAGTTTAAAATAAACGGAGTTTCTACGAGTACTCATTAACAATTACGTTTGAAGTAATAACAAAGCTGGATTTATATATATATATATATATATATATACACAAATAAATGTGTGTGCAAAGGTGTCTTTCATTAAAATAAGCCATGAGGTACTTCTGTTAAGTGTGTAATTGTATTTTCTGCATAAACGAACATGAGATTTCTTTTTCTGACAAAATTATTTCTTCTTCCATGTGCTTTCTGCTAAACTATTAACCATTTTCAGAGATTTTATTACCGCTGTTATAAATGGTATTTAAGTCCAACTATAGACAGTTTGAAAGTTGTTGAAACAGAAATATATTTAATTCTCGAACACAAACAGAACGTTATGTCAGATTTCATAGTTTAACAATTACATACATTTACAATAGCCTAAACAAAATCCCTGAAACTGACTAATAGACTAACCAAAAATCTCCAAACGAACCATCCTTTAAAGAATGTATATACTGATTTTATCACCAAAAGAAATTTGTTGCTTGCATGCAAGAAAACTCACGTAAAATAAAAATAACAGAAATACGTTGTCACTCTAACGAAATATATATTGATTGCTAGTGCTTTCTCCATAAGTGTGTATGTATATATATATATATATAACTTCCGTTAAGTTAACCGTTTAAATGTGTCAATGTCACGACCTCCTCAAGTAATTTTATGTAAGAAAGAATAGAGATATTAAATTTACATCTAACTCCCTCATATCTTCTTCTCTCCCCCCTCACTTCCTCACTTTACATATGCTTAATACGGCCCGTCAAAAATGTGTAAATTTCTTTTCATTTTTCGTTTCAACCTTTGGAAGTAAAGTCTGATGATCTGCAGTCCTTTAAAAGGCTGTGGGGAAATAATTTATTACATGGAACCATAAAGTGGTCTGTTACTTTATATATATATATATATATATATATATATATATATATAGACCAAACCATGTCAAAAATATTTAAGTTCTCTGCAACGTGCTTGTAACATATAGTCAAATATGATTAGGATCTCCTGTTGATTGAAGTTGGTATGCTTGTCAATCACGTATGTTTAATCTTTCTCTATCGCTTAGCTTACGCCTTGTCTCAAAAATATTCTAACATTTTGTACAGAATATTCATGTGGAAAATCCTTGATCTATCTTAAACAGCTAAAATTTACTACTTATGTAAAAAAAAATAAAGATAAATTTGAATTATGGTCCCATAATGAAAAATTTCAACCCTGAATGTATCCCTAAGTCATGCTACTGTTAGGTCTAGAATATTGCAGAAATTAATCAAAAATAGCGTAAATCCTTATTATCTGTAATCCTGTATGGCCTGACAACTATTTAATATCTCGGACAGTCTCACTTCCCTTTAAACACACACACACACACACACGCAATGTTTGTCTAGCACCTGTTTTTACGTATGTCGCTCCAACAAAATCGTCTCATCTATTTATGTACCGTGACCATTCAGGGCGTGGGCGGTCATGGATCTCTACTTCACCCTGTCCCTTGTAGGCCTTAGTAATTTCCTCCCTCCCCAGATCACGTTCTTTCATCGACTTGCTTAATTCTGCAAGGTATATCATGCATTGCTTTCTCTTGTCTCTTTTCTTTCTATTTGACCTGTGAGTATTAGATTGTCCAAGCCCTCCTTTCTCATTACGTGTCCCAGACACTTCCGCTGCCTCTTCCTGGGGTTAAGTATACGACGACTCCTTATTTGCATCCTCTCCAAACCTCATTGTTAACACGCTCGGTCCATGATATTCTCAGCATTCTTCTGTAGAAGCACATCTCCGTCCCCTCGAGTCTCTTCTATATCTTTTGAGACCTTTTGTAATTCGCTGCCGTAAAGGAGATGTCACGTAACAGTTCAGTACTTTTTCTCTGTGACCAAAGAGATACTCCTGTCTCGCAATAATCTGCCTAGATTTTGGGATGCGTCCTTGGCCATCCCAATAAGTCTACGTATCTCAGTGTCACATTTGACGTCCTCTGTCTAAACAGTTCTTAGATATTTAAACTTCGGTACTTGCTTGATTTTATTGTCCACAACCTGCAAATCGCATTTCGGGCTCGTCATTTTAATGATGGCCATACATTCTGTCTTCTTGTGGTTTCCGCTTAGTCTTTTCTCATCGCTCCTATTTGTTACCTTCTGTAGGAGATTTGTAATATCTTTTTTGTGATATCAGTATGGTGTCATCTGCGTATCTTGTTAAGACTATTGGCCGCCGACGCTGAATTTCTTTAGGATTTACCTTACGATTTCACAATTTTATTCACTGTAATTTGTATGGAATGTTGTATACAATAATCATAGTAATAATACGTACAATTGTATCAATTTATTTATTTCTCCATTAAATATATTATGCACATGGATGTTTCTGACTTGCAATAAGCTTATGGATTGCAATGAATATGGTCATAAACGTTTAGGTGTTAATACTTTTTAGGAGTTTTTAATTTTCTCTTGTTTGAGTGTTTTATGTTATCAGTATCAGCCTGTGTTTGCCTTTCGTGTTTATAACCCTGGATAAAAGCTTGGAACTGTATTTACTCAACTTCTAGTAAATTCTATAGGTATCAATATACCCACTTAAGTAATATATGCCTGTGATTCAATAACGTATTTTCTTGTACTTTGATTAAATACCCCGTTATTAAACGTATATGTTGAAGGTGATAATGTGTTTATTAAAATAAAATATATGAAATGATTTGGAACACTCTCTTGCTGCTTTTATCTCCATAAAGCGTTGTTCTATTTCTATGTAACATATCGAAAAATCAAGGCACCATCATGCACGACTGGTTAGCTTGAATAAGCACAACGAAATTACTCAAGAACAGTACAGAATGTAAAATGGTTAAGAGCTTTTACACTCTTTCCAGTTTAAACTGTTTTCATCCGAATGTAAGGATATTTAATATACACAATAACAAAGAAAAAGAAATTACGTATTCATTTATTGCCTATTCAAAGAAAAAACTACATAACCAAACATGTTTCTTGGAAATATCGCAACATGACTTGTAGCTGATGCTTAATTTATATCGGTTAACGTTATTTATCTGTCTCGAAATGGATGTTTCCGATAAAGATGGCCGTGTATTTATATAAATTCAGAACAGAATACTGTGCATTACTAGATATAATTATGCTGTTAACATAATACATGGAACAATTCTATGTTATTTTCCCTTGCTGTTTCAAGCGAATTCAATTACCGATAATACATTTTCTAAGGAATTGTTTTCTCCATTGATAGAATCATTAATAAATATTAATATTAGTGTATAATTAAAGCACACGTAAACACGGGTGTGTTTGTATATCTTCATGTGTATACGTAAGTATATAAGCATATGCTTCATAACAGATGTGTGGGGATGGGGAAAGTTGTTTCGAATGAAGAGAGATCGCAGTTCATCACGAACTTAGGAGATGGCATTATCCTACTGCCGGTTAAGACTTTCAAGTATATTCAATTCCCCAGTGTATATGTGTTCAGATTTTAATCTTCTTAGCAAAGAATATATGAACATCTGATAAAAAAAATATTTTCAAATCTAGAAAAGTATATTTCTACATTTGTTCTTCAGTTGGCATTATTTTGATATTTTATT
Source organism: Acanthosepion pharaonis (assembly GCA_903632075.3). Taxonomy (NCBI): domain Eukaryota; kingdom Metazoa; phylum Mollusca; class Cephalopoda; order Sepiida; family Sepiidae; genus Acanthosepion; species Acanthosepion pharaonis. The sequence goes on along the minus strand of CAHIKZ030001328.1, from coordinate 242,409 downwards.
ATTGATTTGGAACCAGGTATAATGCAGTGTTTGTATTTCTTTATTTCTTTAAGCCAAATCAGCTAAATTACAAAACATGTTGTCATGATTTTAATCTGAGAGAGAGCGTGGTGTATTGTTAGTCTGTGTGTGTTGGGGCGCATGCGTTATGGTGTCTCTATGTATTTGCTTGCTTCACCGCTCTGATACTTTAAAAACAATTTTATTTCCCTTCAGTACTATCTCTCTTCTTTTTGGTTTTACATTGTTTCATATCTTGTTTTGAGATTACATTTTTTTTCTCTTGCTTGATGCATTTTTGGTTCATTCACTACTATTTCACATTTCTCCGTCTGTTATTTTCTTTTTATTCATTTACATATCTCTCTCCATATGAATAAAGATATGTAAAATATGTGAAGGAACCAAATATATATATATATATATAGAGAGAGAGAGAGAGATGAATAAAAGGAAAAATACGGATGAAACATGGGAAAGAAACAAGTGATCCAAAAAATATATGACGAGATAATAAAATATATATTGTGTAATATTAATAACCAAATACGTCTAAATATGCTAACAAATCATGAGTAGCAATGGAACAGATTTCCTTGCTTTACATTATATTCCTTGATTTTACAGTCCGAACTTCCTTATTAATATTAGTCCACACGAGAATATTGGATTATAATCTATTGGATATACGGCATAAAAGGATATATGAACGGATTCAGGGAAACAATACACCCTCTCACAATCAGATACGAAGATTACTGGAAAACAATACCCAAGACTGTAGTAGATCATTTCTACCAAAAGGAACCACTTTTGGATAATACCATAAATGATAGGTACAATGTGTCGATGGGAACCAGAATTGAAAGAAACTCGGTATATTGAATATAAGTAAATGTATAAGCCAGATAAGAATGGATACAATGAATTATGGATTTTTTTCATGAACCAAGAACGTATCCTACACGTATAAAATATATAGAATCATCTCAATTGAAAGTCGAATTGTTCGATGCGATCATTATATTTGCCATCATATTTGTTTGAAAATTGGAGTGTCTTTGCTAAGTAGATAAAAAATGAGTTACCTCTTTACGAATAGATAATATTTTAGCCCAACAAACAGTAGTGACAAGAAATAAAAACGCTGAAGATGTTTTATCGTTCGAAAGCTTTTGAAATATTAATGAATGTTCTTTAAAAGAAAATATTTAGTTTATTTATAGGTAATTCAGCAGATAATTATGATGTGCTTTTCTTAAGTCGGATATGAGTGGAAATGTGATCGTAGTTTATCGGTATATAATGTTTGATGCATAATAACAAGAGAACTTAAAGCATCGAATATATGACAAAACGTTTTCCTCGTTTGTATAAAACGCAATTATGGATTCTCAAATCGGGAACACCAAGAATTGTAAGCATAACAGATGCCATACATCCAGTATATGATTCGAGCATTAAAGACATGGTTAGTTTCCTTGTCGCAAAATACTCGATTCTTATGTAACACAAGCAGCCAACAATTACTTTGATTGGTTCTTTGCAAGTGATCTATTCTAGGACGTAGATATTATTGCAAAAGCGATGTATGACTATAAAAATCGGGTGGGTTCACTCGCTTTATGTCGTTGGGAGAATGTCGTCTCCTCTGGTCCGTTTAGTAGTTATTGTGCATCGAGTAGACAACCATCTTGGCCCACATACAGTCATTAAACACACACACACACACACACACACACACATATATATATATATATATATATATATATATATATATATATATATTGTGGATTTGGGCAGCAATCCTTTTAAAAACCATTGAAAATCTACTGATTAAATGTATTCGATATTTTTATGTATTCTTTCAGTCTTTTCTTTTCTGAACATTTAATTATCTACTGTAAAATATTTAAAAATGCAAACCTCATTGATAAAAATATTACTTCCCCAGTAAGATCCAAATTACAGAGAACCAATATTAGTTACTGTCATGAGTCCTTAACTATAACTACAGGATGAAATCTTCCTAACACTATGTATACTACGCCTCTCAAGAGTGAGGGACGGATCGAGACGAGCCGGTAGTAGTCCACTCCAAACCAGACTGACAATCATACTAACACCTTCCACATCTTATATTATTATTTCGTGTAATATACCTTCATTATTTCTACTCTTGTGTTCGTGTTGTTCTTCTTTGGTCCTAACCTTGACCATAACAGTTACATCAGATGTCTTTAAGGAGTTGGGCATTCGTAAATCCAAATTCATTATTAAATAATTATATTGTTTATACTAAACCATGCGTAACAAGACGACTCGCGTTTCATTTCTTTGAGCATAGCACAATTAGGTGTCATTTTAATACACATGGAAACATCCTAGCCTCTATCCTCAACATTCTAATAGCCTCATCCTCAAGCAAAAAGGCTAAAATAATGAAAAAAACAAAACAAAACAAAAAACGCAATTTCAACTGTGAAAACTGCGTAGTAACCGTGTTTGGAAAATAAAATATTCCTATAACACTAGATACATACATAAAACAAACCGTATTCAATCAAATGTAAAAATGAAATTCCTCTTTGATAATGGGTAAAAGTGTAGCCGAAAGCGTTCGGACATACAAAATATTTGGATCATTTTTATTTAATTTACGTATCGAAGAGCAAAATATATAATTCATGAAATTTGCATAAGACAAACACACACACACACACACACACACACACACACACTGCCTTCAACAAGAAAAAAGTTTTAGATACGTGTACGTACAGTCAATATTTGATAGTTCATCTTACTTCACAGAAACCACAAAGATATATGGCGACATAAAAATTGCAAGGCAACAGATATAAAATATCATGTTGCGTAACAGTCCGAAAAATTAGGTGCATTACTAGAAAGAGGCTCCATGAAAAAATAAAGATAAAGAATATGACATACGGAAAATGACAGGACATGCTTATTGATATATATATATATATATATATATATATATATATATATAATATTTTTCCTCGTCTCTGTTCTTATGATTACTAACAGCATATTATGATATCAGGTAAAATATGAATAATTTTAATAATGATAACGTCACTTCGCAGGAATTAGAGACGAGCTGTTCTAATATGAATATCAGAGAGACATCACGATAAACGTAAATACACAGCTTCTTTGTGTCACAGTAACACTAACATCGACAATTCTTTATGACCAAGCAATATACTATCGAATCAATGTATGAAATAATCATTCTTATACAATATATTCTTGCGAATTCTCTCTTTATCTCTCTCTCTCCTTATCTCTCTCTCTCTCTTTATCTCTCTCTCTCTTTATCTCTCTCTCTCTTTATCTCTCTCTCTCTTTATCTCTCTCTCTAACTATCTCTCTCTCTCTAACTATCTCTCTCTCTAACTATCTCTCTCTAACTATCTCTCTCTAACTATCTCTCTCTAACTATCTCTCTCTAACTATCTCTCTCTAACTATCTCTCTCTAACTATCTCTCTCTAACTATCTCTCTCTAACTATCTCTCTCTAACTATCTATCTCTAACTATCTATCTCTAACTATCTATCTATCTCTAACTATCTATCTCTCTCTAACTATCTATCTCTCTCTAACTATCTATCTCTCTCTAACTATCTATCTCTCTCTCTATAACTATCTCTCTCTCTATAACTATCTCTCTCTCTATAACTATCTCTCTCTCTATAACTATCTCTCTCTCTATAACTATCTCTCTCTCTATAACTATCTCTCTCTCTCAATAACTCTCTCTCTCTCTCTCTCAATAACTCTCTCTCTCTCTCTCAATAACTCTCTCTCTCAATAACTCTCTCTCTCTCTCTCTCAATAACTATATCTCTCTCAATAACTATATCTCTCTCAATAACTCTCTCTCTCTCAATAACTATATCTCTCTCTCTCAATAACTATATCTCTCTCTCTCAATAACTATATCTCTCTCTGTCAATAACTATCTCTCTCTGTCAATAACTATCTCTCTCTGTCAATAACTATCTCTCTCTGTCAATAACTATCTCTCTCTGTCAATAACTATCTCTCTCTGTCTAACTATCTCTCTACACCTCTACCTCTACAAGTGTGTGTTCTTATGTATGTGAGTGCAGACAGATGATTTTTAATTGTGTATTGTCCTAGAGAAAACATTAACATATCTCACTGTAATATTAAATGCAAGATATTTTTTTCTTTCGGGAAGGCCATGTGTACGGACATGTGCAGAACATCATTACCCCAATTTTCATTTTTCTTTTCAAATATTTTACTGTTTCCAATTCTACACAATCATCTTGCCTGACAGGTGGTCAGAGAAAGTAAATTATTTTTTTTCGGTATTTCTAGAAAGTTATCATTAGAAGTGAAACTTTGAAACAATGTAAATAAAATGAATAGAAAAAAGAAGCGATTTAAATAAAATATCAATGATTTAGCGTTGTATCTAAAAGTTAGCTCATAACTTTTAGACAAACCGGTAAGATCTAAAGAAAAACGGAAAGGAAAAAAACACGTTCATATCTCTCGGTGGTTTGGTTTGTTCAATAGCATATCAAATGCTTATGCGTAATTTAATACCGCAAATACAATTTCCTTGGCAGTTTATGATTTTTTTTTTTTTTTTTTTGGCTGTTAAATTCTACTATTGGAAATTTCTTTTAAATATTAAAATCTTATTCTGAAACATTTTACTACAAAAATGTATTTTTATACATAGTTTTTTTTTTTTTTTTGTTTTTTTTTTTTTACCCCACTTTGTGGGTTTCCTGTTTTCCCGTAGCTGGGACCCTAACAGGTACTACCACCCCGGTTCAATGTAGACCTGGGAACAAAAGCAATTAAGACCTTACTGCCGGATGTAGTTTATCATCATACCCAGGACTATAAATCGGCGGTAGATGCGTATACGCTATTGAAGGATTCCAAATAACCTAACAGATTCAATGTAGCAGGGTTATGATTCGATTTTTTCAATTTGTTGATGTTTTATATCTAAATGATAGCAAGTCGATATCTTGGAAACTACACAAAAATATTTTGTATGAGATGCGCAGTAAACAAGAATACCATTTTAATAAATATGTATAAAATACTTTCAGGCATTTTCTAACATTTCCTCTACTGCCCTATCAGAGTATAATCTTATCGAATTCCACATTGTAAAGTCTGATTACCTTCAGCAATAATCCAGCTTAAATAAGGCAATTTAAGTTTCATAAAAATTTAGAAAGGACAAATCTTTACTGTACATCATCTTAACCAAGCAGATCATTCAGCTCTGCTGGTAACAATATGTTTGCTGTTTTCGTCTATGGACCTTTCAGAAAATTAACGATTATGACTCACCACAACCTCATATCACTTAACTACTTCTGTTCCTTTGCCGATCCTCCCGAATATTACGGAGAGAGTACAAGTAATGGAACTTGAGAAGAGCCATGATCCATCACATGAAGGATGTCACGACCCGAAGGAGATGATCTGGATCCTCACGTCGAACATATTCGTTAAGGAAAAGGTGTAGACAATAAATAATACCGTGTAGACAAGGAGGTCCATTCAAATAGAAATGTTTGGGTCTTTTGTGCAAAGCTGTTGATAACAAATACATTTCAAATCTTGTGTAAATCATCTCTATATGAAAACTGAAAAAGCAGGAAGTCCATGTTTTGACTAATGATAAGCAATACGACTAAATGCTGACGGTAATTTGCTGAATTATTTCATACTCGATATTCATTTATTTAATAGGTGATTGCTGTTGATTTAAATTAATTTCATTATGATAACTGGAAATATAGGTTTCTTTATCACGAATAAAACAATTCTATCAATGCAACTTAGTAAAACCGAACTTGATATCCAAAGGATCACCTTGTTCATTTGTAGCAACTTACTACCTCTTGCAACATTGTCACTTTCTCTTCGCAAAGTTTTAGTTTCGTAATTTCCTATAGATACACCCTAATTTCCATACCTTTTAGCTTGTTGTGGTGAATAGCAAAGCGCTTATCGGACTGACTGATAACTCAATCTTCACACATCAGCAAACACCCTGGAGAACAAAATAATAATAATAAAAAACAAAAAAAAAACGTAAACGACAAATCCTCATTCAAGTTTTGCTTCCTACTCTATTTACTGGACTTTTCTTTCTCTCTATCTCGCTCTTTCCCTTTCTGTCGCTCTATCCCTTTCTCTCGCATATATATATATATATATATATATATATATATATATATATATATCATCACACACACACATACACACCGCCGCCTATAAAATTGCTTGAATGTTATTTTAACATTATTCAATACATTATAATAAGCAAATCTCTGATGGAATGTACAATGGGAATTATTGAAAAATAATTGTTTTGTAACGTGAACAAAATTAAGCTAACTTATATACTTTGCCACTCGGCTCCATATAATACTGTCTACATACGATTACAAATAGGTATTATATATCTTTTATTATTATTATTATTCTTAATGCCTGGAAAGATTTTACTCGTAGTCATTCTTATAGACTTACAGCCATATCACATTCAAACACCGGTTCTCGTTCGATCAGCGAAGGTAAGCAATGTTGTACCTGGTTACTACTGCGCGGAAATACGAGGTACTGTAAACTTGGATGTGTTGGTGGTGCAATTGATGATGTCTTGGAATGAAAAATCGGAGAGCCGAGTTCGATTTCCAGTCGGGTTCATGATATTCATTTACCTGCAAATACTCTTCTTCTCCAAGCTATGGAGTAAGGAGTAAGACTTGTATCAGAAAATCATTATGTCAAAAACATTATTAGAATCAAAAAATAAGTATCGGATTTAAATAACCCCTATACTTTTTATAACCCCAACTCTCATCTCGCCTAACGGGATGTATACCTTCGATGTGGCATCAAAGAAACCTGTTCATCCAACCTACATTGTCTCATTTCTCTTATAGATGTAGAGTCATGACAGCACACCTTATACTATTCGCATGGTAAATACAATTTCGCACTAAATAGATGTAGTTAGCATTCCTATATATTAAGCAATGTGCGAGAGTGGACTAAAGTTCATAGGCTGTTATACTCAGGTACACTTGTCTTTTAGAAAACCAACTTGTGTGTCTACTTAAACACATCTTGGTCAGCCTATGAACTTATAAGCCGACCCACGGATACTTGTACGTTTATCCCTTATTAAAAACGCCTTGTGCCACATTTTCCGGAGTGCAAAGCCGTTATCTTTTTTTACAAGAATTGATTACTTTCTTGTGTTTATTGAATTTTTTTTTTTTTTTTTTTTTGCATTTATTTATTTCTACTCATTTCGCTTTCTGTTTCCTATCTTTTTGTCTAAAATCTGTCAAACATTTCTCTTTCATGAAGTTATATGACTACGGTGTCCTGATTAGGTTAGCGATTTCGAATAAGGTCAGACTGAACACGCAATAAAAGTTCCCTGTCTATGTGTGCGTGTTTAATAGTTTGTCTGGTTTCTCATATATTCGATGATTTGTTTGTTTTGAGTTCATTTATGAATCAGTATTTTTTATCTGTCTTTTTATGTACAGTAATGGTGTTAGTGGGTGTCACATGGGGTTGGCTGGCACGATCATTATTCATACACTATAAAGCTACCGCTTTGGTTTTCTCCGACCTCTTGATGTCTGTGTCGATAGTAATTCATAATAATTCTACCTGAGATCATCCATCAATTTTAAATACAACACAACACTGAAAATGAGTGCAAATAATAATAATAATTGGATAAATTAAAGGAAAATGAAAGGAACACTTAAACGAAAAATTAAACAGACACGAATAAAGACTGTAGAAAGCAGATGTGAATAAAAAAGATAGAAAGGTTCCCATGAGGAGGGAGTAGTAGCACACATGAAAATGATTCTGCGGAGAATGAGTTAAAGAGCGAATAAGGATAAATGTGTTCAGAAAGGAGCAGTTGCCAATAAAAGAAGTTGAAGACTGAAAAGTCAAGTAAAGGAAGAAGAAAGTAAAAGGAAAAAAAATAAAATAACAGTAGAAATTGTGAAGAATTAAAAGGAGACTAGAATAGGAAAGACATCGAAAGAAAATGTGAGGAAAACAGATGAGAAAAAAGAAACAGAAAACAAAGATGATTATTTATGTAGATAAGAAGTTTTTAAATCGAAAATATATGCTGAATACTTAACATTTATAAGTAACGATTCATCCATGGAATGACAGGGGAAATGTACTAAAACATTAATAAATATATATATATATATATATATATATATATATATATATATATATATATATATATATATATATATATATATATATATATATATATATCACTCTAGGCAATCTTATTTTTGAACAAAAAGGCATGAATCATTTCCACTTTTAAATGCCTTTGACAAAAGGTAATAATATATATATATATATATACATTTTAAATCAATTAATTTATAATATATATATATATATATATATATATATATATATATATATAAATTAATTGATTTAAAATGTTTTTTCGCTACACAGTTCTAGCCATGTTTCAAAAATGGAAGCTAAAAGCTCCAAATTTAATTTCGTAATTAAAGACATTAGCTCCATTTCATCCTCAAGCGAATTTTGGAGTAACTTTAAAATGGCAATAATAATAATTTATATATATATATATATATATGTATATATATATATAATAGAGAAATACACGCTGCTTCTTTCTCGTCTCTGTGCTATGCCCTTTTGTAGATCCTGATAAATATTGTATTTTTGTTATCTCTCCTAAACTTCGTTCTGCCATTCATTTACTCACGTTCATTAAGTACGTTATGCTTCGATTTTTATTGTCCCTTTTTGCCTTCAATCTGCCCTGTTTCAACATTTTCAAGACCTCCTCCCCCCCAAAAAAAAATCCTGGTGTTCCATGATGGGAGAAATTTCACTTGAATTGCAAGAGATTGTCATTGCCCGACCTTCCGTTACTTCGTAGCCAAGCTGTAAGGCGCGTCGGTCTAAACACAGGTTTGGTTAAAAATTACATGACGAATAGGATTCAAAATTGGATCAAGCACACTATATTAATACTGAGTAGAATCAAATAAAACCGATTTATAGGTATATATTTCAGTGTATCTGCCGGGTGTTGTTTAAAAGGGAGTTCCTAACAGATTTATTTTGAGATTTTTCGTTAACTCAAACCAGGAGACGCTGGGTCTTACTTTTTAGCCAATCCTTTCAGTTATATGAGAATATCATAAAATGTAATATCTCGAGTCTTTCGTGAACTATTCATTTTTGACACAATTAGATTACCTCAAGAAGTATCCTTCTTCAGTATGCAATATTCAAGAACTTATAACTTTTCTGATATTGTCAATATGCATGGATTTTTTTTCGGCAAAATGACTTAGATTTGTGATAAAACTGATGAATGGCACTATAATTAAATCCCTATTTTTCAATTATTAATTAAAAGCGTTTTCCTATTATACACCTTTCACACTTCAGCTATAATACTAATGTATTATTCTTGCCATAGTTATAAAGTAAATCTTTACGTAAAGACTTCACATGTTAGTCAATAACTATATCGCATTTATGAACCTCTCACTTCATTATATCCAGTGGCACTGCAAGATTCTAATAATTCATGATCATAATCCAGTTAACTAAGCTGCCAGTCCATAACGCATTTGATAAATATCTATTCTACTGGCTTCATCAATGGATTGGATTGATTTTCTCGATATCCCGAAAGGTTGGGTATATGACCTACGTGTTGTTAAGTTGCATCTTGAATTTAGGATTATGGATTAACAGGTTGGCAAGGTCCGAGGTTGACATAGGGCCACCTGGCTTCTAATATTTCGGGGTCGACCAAACCAATCACTGAACCTATTATAATGAAGGCGCGTTCAACCGGCTTTGAAATTAAAGTAGAATACGATCTTATATCCTTCTACTTTTGATTGCTATGGCGATGTCTATATGGCTTAAACTTTGATTTTATTTATACTACTTCTGTCTGCCAGGATTTGGCGATCATTGCTCTCCACAACATCCTGTCCTTTGTATCTGTCAGTAAATTTTCTCTGTTATTTAAGTATTTACTAAAACCTGTTCTACCTTCTATTTTTTTACTGCAACTACTACTACTGCTGCTATATCTTGATATAATGTTCATCATTTATATGCTATTAAAAAAACAAACTCTTGATCATTCTAAATTTAAATGATCAGAGACATAATTTGTTCATTCGGCGTTGTTCAATATACAGAAAATTTGAATTTGCTAGATTTCGAATTGATGTGCTGATAGTGTAGCAAATAGTAAAATCAACAAGCCGAGTTCGAATTGCGTCCAATTTCGTTAAGTTCACTTTCGCATAAAATAAATATAGGAAAATTATAAATCAGTCGTCACCGATTTCCAGACCAAAAGGAAAAGAGCTGAGCTGCATCAGTTTATCATGCCTTCGTCACACTCACTGCAGCTTGATTGCAATATACGTGTTTCTCCTAAAAACCTTATGGTGCACGTTTTCTGTGTCGTAAAGTGATTATATCCAGTGCTAATACATAGAGAGACCAATTGAAATTATAAAAATTTATAAATGTAAAGAAACGTGTTAAGAAAAGTTTAAAAGGAAATATTATTTTTCAAGAAATTTCAAGGCGGCTTTGAAAAGCTAAGTTTAGTAATATACTTTAAAATCATGATCCACTTTACCGCAAACAATTTAATAAAACGCAGTTTAGACACACGCGTGTGTATAATGTGTGGGTTATACCGTTCGTATAAAGTAATTAAAAATATGCTTCATGCTTTAAACTTAAATTCTTTCAGATATTCTTCAGTTGAGTCGAGCATCTATCATAAATTATTGGCTGAAGGATTAGATATTACGATCTTGAAATCAATTTAAAATTATCCAAGATAAGAAGGATGTTGTTCTATGGAAAGTGATCAATCGCAATTAAACTGTTGTCGAAATGTAATACTCTTCTCTGAAATAGGCAATACTACATTATAAGCGTATAAAATACAGAAGTGAAAATGATATATAGTCAAAACGCCACTGAGATTGTCTATACAAATTATTATCGAAGGCAAAAAACATTGATTTTTAATTGCATCTAATCTCAAAAAGACAAATAAGACCTTACTTCGCCGCAGAAAAGTAATCCCTAAAAAAAATAACAAACAACATGCATCCATAATCCCGGATGGAAATTTAATGATGGGCAAGCACATTTATCTACAAAAATTCAAACACCACCTTGATGTCCACACACACACACACACACATATATATATATATATATATATATATATATATATATGTGTGTGCAAATATATAGAAAAATAGGAAAGAAACCGTAGGGTAAATAATCCGAAGTTATTTTTAAAAAAACAGTTCTCAATACAAAAGTAGAGCTAAAATTATAATTATGTTTTAAAAATATTTTGGATTCCAAAAATTTCGCTTGAGAATGAAACGGAGATTGATACTTAAATTAAACTTAATTTTTAAAATTATATTGAAGTTTTTGACTCCTGTTTTTGAAACTTGAGAACTCTTATGTAGCAAAGGAATCATATATTTTAAAAATAATAATAATATATATATATATATATATATATATATATATATATTATGTTAAAATCATAAATATTAGGCACTAAAAATATAATTTTATATTTTAATATTATTTGCATTATCAGTTTTAGTATACGGAATGTCCCATAAATTTTTAGTACGGATTGACTTCATCCATAATTTTTTACTAAATACAGTATTTTACACACACACACACACACACACACACACACACACATATATATATATATATATATATATATATATATATAAGCATATATTTTGGGAAAAAAATTCCTAATATAATTAAGAATGCTTTAACATTGTTTTTCATCATTTTAATTTGTTGATGAGACGTACGCTCGTTAATTTCACAAGAGGTTTGTTACAAAATAAATATTTCTCCATTCAAACGAATGAAATGTAATTTGTTCAAGAAGAATATTTCTAAATACAAACTAAATACAAATCTAGGAAAACATTTTTGTCACTTTATCTCAGAACACAAATTCATTTGTTTCTCTAAGTGTTTCTGTCTATTTTTGTCTTTCTCTATTTCGTGTAAAGAGACACAATTATCGAACATACACATGTAATTATTAAGCTTAATTTACGAAGACGCAAATATCTAAAAGTTGGTCCCCCAAGAGGAATTGACCTAACTTCTATATTAATATTCTTCAAAACTGTTGCTGTCTCATGCACCATGTTGACAAGACCAAATTCCATGTAATATATAATACTTTAATGCATATGAGCTTGCACGCACATATATATATATATATATATATATATATATATATATATATATATATATATATATATATAATGTATGTGTATGAAATGAATTGCCATAGATAGAATTGTCTCTTTGCTGTAAGTAGCCTTAAATATTTGTACGTTTAAACTATATTCGCATCTACATTTTCATTCTATAAGCTAACTGTTTACACACGTCAGCATGTGTTCGTTTAATAAAATCATATCAGAATCTATATCTGAATCTGTCTGCTTCGATTTCGCAGCGAATGAAATGAGATCGCAGTGCATCCAATATCGTAAATCATTTCCAAATGAGTAAATATGTCTGACATGCATTTCTCGATTTGTCAGGAGTAGGTGGTTTGAAGGAGAAATTTAATAACTCTTCTTTTCCTCCAAGATACGTTACCTCCATACTTTTCCATTTAATATATCGACCTCTTCTCTTCATTTTCATTATGATGTAAAATCTCAGTTCAAGATACTGATCGTCATGACATAAATATTACTCTTCTTTGTTGTCTTGCATTCAACTTCTTCAAATGCGCTATGAATCTTCTTTTAACGGCGGGTTTTATTTTTAAAATATTGTCTTATTTAAAAAGTAATTTTGTTACCGTATTTATTTAAAGTAGTAATTTTTTAAGATACAAATCTCAAATTAATCAGGTTAATTAAACTGCTAAAAAAGGCACAAGCTCTCTTTTAGTACTGTCCTGGACCTTGCTAATTAGTACACAATGATGTTTTTTTTTTAAAAAAAAAAACTTAATGTTTGTAGTCGAAAAACTGTCCGCTGACCTGAGATTGAACAAATACATTGAATCAATAAATTCATCTACCACAATTTTTTTTTTCTCTCGCTTGAATCCATCGTTCAAATCTATGAATCAACCATTCGCGCTTGCATGGAATACTGCTGCCATATCTGGCCTGGAGTCCCCAATGTGTGTCTCAAGGTCCTCGACAAAATCTAATGACGGATATGCCAAGTGATTTGTCCTTGTCTGGCATCTCGCCTATAATCACATTCTCACAGACGTGCCATCATATCCCTCTGTCTTTTCAACAAATACTTTCAAGGTAACTCTTCTGGTGAGTTACTTTCGCAGGTTACCAAACTGCATAAGTTTAAGCGTGCTATTAGGTTGGCATCTCAGTTCCGCCATTTCCCTATTAAAACTGTTAAGTGTTGCCATCTCTTCTACTTCAATAGTTTCATGACTCGCATTTCCCGTCTGTGAAACTCCCTTCCCCTTACTTGCTTCCATGATAACTATAATCTTCAATTATTTAAATGCAATGCGAATCGACATCTTCAGATACCTTGATCTAATTCTTTCTCTTCATACTTTCATGTATCCCATCTCTTTACTCATGCTTTCTCTCTATGTAACCCCTTGCGTGCTAGTAGCACTCCCGCCTTGCTTGTCGTGATGTGCTTAAAAAAATAAAAATTAAAACAAGGAACCGTGTTAAAATGACGTCATTTTCCTTGACACAGCTGTTAATTTCTCCACTCTCGTGTCTTTAATCAGTCTGTTTTAAGTTGTTTCCCCTATATAGCAGTAAATGATGGAAAATCTCATAAAAAATGAAATGGACAATACAACAGTAAAACTGTTCTACAGATGGATGCAGAACATATCATAGATTGAATATGTGAGCAACGACGAAGATTTAAATAAAAATAGCAACAAACTCGACCCTTATAGTTAGCATCTGAAAGAGTGGACATTTCTCTGGCACATAACGAGGAAATGGGGAAAAAGTGACATAGAATATTTGACACTCGCATAACATATTGAGGGACGAATGAAAGCAGTGCATAAACGATCTCATTAGCTCCTGTCAGTGGTTTGCAGAAAAGGGCTTAAGAAAGATGGTAGAAGAAAATCTTCTTGATTTCGCAATCCAGTATACTTAATTATTTATACGAAATATTAATATTTTTTATAGAAATATTTAGTCGCATAATCACGCAGAATATCACAAATTTGTTTCACATCTAAACTGGGGTTGCGGACATATAACATTGTAGCCGAGAGACATGTGTCCATCCAATTTCTATTATAATAGATGTAAGTGTTGCAAATAATTTTTAACAGTAATTTCTTAAATTATATATATATATATATATATATATATATATATTTAGAAAATGTAAACTGCACATTTCGTGAGAAGAAAAGTCGACGGTTAGAGAATAGATTTCCAATATTTGGCAAAAACAATCTGTTTAATAATAATAATAATAGGAAGTAGTCGTAGTAGTAATAATAATATGAAGTAGTAATAGTAGTGGTAATAATAATATGAAGTAGTCGTAGTAGTAATAACGATATGAAGTAGTTGTAGTATTAATAATAATAATAACATGAAGTATTAAGAATATCCTGCAAATGAAAATAACCATGTGTTAAATGTCGGTTCTGACTTTACACAATGAGGAAACTTCAAGTGATTCAAGAATCGAAAACTATGAAAATCATGAAATGAATAATGGAAAAGCTAAAAACGAAATCCTGGAAGAAAAAAAACAAACGAACGTAGAAAAAAAAACATATTGATTGGATTATGATGGAACAAATACGATGATCGATGGAAAACAATAAACAGATAAATACACAAATCATGGAAAATGCAAGAAAATCAAGCGGACATCTTAATGATGATAAAACACTCAGAAAAGTAAGTTCTTTCTTCATTTGCTGCAATCATTCTAACTTTCGACTGTGTTTTTTTTTAATTATGAGAAGCAAATCGACTCTTAAACATGTACTGCAAAAATGGTAGAGCATCTGTAGAAAAGAACAAATGTCACGTCTGGATAACTTTAAACTGGCAAAAAGCATTGTAATTTTGAAATGGAAAAAAAACAAAACAGGACCTTGGAAGAATACAGGTTCCTTTTTATTCTTTTTTTTTAAAATTTGATTAAGCTATGCTGCACTCATCTATCTGTCTATCTATCTATGACTGTTTATAACAATCACTCTTAGTCATTTCAGATTTCTCTCCTTATCTCTGTATATTATTTTACACAGCAGTAATCCTTACACACTCGCGTGTCATTGTGCGCATAATCTGAAAAGACAAAAAGAAAACTCATCCTAGTCGGCGTGTTTAGTCTTCTGAGGTATTTTATCAAGGCAAGGATTTTATTTTGTAAGAAGTATTTATATACCAGGGAAAAATTTAAGAAAATGGTTATTTCAAATTAATCCCAAACTAAAATAAGTTAAATATAAATTTGCATTAAAAATATTCAAGAACATTTACTCAGTTTCATTTATTAGACATTAGATTGTGCCACTTGGCGTCTCCCATAGCTTGCTTCCGGTCAATCTAATGAATATTTGTGAGCGTTCTCAAATGTAAAAGTTTGAAAAACCAATAACATTTTTGCGCTTTTATATAAATAAGTTACAAAATCATTTCATTTAGCTTGCAAAGCCCTTCAGTGGACGAAACACAGATATACCCTATCTGAAATGCTTATATATATATATATATATAAACTGCTTTGTGGAATCGAAACTCCGAAAAGTATACTCCATTATATATTCCTAGGTGAATACTGCCTGATATCAGTCATGAAATGCATGTAAATAAAAACGGTGTATTTGGTAATAACATTTAATTGTTATTGCTATACAGTGTGAAAGTGGTAATTTGAACAGATAATAGCATACTAAAGTAGCCTTTATATGCACAGATAAAGGTAAGCTTGAGGGAGTTAATAGAAAAGTCAGTTTTTTTTTAAATCGATAATGATAAAAATGGAGTCTCCATATTTACGATGGAGCAAAGCTTTTTAAAGAAACCTATCAAATCTGGAAAGAAATACAAAAATGGATTCCCTGTTTTTGTGGGTGTTTTATTTTTTTTTAACCTGTTTTCCCCTCTGAAGCGGTCCTGAACAGTCCCCTTTTACATCAAGACTTGTAACTGACCACAGACGATTAATTTCCAAAGATCAATCACAACCAATTTGCAATAATTATGATAGAAATCGATTCTGGTAAACTAAACTTGTGTGATCTGGCAATGTAAAATCCAATAAGAAACACAGAAATTGATGCTGTATTGCACTTGTGGTGAAAATAATGCACATTTTTTTGTAGGGTGTATGTCTCAATTTATAGGTTATTTGAGCATATACAGATTTCATTTATTTTATTAAGATCTGTTTTTCTCACTAACATAATTGTAATCTAGGGAAGGTTACTGAATAGAATATTCAAACGGAAGTTGGTATTGAACGATAATACTTAGGATGGTCTGGTGCCTCTTCTGTTTGCCTCGGGGTTCTTGATAGGCTCCAGAGGTGGATATGCAATATAACTGGCCCTGCTCTGGCATCTCGTCTACAGCCACTTTCTCACAGATGCGCCGTCGCCTCTCTCTGTTTTACAAATACTTTCATGGTAATTGCTCTGAGGAGCTGCATTCGCTGGTTCCCAGACGTCATGAATTCAAGCGCCATACGAGGCTGGCATCCCGCTCTCACCCTTTCACTGTCGAAACTATTAAATGTAGCCGTCTCTTCTACTCTAATAGCTTCATGTCTCGCACCTCTCGCGTGTGGAACTTCCTTCACTATTCCAGTTTCTCTGATAGCTATAATCTCCAGCTATTCAAGTGTAATGTCAATCGACATCTCCAGTTGCCTTGATCTATCCACTACCCTTCTCCTCATACCCTTTTCTATCTCCAGGGGCGCGTAGAATAAGTTAGCTGCTGGAAGTGAGTCAAGTGAATTTCACAATGTATCTTCAACTGCAGATTAATATACAGTATTTAATACTGTATTTTTGTGAATGGGGACATACCCGTTATCCCCCGTGGGTATGCTACAACTATAATACATGCATTTTTACTTTTATCTCATAATGTTTGAATTCTGTACGTACTAATTTCATTTGTCTATAATTTAATCCATTAAATGTCTTTTCGTCACACACGTGGTGGTTTAATTTTAGATTAGTATAGCAAAATAAGTTATCAATGCAACAGTTTTTCTTCACTTTTATGTTTACTTGTTACATATTCTATAATTGAATAGGCAACCAAAGCAGTATGTAAATATTTGTCTGCTAAGCGCATAGATAAACATCAACGGCTTGCGTTGATGTAGCACATATTAGAATTCCTGAGGCAAATAAATGTGAATGTTTTGTGCTTCATAATGTGAAACACGGAAATACGCGGGGGGAATTTATTATAGACGTGCTGAAAGAAACATGCGAATAAATCTAAAACGATTTATCACATTTCTTGATTCGGTGTAGATGAAAAGAAAATATGTCTCAAAATCTTCACTATTGGAAGATCTACCGTGCTTTATATAAAAAAAAAAAAAACGGAAATTTATCATATATCGCCCGCGCATATTATAATATGGATATTACTTCGGTTAAGTGCTATGCGTGATACACACTTACACAATCAAGAATCTTTCGATACAAGACTGACTAGGTAGATTTTTTTCCCGCAGGTAGGTTTCCATTTCTTTCTGCGGTAAACCAGCTTTCATTCAAGTCTGTAGAACCCGGACTCTCCTACTATTTACCCATAGCTGAGGGGAGAATAATCGGATTCATACTTTTCCCAAAGTATTATTAGCTCTATAAGAAGGTATTTGAAATGGATTCGACTGGAATTCTAATTTGGCTCTCCGATTTCGCAGTCTGAGACGCTCTGGATTACTCCACCGGACTTAGAAATGAATTAACTCGAGATAGAAAAAATTAGCATAGAAATTATATGTTACTCAATACTAAACCGTTTACATGCAATCCATCCAGAGATGAAAAATAAAGAAATTAATAAAACGAGCCATTTTTATTTCTTTAATTTTTTAGTTCTGGCTAATTTTGAGGGGGCATTATACTGCTTCGAATAGGTGTTATTAGCTCGTGAAGCCTGTGGGTCTTCTCAAACCTTGTGGACTGGTGTTAGAAAATCTCAGGCAAAGAACTGTACCAGATATCAAATCACATCACTTGTGGATTCAGAGCAGCGGCTACAATGGTTTTAATGTGAAACGCGAGGAGAAAATAATGACAAGATGTTGACCTCCGACACTAGAAACTAAATGTTGTAAAGTAGCCCATCCACTCGTAAATAATGGAAATATCGCTAACAGGGAACTTTAAATACCTGTTTTCCTGAAAAAATGTTTTAAGTTTAAGATTTTATAAATTACAACTGAAATACCGGCTTCTCATTGAATGAATGCTGAATATTTCCTAATAAGGCAATGTCTAATACTATCATTAACATTTAACTCACTAAAAGGACCGTTTAGTATCGAAAACTACATAAAAAGAAGATATACGGTTAGTGTTCTGGAAGAAGTGGCTTAGACAAAAATGAAAAATTGCAAAATGATTACAGCAAGGCGATACATTTCGCGGGAAAATTATCACAATAGAAGTGAAAAATTTACCGAAATTAATTTGGTAGGATATTTAAACTACAATTTATTGAAGATATTTTATTAATATTGGAATCATATGAGTAATTACAAAAACGGTAAATAGCCTAACACGGAAACAGTGGTGCTTAGATTTTGCAGTCTTCGTTCTGTGTAGTTACTTGGAGCATATGTTTGTCAGAATCGGCACATTTTATGGCCATGAATGACAGAACGATTGACGTCTACAGTACGGCTTTTTTAAAAATATACTGCTTTCGCTTTTTTATGACAGACACCAATATGTTAAGCCTAGATATTATCAAGTGTTTTCTATCAGTTTGTCTAAATCCTTCTGAATCTATATGTGTGAGGCTGTAAATGTGGGAAAACATGTATTTTTTATATTAAATTTCTTACACCTACAATCCCGATGAATATGGTCTTTTTTTTTTACGATGATTCACTCCATGAAAAGCCTCGACACACACACAATTTATAAGGCTAGTGTTAAAATTATGCCAAATCAGTTGCGATTTATCTGAAATAGAATATTTAGCTATGTTTGCTTGGAAAACCTCAACTTTATGTGGATCACCTGCGAGCGAAGTAAATATACCAGGTATAAAGACGTGTAATAGAAAAATGCGTCTTCTCACTGGTAGTCTTCAATACGACGAGACCATCCTGAAACAATGATATCATCATTTATTAACAACAAGAAAATTAGATAAGTAAATGTTACATTGTTGATGGAAGCCTCAAGGAAAACTACAAGAATTCTCAGAGAAAGTAGTGAAATCCCAGAGAGGAACTAGAAATAATTAACCGTAATGTACAAGACGGCAAAATGAATGCTTAGCAACAGGAATGATAGTTAAGAGATTGATGTTCAACTTCTGTATAAAATCACCTATAGAAAATTAGCTTTGTATTTAAACACACGAACCCGAAAATTTATTTAAAAACGAATGTCTTTCAGAAATTCAGCAATCTATTAAGAAATAAGTATATTTTATTAAAAATCAATAAGAGTTCGCGACTGATATACACTAACATTCCTCCTGTATACAACAGTAAATGTTGAATATTTTTCTCAGGCGAAGAATAAACTCAACGCGAAAAAGATGTATGGTTAAAGAAAATATCATAGATTGAACATATGAACAACAGGGAGGCTTTGAAGAAATTATTTTACTAGAAAATACTAGTATCAAAATTCAGAAAGTGCAAATCAAATTTCTTGAACTCATTATTAGCAAGGATTGCAGGAAAAGTAAACACAGACACGCACGTGCGCACGTACACACAATTTGAAGCGAAGATGGCTTGAAAGGAACACCAAGTATCCCTCTTAATGATTTTGTACGAAATGATAGCAAAGTAGAGACAAGGGATGATATTAGGAACAAACGTTCCTTAGACACTGATAAAAAGGAAGTCGTGGAGAAACACAATCACACGTTCTGAAGACAGTGCGTAAATGGTGATTAGCATGGAATGTTACATAGGTCTTCATTATGTGCCGTGTCCTTCTCAGGAAGTAGGCAATCATGGCTCTTCGCAGCTTTCTGTTCCTTGTAGCTCTTAAGAAACGTCATCATTCTGTTATTTCTCCTAAGCCATGTTCCGCTATACATTTACTCATGCTCCCTACGTCACTCTTGACCTATTCTCTGTCTCGTGTGTATCAGATTTCCCAAGCTCATAATCTTCAATGTGTGTTCCAGACACTTCAACTTGCTCTTCTTTACATTAAATATTATTTTCCTTTTTATTTCTATTTTCTTCAAAACTTCGTCTTTGCTCACATGCTCAGACCAAAGCATAATCAGCCTCATTCTGTAGAAGCACATTTCTCTTGCTTAAAGTCTTTTCATCTTTGGTGAGATCGTCCAGTTTTCACTGCCACACAGGAGGACACGTATCACCTAGGAGTTTAATACTTTTTTCCTTGCGAATTTTTTTTCTCTATCTTAGTACTCTGTTTAGGTATTGGAATGCTTCCTTGGTTATCCGCTTATGCCTTCACATTTGACACACTTTCTGTACTTCGTTAAAATTCTACAGTGTTTTTCCACTTGGGATATAGATAATTTACGAGACCAAATAATAATAATGACTTCTGACCGGACTGATTCACAGCAGTGTCGACAATATTTTTATACAATAAAATAAAATATTCTGGAGAAAGCTATAAAAGGTAAAAAAGAGAGAGGCAAAAATAATTAAAAAAAAATAACAAAATGTGAAAACTGATGGTGGAATGAAAACCATAATTCTTTAAATACGATATGTAATAAAAATTTCTGGCAAATGTAACAGACCAAATTTTCCAATTATCGTAGAGGTATAACATACGTTCCCGAATTATTCATAAAAATCTACTGGAGCGAAAGAAAAATTTATATATGAAATTTACGGGAAAATAAAAAATACGGTAAAAAAAAAACATCGGATATGATATTTAAGTAGGATTTTTTTTCTAAATTAAACTTCTAAAATTCTCTCTAGCGTGTTATTGAAAGTATTAAATACGTTGGTGTTTTCAGTGTCAAAACATGATGCTTACACATAAACGGAGCAAGTATTATATATATATATATATATATATATATATATATATGCATTGTTAACTGACGATCGTGTTGCCAGAAGTTCAGAGGAGCAATTTGAACAGTTCCTTTTGGTGCCGTTGCTTCAGATTAGAGCGCAGTTTCGGGCTATTTGCTTTAGACATTGAGCATTTATTATTAATTGTCAGGCGTCAGTATTTCGGACTATCTTTTCTATTGAAGTTGCTTTTTTTGTCATTTTTATTGGTGTCTTTTCTTTCAAGTGTCATCGTTTGACACAATTTTTGTTAGTGGTATTGCATTTGAAAGATTAAACAATACTTTTGTTTGTTATGAATTTTATTAATTTTTATTACGAAGATATCTTTTATTAGCATAGAGGTCATTCTTAGTAAGTATATGAACATAAGTTGATATCTGTTATTTTTATCCGTGGAATTAATGTCAACCGGACGAGAAACCCAGAAAATCTTCCTAACCGTAATATTCCACACACTGGAAATGCAAAATTATTTTCCATGAGGGAAAGCAATATTTTAGCTGAATTGGGCCCACAATGAGGTCTCTGTAAATCATGATGATAAAGCAAGTATCAAATACCGAGTCAAGGAATTTACATTTACCGCTGGATTGTATCAAATGTTTTATCCTTAGCTTTTGTTTCGTACGAGAAATGAAAGCAGAGTAATTTCTACTGTGATAACTTTTGTGATTTATAGGACATTTGATATAAATTATACTATTCCAAACGGCAAAATCAACTCAATCGTCTCTGCCTACTACAAATATTATTTACAGTAATACTTGAGATCGGAGGGTATCGACATTTTTTGATATTTGAGCCAGAGCTTGTCAGTTTTTTGCCTTGAGATATTAGTTGAATTTTGAAATACGAGCGAGTTTGTTAAACATCCTTAATATATATGTTCACCTCGCTCTGGAAGGATCTTTGTTATTGTTTTTTTTCTTTCTGCCGTTATTTTGCAAAACACCTTTAGTGACACCATGGGTCCGAAGAAAGTAAATGATAAAAAGAAGAAACGAATGATTTCGCTTCAGGTAA
Organism: Acanthosepion pharaonis; assembly: GCA_903632075.3. NCBI lineage: Eukaryota > Metazoa > Mollusca > Cephalopoda > Sepiida > Sepiidae > Acanthosepion > Acanthosepion pharaonis. The sequence continues at coordinate 219,961 of CAHIKZ030001328.1, read as the reverse complement.
GGTGGGGAATATAAGATATAGAAGTAATGGATTTAGCGAGAGAGTATAAGCGTTCTACATCGACGATTAAGAAAAGAAATTATAAAATTAAAAAAATAGTTACAGTAATAGATATATATATATAAATATTTAAAAAAAATCAAACTTAATCTTCGGTTTTATAGACTAGGCAAGACGTTGCTAGGCTGCGTTAGCGATTGCTAGTTATCTGTTGTCCATCGATATTCTCTCTCCTCTGCCACGTGGTCTATGACTCTACTGAACTTCATTGTTTAGTACAGTTTCTTTCTTTACAATTTGTTTTTCGTCTTTTATTTCTTGTTTATTCTCAGGATTTTACTTGTAAGAAACTAAAGAAATATAAAAAGAGGGATGCGATTTACGAAAATAAAGGTGATGATATTTTTTAGCTGACTGGATCGGATATATTCCCATTAATTTCAATGGGGAATATTTATTCGAGGTACGCGTCTTATATGCATATCTCAAGGCATATATATATATATATATATATATATATATAAACAGTATTTATCTCTTGAAAAACTTCGGATGACTCAACTTGTAGACACCTGAGTGCAATTTGTTACCCAAGGAAAAAATAGGAAGTAAAAATAGAACTAAAAACATCATAACAAAGCTATAGAAATCGTCAAATGTCTTAAGTCTTTAGTCCAAAGAAAAAAGAAAAAAAATTCAAGCGAGTATCCCTTGATGTGAAACCTAGGTAGGTTTGCTTGACTCGTTAGGATTTATGATTTTATATATATATATATATATATATAGAGAGAGAGAGAGAGACAGTTTAAATGTATTTGAACAATTGTGTACATATTAAATATATATTTTAATGTCTTTACATATGCTGTTTGAATATTAATCATTAAGCATACAGGTATCAAATATGTAAGTCATATATGAATTTCAAATATGCCGTAAATATAATGGAGATGAACTTCATTTCGAGTTTTAATAACTGCAATTTTACTTATTTAAATTTGATTGAAAATAATTGCCACCTTCCTGTACGGAAACACATTTATCAATGTAAAGACTCGTATACTGTCTTGTTCATAATTACTTGTCGTTTATATCACGCACCTTTTATATAAGGTACTAATATATTAACTCTTTTTATCCTTGGGAATAATTTTCCTGCTTCCGCATCTGATCTCGTATTCACAGAAAATTTACTCATCTTACACTGAATATATGAAACCTATTTCTAAGTTACATTTTCTTTTTCAAATTGCAAAAATTACACTTACTTTTTTAAGGAGTATAAAGATAGATTTTTCAATGGTAGTTAGGAATTTAATGAAAACAATGGTTATTTTTTTCTTTGAAAAAAATGGGTAATCAGATCGCAAAGGACATAATCTTGACACCAAGAGAAAAGATTTACAATGTAATGATTTGTTAAAATTAGCCGGCATTTCCAAAATTGGGAAGCGTTAAATATGTTTTGAACAGCTTAATTTGTCACAAAAAATAAAATTAATTGATTAGACTATTAGTTGAAAATGCAGTTTGCCTCGTCTGAATACCTTCTGCTGATCAAAAATTAAATATTGTCAGTAGGTAATGACTTAACATGCAATTTTCACTTAACAGCACTCAGAAAACGTGAAGATATGCTTCCAGATAGACAATTTCCTTTGTTCACAATCCCATTGGAAAATGTTCTTTTTATACTACTTTTCAAACATATTTTGTGGAACTTCTTAGCATATCTTCCAATGTTGGAAATTTGTAAAATAAGTTTCAGAAACATTCTGATTAATAGTTTTTTGTTTTTTTTTCAGACGTTTACTTCCAACTGTCAGATAGCGTTGGTAAAATAATCGTTGAAGAAGCAAAATTAAATTTTACTGAACTGAATTTGTTTATGGCATTGCGACCAAGAATCAATGAATAATTCTAACAAACTACATATCCTAATTTTGATTTATTACTCGATGGCAGCTGATTTAAGGAAGACGATAAAATACAGGATAGCATAATGCAACCAAAATATATCCAACGAAGATCTTAAAGTATAATGACTATTTTCCATAAGATAAATATTTACCATTTTAATAATATATTTTATTTAAAGATGCTCTTCTGATTCAGAGAGAGATGGTTGTGTATTCGCCTTTAATCGCTGTGTGAGATCAAATGAAAAATTGAAAATTTGTCATCATGTTTTGATTCCGGATATGCAGTATTAAACTGCATATACAGAAGGGAAGTTAGTCTCAGGTGGAAATTAAAGTTGGATTTTCAGGCGGACAAGGGACGAACATTGATCAAATCTTCTCTGCATTATGGGGGTATTGAACGGCTTTCCCCCGGCACTTCATTTAACTTGAGAAGTGAAAGCTATGTGATAAGACGTGTCAGTACACTGATAGTCCAAACTTTGTGATATCTGTGTACCGAAAATATACGTTTATTCGCTGAGATTCGTTTTCTCGCCTGATGGATTTATAGGTGTATATTCATTTTTACGGATTATCAATCATTTCAAGGTTATTTAAAGACAATATTTTTTTTTTTACATAAGTATATTATTTAGAGATAAAACATTCATCTGGTAAAGACATTAGTCCATCCAACCTTAGTGATTTGTTCTAATTAATTAGATCAATAATTACAATTTATTACAAAAATGTTTTATGGGAACAGCTATTCTTTAAATTTTGCGCAATTGAAAAAAAGATAGTGTTTGGAAAATATCCTGTTTATTCCACACAGCTACGGTTTGGTAAAGCTGGTTCGGTTTTACTAAGCAATCCCTGTTAATGTTTCATAAGGCTACTTTTCGTTTATTTCACGAATAATGTCCTCTTCCCGGCTACTATTGAAAGCTATCCGTAATGACAGCCTGCCTATATTTAAAACAAGTTTGGTCATTTACTTATTTAAATGTCAGTGTGAAGATGATTAAGTAGATAGGATCACTCAGCTTCTAGATAGGTGAATTGTTCAACATTATCTGGCGTACATCCAGAATGGTAGAAAAATAATTAGCATTAGTCTGCCTTTTTATCTAGTTCTGCAATAACGGAGAATCTCAAATTAACTTGTGAGTGCGCTGTTCGTACCGAGAGGACATTTTCTCAATTGTGTATACGAAAACTTCGACCAAAAAGAGAAAACTCTCAGCATAAAACCGTATTTCTTTTAATTCTGCACAGATTTGTTTATTAAATATGAATTTTATATCAAACACTAATCTACGTATAAGTTAAAAAAATGCAAATAAATTCACATCCCTCCAAACACACACACATATATATATATATATATATATATATATATATATATATATATATATATATATATATATATATAGAGAGAGAGAGGGAGAGATAGAGAGTTGTTATATACGAACAAACAAGAAATCACTACGAGATATTCATATGTTTCGATGCCTAAACTTATAACCATCTCATCAGGTGGTGAACACAGATGTTTACAAACGATTTCATTTAAAAATGCTGCTTATGAATCATTCCTTCTTTATACATATTTAAGAATTTAGGAAGATACGCGAAGAATTTTCATAAAAGGAAGGGAATATATAAAACTTTCCATAAAAGGAAAAGAAAATATGTGCAGGTTAAAGCAGAAAAAAGAGGATAAGAATTCAATAAAAGGAAAAAGAAAGAAATAAAGAGTTTAAAATGATAGGCGTAAAAATCACGCCTTCTCGAAGGAAAAGGATTAAAAAAGAAAAAAACGAAGAAGAGTAATATATCAAAATTAATGAACACAAGGAAAGAAAACGAAAAAGAAAAGAAAGGAAGACAATGAAAGTTGCGATAACAATTCAGCCAATGAAAAAACGTTAACATTGACATAGAAGTCAAATTTACCGGATGTGAATGCAACAAAGCAGAAAATATTTTAGATACAATGTATCCGTTAAGTTTGTTTGACGTTTTGAAAGCAACCAACATATTAGTCAACAAAATTAAACATAGCATATAAATAAAAGGCACTTTAAGAATTGAAAACATTGCATATAAAAATAACAAATTAACTATACAAAACATTACATCAAAAATTAACAATAAATAAAATATAAATTTGTAGAATATTTCTATGAATTTTTATAAATTTAAAACTATTACTAAAACTTATAACACCTAATAAAAGTATAGATCTATCATCGACAAACATTATTACCAGTAATATACAGCTACGAACCTACGAACTCAATTTAAGATAAATCAGTAAGGATAACATTAACACGGAGAAATGAGTATAATTAAACTTTGAATAGCGGTCAGTTGTTAAATCAGAGAATTTAAACTACCGAGAATTGTAGGCGCATTAAGGATTTAACCTTAAAATCTTGCTAAACATTTTTAACTTAATATAACACAGGAGATGGGATTATTAACTTCATATAAAAAATTGTACTGATATCCTTACCGATTTATCATAAATCAAGGTCGAAAATAGTTTCGTACCTGTATATTTACTGGAAATATATATACAATTGTTATAGGAAACATCTTTTTCTTTTTTTAATGTATCCCTGTCGCGAGATCTTAAGGCATATAACAGACAAATACTGCTCACAGCATTTTGCATATAATTAACTTTTAGCAGAACATTACAGAATATATAATATATATATATATATATATATATAAAACTGTAGCTCTGTTATTATATATCAAAAACTAATTAAGTAGCACCAGCAAAGAATGTGCGATATATATATATATATATATATATATATATATATATATATATATATTAGAGATTTACTCCAAGGAGTGAAGCTCCAGCTGAACCATATTTGATGTTCACGTGACCTTACTGTGAAACCGATCTACTGAACGAGAAAATCTAGGTACACTTTTGTAATTAAAATACATTCATGAACAAAAGTGTTTGTGACATGATTTCATGTTGTGGCAGTAGATATGAAACAATACGTGTTCAATATTTTTCGTGTTTAAAATACCGTTGCAGATCTCAGTTCTTAAAATATTGTTTCCATTTCTACATTAAGCATTTCTACACATGATAAAAAAATCGAAAACTTTCATAAATGTAATACCCTTCGATGTATGTTTAAAACCTATATGATATTTTAAGTTGCAGTACTCACTGGTTGCTGGGAATTTACTTGAAGGAAATCCATACCATGTGTCAGTGTTTTTCACTTCTCTCTCTTATACACACACACACACACACATATATATATATATATATATATATATATATATATATTGTGTGTAACAGGAGAACGAATAGAGCACAATTACAAAGATTATAACATTTAAATGAGGCTTCAATACAAAGAAGAGCATATTAATTATTTAAGGATATTACACAGAAAACATATCAAAATCGCTACACAATTGCAGTCGTGTTTCGATGCTTATCAATGCATGTCATGAGGCGACTGTAAATTGTTCCCAAGTGAACGATTTATTTAAATTTCAAAGCAAAATACAACTTCTTTTTACGAAAAAAGTAAAAAAAAAAAGAAAAAAAAGATGGTATTAGATTTGTTCGCTTTACTCTGATGAACCAATCAAATATGATTTACTTAAATTTAAAATAAGCGAAGAAACGAAAATTAAAAAAAAAAATTCTATATGGGTCATGACCCGTCGATTGGCAGCTACCGACAGCCAGAAATAAACGGATACATGAATGTATACATGAATTTTATAAACTAGACAATGTCATTACCTAAGAAATAACAATGGAGAGAAGAGGTAATTCCACAAAATGCAAAACAAGTGATATGCTTTGTGTGTCTCCTATATAGTTTCTTTTTTTTATAGATGATAAATAAATAGCTTTAGGAAACTAGGAAAAATATAAACGTGTATAATTTATTTGGCAAATTAATACGCAACTGTTGAATAAAGATTCTACATATAAGATGTTAATAATAACCAATCAATTTACAATATCAAAAATGCCAACTAAATACCAATACATCCACATAAGTAGTTTCTAATATTACTAGTTGGTTAATACAAAATTATATTACATCCAAATTAATCTTACAAATAAAAAGATAAGCCATATATGTTGCAACGCAATACAACAAAAATATAAGAAAAAGCATAGTTAAATTCCAAAGTTTAACTAAACTGTAAGGTAAATTTTACTATCTCTACATAGGGAACCCGACTGTTGAAAAATGCTCTATGGGTAGTAGTAAAAATTCTTTGAAGAGTAGTTGGTATCACTATACCTTGCACTTCACCAATAGTACTTAGACATAATATATCACTATTTTATTTTCGGAGTTTTAAAAATAAGACTACTAAGGTGAAATGGAAAATTTTCAAAAGTGCAAAGACATGCACATATTTATGCGAAACTTACATGAAAAACTGGAAATTATCAAATTCAATAAAAAATGTCTTAAATCAAAGGAATGAATCAATAGTAAATTGTAAACATAGTTTGACTGTCATTATTTATTATAAGTTGTTACCTGTCTTAAAAACAGCATACAACGACAAGCAGAACTTTATATATATATATATATATATATATATATAAAATTATAAAAATGAATTAAAAACGCCCCTCAAACAGCTAATCGAGCTGAATTTTTCTAAATATTCGCTTTTTATTAATATTTTACGTGAGTGCACATACGTGTATGTGAGTGCGCGCGAATACGTAGATACATATTGGAACTTGATTAATAGGTAGAGATTTTGAACATCAAGTATCGACACAAAAGTAGTAATTGATTTCACTAATAATAGACTTAAAAATTCAAATATAGTTATAATCGTATACTTCTAAAATATTTATCTATCCTCATTAATTTCGATGGCAATATCATATAAATTTTAATGATATATTGTACATTGTGGTGCGATACCAGAATTCTGTCTCATTTAAAAATGTTGCCTTTGTTCATTTACTAACCAAGCTTGAATGGAAGTAGTTCTTGGAGTGAGTGTTTTTGGAATCATGGTCATGGTTTGGTGTAACACTATCACGTATAGCTTTCATTATCAGAATTGGCTGCATTACTTCTGTCGAACGCATTAGCTTAGATCAATGAAAACCGAGCATTCAGCAGTTTTCTTCTCTTGGAAATGCAATGCTTATTCCTATCTATCTATAAGAGTTTTCGTATCTGTCTATCTATACCATCACATATATTCACACATAGAAATCATTAATATTGTATGCGTACATTTCTATTTCTTAGGGGCAAAGATGATATCTTGCATGCCTATTAGTGAAAGCTAATAAGGCAAAAACGTTTGAAAAATGGAATTTATTCATATAAAAGGATTTTAATCTGACAGTAATGCACGAATCAGTATTGACGCGATTTAAGCCGACTAATGGAAGCAAACAAATGTAAAAATTAAAAAAAAATAGCATTACCTCCTAACTGTTATTTGCCACGGTTTTCTTTATCAACTTCTGAATGTTTTCATTTATTTAATTACTTTATTCTTTCCTCGTTTCATTTCAAATTCTATTTTTATTTTCAAATTTCTTTCGTTTAAAGACTATTTTCATGTCATTCTTTGATATTTCTGGTTTTGTATCCATTTTGATTTTTTTGTTTTTTTTAAATTATTCCAGGAACTGTTTTGCCTTAAACGATACTTATTCGTAATTTAAAAAAAAAATTACACAAGAATTTTAAGTTTGTTTAACTTTTTTTCTTCCTGTCTGAATTTGTTTTCATTCAACGATCTTATGATTATTGCTCAACTATTTTTTGATAGATTTACTGTTGAATACATTATTTACTTCTCTCCTTTTATGGGGTTTTCAGTTCATATTTGAAAGTCCTACTAATGCAGTTAATTCTTTGCCACATTTGCAAAACATTTTCACCTGTCGTTCATCTTCGAATATATTCGCACCCACAAGCTTTGGTTTTGACTGAATGTTTTATAGTTTTTTTGTTTTTTTTCAACTCTATCTATCGAGAACAATATTGATGGAAAATGTATGAAAATGTGAAAGAAGTTTTCTGATGCCGTGCTTCGTACTATATGAATTCAACGGACTAAATTTGTTACGATGGTGCGTATATACATGCACAAGAACAATGGATGCTGTGAATTTTATTTGTTTTCTTTGCGTCAGGGTTCCTACAACATTTCACCATTCCTTCTGTTATGAAGGCATGGGATATCTTCTAAGAAAAGAAGAATCTAAATGAAATCAACTAGATTATTAATAATTAAATTCACAGAAGTCATCGTTCGTGTTTTTGTGTAGTCGCCCCAACATAACACATTTAGTCCAGTGAAGTCATAGCTTATGAAACACGTCATAAAGCTTTTACACTTAGTTATGAATCTTTCTATATATATATATATATATATATATATATATATATATACTGTTGGGGAAACGAAGAATGAGTAAGCTAGAAGGCAGAACTTGTCGCTGTTGTTGTTTCTGCTAAAGAGGTTAATTTCTTCTTCGGTTCAGCAAACGTGAATTCGAGGAAAAAGGTATACGTCGTATTTTGGGTAAATAAATGTATAATTTATTTACATATATAAAATGCTAGCATAGTACTCGTTGATGTTGTAAAAAAGCGACAGAGTGAAGAAGGAAGAAAAAGAATGTTGGTCATGACTGTCGGCTGATGTTTTGTGAGGACGCTGGCCGTGATGGATGGCAGTTGAAAGGTATCGCTTTCAGTTTAAGTCTGCCTGCGGCGTACTTGACCAACCCCTGCGTGTCGACATCTCAGCCGGGTCTATCTCCATCTCTGTCTTCTGCGGCATTGAATGTATCGGCTCGAAACCACAGTCTGTCTTTTAACAGGAGTTATTTCTACTGGGCAATATACCGAAAAGGTGCGTCGATCCATGATGCGCAGTGACGCGTTTTCGCATTCTGCATTGGGTCGTCGAGCAGTCAACATCCGGTTTATTGTAAGAAAAAAGATAATATATATATATATATATATATATATATATATATATATATAAAATAATGTGTGTGTGAGTCAATGGACAATTCATAATTTAACCTCGTGGACTGGCGTTACAGAATCACAAACAATAAAACAAACTAGATTACTTGCTGAATTTCAACACCAGCAACTGAAATACAAAACGACGTGTAGCTTGAAGGGATTATACAAACATAACAAAAAGTAGAAAGAAAGCCATCATCAATACTAGAAAAAGGAGGAATTGCTGCTCGACTTAAGACCGATTTTTCAGAAACATTGTTTAAAGAGAAAGTTTCTATAAATTTCAATCGACAGTAGAAACTGGCTTCTTGTTCAATAAATGCGGAAACATTCCATATGTAGAAATGCCTTATTTCTGTTAACATTTTCTCAATGATTTATTCCTGTTATTTTTCATTGTCTGTATAGACCACTTTGAAGGAAACGGATGAACGGTTTATAAGACCTCATTTCTCGATTCCATATGATAGCCATATCTACAGCTAAATGCTCATAGAAATATATATATATATATATATATATGAAGAGAAAGAACAGGTATAGAATCCGTTGTCCTACTTTCTGATTAGTTAATATTGCGACACCCATAAGTTCTAAGTATCGGAATCCCCTCCTCCACATTAACTTTTAAATAAGTAAACTTATTATTTTCTATTTTCAATGTAAATCATTTTCACGAAAGTTACCGAGAATTGCCTAATGACGAGATAAAAATGTTTCTCTCGAAACAGGAATTTCCGTGTCGCAATGTAATAATTATATATGATGTAACTAGAGATGTGACCTGGCGAACCAGGAAAATATATTCTAGGGAAATAAATTATAGACATGGAACCTTAAGATTCTCTTTCTTAATTATCGAAAATATATACAGTTTGTGTGTGTGTGTACCAAAAATATATTTCCAAATGTTAGGGCGAGTTCCTGACACCAAAACAAGGCAATATATTCATAGAAATCGATATCCAAAAGACGATCGCTCTTCTGTAACCAAACAGCTCATATAAAATATTCAAGAATGTTCTCTGTTTCCTTCGACACATGCATGCACCCGTCGGTTCATTGTCGGCCAGACCATTGAAAATACACCCATCCGGTGTCAAATGGTTTCGGAAGCCCCAATGACATGTTAATAAAATGTCTCTGCATTACTAATATCTGCTGAATAAACAGATAAAAATTCAAAGGATCGAGGTCGGAGGTACGTGCAGGTGATGGAACAGGTCCTCCTTTACGTAACCATCTTTTATTGTAGATGACAACCAGTCCATCGATAATGTTAATAAAATTTGCTAGAGCTCTATAAATGAACTAGATGTGTCTTCGTATCTGGAAGTGTGTTCGAAATAAAAATCTTGGTATGTGACATGAAATTCTTAAACATTTCAGTGGTACAGTTGTGGGTACATGTTGACATTGTTAAATTGTTATTCTATAACATTGCACATAAATGTAGCACGTGTGTCCTGCAAACTGTCACTTGGCATTGTATGATAAAATATGCGACTGGTAATGCTGATTATCTCTTTGATATTCTTTGATAAATGCCTGTTATATTCTGCAATTGAATCTTGGAGCCTTAAATTCCTTAATGCCTGCCTGCTGCTGCCGCCTTGCTCTTACATTTAGCGTCCTCAACCAGAGCTTGTCTTTTTAGTACTGTTGAAATATTGCTGTTAATTTTGCCCTTATCCTCCGTAAATTTTTCATCGTCATCCTAACACACATACCTACACACACACACACATATATATATATATATATATATATATATATATATATATATATATATATATAATTTTATTAAAAATAATATTCACACAAAAAATCAATTATTTTAAAGAGAAAAAAACTTTTTTGTTGCTTTCTTTTTGCATCTTAAACTATTTCAGTCTATTTCTGGAACTGCTATTGTTTCCAGAATGATTTATATTAAAGAAACTACCGAATAAGAAACAAAACACATTTATAACCTACGTATAAAACTTAAAGATTCATTTATATTCGACTTGTAAGATGATAACTGAGAGTTAAGTAATAATAGAGGTGAGTGTGAAGAGTGTGTTCGAGAAATCTTGCATCATAATGTTATTTAAAACGTTAATACAACAGAAATTTCAAATAATATGGACACGTCATAAGAGCCAACCATATTTCCACTGACTTCTCTGAGTAGGTTGGAAGATCATTCACATAGACACAGACTTTGTTCGAAAACCGAAAGATGTGGCGTGAGGTTGTCTTGCTCAGTTTCGCAGTGGCCTAACGACCAGAGCCGTTCATGTGATTGATGATTTGAGTTTTCTATTCTCCAGATAAAACAAAGCCAAGGCAAAGAATGTGAATCTACGTACGTCATCTTGCAATCACTTGGCTCTGTACTGTATATAGTCATTCTATCTTTTATGTATTTCTAGGAAATATTTTCGTTCTTTAATACGGACTTTTTTCAGCAATATTTCCGATATCTGTAGATTTTTATTTGAATTCTACGTTCGGATGATGTTTCGGTTTTCTCGTTCTGTTACGTTCATCAATTTCTACAAATTTGCATTTCCTTCAGCCGAATAAAGCAAGATACACAATTAGGTTGAATAAATATCGGTAGAATTATTATTTTTTTTTTTTTTGAGAGGAGAAATAGAAAATTATATTTAAAGAGACGGAACAGCGTTATGCTTGTCTATATTTCTGATGTGAGATATCGTAACTATATACGTTTTCGGACTGTTGTCCGCATCTTTATTGCCATGTTTACGTTGTTTCAGTCAATGTACGCTCCGGTCGTCTTCAGGTGATGATTGTTGGAATTTCGAACCGGGTCCCTTATTTAGACCACGTGTGTAGATTGTTCTAATTCCACGTGTCTTGCTTTCGGATATCTCCGTTTTAGTTAACTCATCTTGATAACTGGACACGCGAGGTTTTTGCTCTCAATCATAGTTTCATTAAAATTATTTTTTACGATATTTTTAAATGAAATTAAGAAAGTGATATTTTGATGTTTAATATTTAAAAAAAAAAAACCTTATGGGATAATTGCTAATATAGTTTAAATAAAATATTTTGTGTAATGGTAATTATACTTTTTCTATCGATCGAGAAAGTATGCTATCATAAGAGAAAATTAATATTTTTCTCCGACCTGTTTTGGCTATGATCTCTATACCACTGACTATAATATCAATCACGGGAATTCTGTTATGTATTTTTAACAAGTAATATTCCTGCTAAAAATGCTAATTTCTTGGAAATAACTAATTTTTCATTATATTTGACGAGCGAATGAATATTCTTTGACGCTGATTCAAATCATTATATAAAGTAGAATACTTTCCCCTTCTCTAATAGCTGAAGAACATATACTCCTTATTGAGAAATATGGTCGGAAATAGTCCTGTTCGTATACTGAAACTCAGTCGTGTTCAGTGCATTCATTTACGTACTAATACCCTTGGTAAAGGCATGAATCTATCTCTTCTCTCCTTGCTATTGGTAAACAGCAGGACTTATTGGGTCCTATAGTCTTCCGTGGTAGCCCACCTAGGAGAAGGAAAAACTCTTTTTTTTTTAAAGTCAGCCTGGAGGGGGTTATGCTTTTTCAAGCTGTCTTGACCAGAAATCATCACCGTGGCCACAAGAACCCTAATGGATTAGGAGTTAAAAAAAAAAAAATATTGGAAATATTTATAGCACATGTTATAGAAAAATATTTTGAGGAACAATAATACTTTCGCATAATCACTTTTGTGTCCTAGAAAAGGTTACTGAATGAGGATTAACGAAAACGGAGTTTGGAAATGAAAGAGTAATCTTTATAACATCAACAAAATACAATACTCGCCAGCGGCGTGAAGAACGTAAACCACTGCTATTGCTGGACTATTTAACATATTACCCCCACTTACAATAGTTTCCAAAGTATTGATGGGGATTGGGACATAAGCATTAGTGTTCATAGGTGCGGTATTATAGAAACTAATTTTGACAATTTACCTATTATCTTGAATAAAGGTTAAAGGGTATATTAAATTCATTGAATTAAGTTTCAATCAGGTAAAAAGTCCGAGATTTTTAGTAGTCCAAATTTTTCCACGATCCAAAATGTTCAATAGTAATTCAACTTTAGATCTCTTGAGAATCGATTCACTTCCCGCATTGTAAAATTTAATGTATGTATTTTTAAAAAAAGGAAAATAAGTTAAACAAGTATTCACCGAGAGGTTCTCTACATTTCCTGTGTCAGTCAAATCCCATAAGAATGAAAATACTATAATAATAAAAATAAGAATTCCTCGTATGTTGTTTAATTTAAAAGAAAAAAAATTAAAACGCCAGTCCGCCATTAAGTGCTTAATATATTCTTAAAAATCTCAATAAAATCCTCTTTGCAATGTTTTAAATAAATGCACAACAAATTACGCTTCGAGGATTTTTCGACATCTGCGTCGGCATTTTCACATCGAGACTCGTCGTTTCATGAAAAAAATGCATTTGTTTTAATAAAAAGAAGCAAGGATGAGGATTAGAGAATAGGATTTAACTTAAAAGGCTGTCTGTCCTGTCGGGTCGATGACGTTTCAATATTGAACCAAGTCGTTAGTTGAGTTTTTTATTTTATATTTTTGTGTGCGTTGTAAAATGCGTGAGCCCCAAATTAATGTGATGCCTAAGAGGAGGGTAGTAAGAGTGTGTGTTTATTTATCTACGTTATATAGAGATTTTGTGCGGTGTACATCTTAATTTCTTTTATTCATTAAGTGCATATAAAGTACATAGTTTAATTCCTTTAGACACACACCCACATCTATCATATATATATATATATATATATATATATAATACACACACATTCACGAAGCTAAGACAAGCACTGAAAATCTGCGTGACTATCAGGTTTGTGATGCTATTCGAATATAATGTACATTTCTCGATGTTGTATTTACGTGTATGTAATATTTTCCTTTGTCCCTCATAAGAATTTATTGATGTCTATGTGAAACAAATTGATAATACTGTGTTGAAATTAGAAACAACAGATAAAGTAATTAAAGGCTAATTTAATAAAGTAAACAAACAGCAAACTGTTAATTATATGAATAAGAAAAAAGCCTAGTCGTAGCCAAAAGTGACTTCCGGATATGTGAATTATGAATTGTTTACGTTAAAATCAAGCAGGTACACAAATTTAGCTCTTTGCATAGTGTAGTAGCCGAGGACAGAAAATATTGCAGAAACTTCTGCTGATGCAGAGGAATACTGAAAAAACTGAAGATAAAGTTGGTAGCAGAAAGAATGAGCCAGCAAGAGAGTTCTTAAAATGCGAGAAGAAACTATTAGTCAGATTTAGTCATAGGATTTAACAGTAAAATGATGAAACATACCTGGAAATCTATTACGATGCGTAAATTTGTAAAGTCCAGGTACCCAAAAAGAATGCTCAGAATAATTACCATGGAAATATTTATAGAAAAGACATAGGGAATTTACGTTACGGTGGTAGGAAAATGAGGTCGAGGTGCCAGGACAAGACCAATAATATATAATAAATAGACTTTTTCTTGGAATTTATCATGAATATCTAAAGACAGTAGACAAGATGGGTTAGCAACAGAAATCTGTAAGATAAGTTTTGTGAGATTATTTGCAGGGCACAACAAAGTGAGCCAACATTTCTAATAGCGGACATATCAATTGATTCAATCTAAGTATTTTACTTAATATTATTGATAAACATTACTAAAAGCACGCCAACCACACCCTCATGGTGGTTACTCTCAGCCATGTTTATATTAGGTACAAAAACTTATCTAAGACGATTAAAGAGCTTTTTTTTTGTTTTGTTTTTTTAGAATGTTTTCGTTGTCTATAACGAACATATTACATCTACAATTTAGACAAGAGTAAATTTCCTCAGTAAATTTACAGATTAGTAAAGTGACAACAATTAAAATTTTATTGAAAATTTGTTCGTATGTTCCGTCTATGGTATAACGGATAAGCGAAGATTAAAAAAAAAATACTGCACAGATCATGCGAGCGTATATAAACATATTAAATATTTTTCATAAGATCCAGCTTCTACTTCTTTGTAACGTGTCCCATTCGAATATTGATGATCATGGCTCTCCACAACTTCTTATTCTTTGTAGGTTTTACAATTGATTGACGTTTTACTATCCCTCGCCATCCCTTTTCAGCCATGCATTGGTACAGTTTCCTTCTTTGTTACGCGGTTTTTTTAATTTCTCTAACTTGCCTTCGATATGTCTTCTCAGAACCAGTTCTTATATTATTTCTTTATTTTGAGACTCAGAAAATTCGACATTTTTTTCCGATTCTATGTATAAGCTTCCTTTTTCTACTTAAAACTACATTTTTATTCTCAACATCCTTGTGCAGAACCACTGCTCTGTGGCCTCAATTCTCGTCTTAATCTTTGAGAAAATAGTCCCGCTATCGGCGCCATACAGATAGAAGATATATAATAGATATTTTGAAGCTGAGCAATTTTATTTGTATATATTGAAATTTTCGTATATCTTAATTTAATCAGCTTCTAGAATTTGGCATTTGCTATTCCAGTACGTCTTTGGATTTCGGTATCATATTTGCATACCACTGTGTTCGTGGGAACAATTTGTTTTGCAAGTAGGTTATATATTTAGTGCTTTTACATATACTGATTTATATTATATGTGTGTGTGTGTGTGTGTGTGTGCATACATATATATGCCACCATCCATAAATAGGATGCAAGAACTGAGGCTCGAAATCCTTACTAATAATCTCCAAACATATCTTATTGACACTTGCAGCAAGAGGGTCTTCTTTTATTGCTTCTTTTGGATTTTTGTTCGTCGCACACTAAGTTAAAATTTTCACTTTCAATTGAAACTTAAGATATTCATTCCATAACATTGATGCAGGAGGAATAGACTCAGTTGGACTTCATGATATGCAGTTCTACTTTTTATTTATTGTTTTTTTTTTATTTATTTTAATCGGAATAGATAGGTTCGTCTCTCATTCAGTTCGCACTCTGCTATGGTCATTTGAACATGTGTTGGATTATTTTTCTTTGTCCCCCTGTTTAGGAATGGGTTTCTGGTTATTTTCAAAGTCTTTTAATTTTCTTTCGATCTCAGTGGTCTCTTGCGCCTCAGCTGCATTATGAATGTCCGAGAAATTTTAATTCAGGCCGGTAAATGTTATTTAATACTGTTTATTATAAACAGGTTTACTAAATACTTTTCTATTAAAAAAAGAACGTTAAACATAAAAATGTCTTTAATAAATAGATAGATAGAGATAGTTATAGATAGATATAGATAGATAGATAGATAGAGAGATAGTTATAGATAGATAGAGAGATAGTTATAGATAGATAGAGAGATAGTTATAGATAGTTATAGTTATAGATAGATTATGATGGTTATAGATAAGAAATTAGTTATAGTTATAGATAGAGATAGTTATAGATAGTTATAGTTATAGATAGTTATAGTTATAGATAGTTATAGTTATAGATAGTTATAGTTATAGATAGTTATAGTTATAGATAGTTATAGTTATAGATAGTTATAGTTATAGATAGTTATAGTTATAGATAGATACCTTTGTATAAAGTTGTTGTTTTTTTTTTTTCTAAAAATAAAACTATTCGTGAAATGTAAGAACGGGGGAAATCGTTGATGTTTTGTTACCAAAATAACTTAATACAACGGCAAATTTAAACTGTAAATCATTAATATTATGAATAGAGATATGTACGTTGATTTACAAGAACATAAACAAAACTAATGGGATCTAAATAGAAATTGACAGAGTAGAAAGGGAAATAATATTAAAATTTCCCATATTTAAAAATTAGACAAATTTAAAATAAAAAATAAACAAAATAATTAAAACGAGCGTTTTAAAAATAACTTAAGATAATTAAGAAAAATCCCGCACTATATAGAAATCAATTGGTTTTAATTCATTTCATGCAATCCCAGAGAGATGGAAACATTGTGTCAAATCCTGATGGACATTTATAAACTGGAATTAAAATGAACGCCGAATTAAAGACGATGCCGCGGAGGAATTCGTTGTGTAAAATGTTAAGCCAATTCTTTCTTGTATTTTTCTAAAGAGATTGTTTTAGAGAGCGTATCTTAATTCCTAGACTCATCTTCATTGCCACTGAGTGAATATTCGAACAGCGATACTCACGCAAGAACTGAGCAGGGCAACAAACATATTACAACAAACAAATCCGAACGTTCGTAACAAGAAGTTTATAATTAGATGATATATGATCCATTCTATACTTACTATGCATACATACCTATAAATACTCATCTAATGTCGTTTGGCTACAATTAATTCGTGGATTCTGAACATAATTATCGTTCTCTTCTCCTCGAAAATATTAATTCAATATTCTATGCAAATCATTAGACATATTTATGAAGTGGGAAGTCGCTCGGATATTCTAAATATATTATTTTGAAAGCCGTGATCAATATGGATGAAAATTGTGAAAATTCCCTTCAATTGAAGAAAACTATAAAGTTTCTTTGTATTTCTGTTGAAGAAATCTACTTCTGTGTAGAGTTTTTGCGCATATTTGTGGAAGATTACCGTGAAAAAAATTGCACAGATTAAGATGGTAGTAATCGGATATAAATCTACTTGGGTGTCGGTTCCACTCGGCAGCAGATTGAAGGGATGAATCTGGTCTGAGAAAAGCGTTGCAAAATGGAAAGCCATTAATCTCTCACAAAGACCAAGAGAGTACTCATTGTCAGTCGTATTTCACTGTGGTAAATTTAGAGGATAGCAGGATGAATTTGGGTACTTGCTGGAGCGGTATATAAATTGAGTGGCGAGAGCCTGTTTCCTGCTTGAACGCAGAATTTAGGCCATGTGCGATATGAGGTAGCTTCACTACATATGATTCTCGAATGAATTGAGTTGCCAAATATCCATATTATGTTAACACATTTTCTTTCATCTTCAGGATGTTTCTCAAAAATATTTTGGGAGGTATTATTTATTATTCAGTTTTATTTTTCGCCTTTTGTGGAAAATTTTCAAAAAAATGCCAAAAGAAATGATGTTTCATGAATTGGAATTTTAAATAAAATCGTTTCTTAACATCATTTTTACTTACCTGACGGGACGTATTTAAAGGTCGAAACAAAAGATACAATTTTGTAACTTGCATTTTCTAATATAGCAGTATTTAAAAGATATTTATTTTTCTACTCTTGTATTGAGACATTTCTTAAATTGATATGAACGTTTGAATTTCATTCTTTTGTTCTTTTATATATATATATATATATATATATATATATATATATATATATATATCTTTAAATTACATATATATATTCTCTTTTTAAATTATATATATATATAAAATCTTTTAAATTATATATATATATTCTCTTTTAAATTATATATATATATTCTCTTTTAAATTATATATATATATATCTCTTTTAAATTATATATATATATTCTCTTTTAAATTATATATATATATATATTTCTATATTTATAAATTATATATATATATATATATTCTTTTTAAATTATATATATATATATATTCTTTTTAAATTATATATATATATATTCTCTTTTAAATTATATATATATATTCTCTTTTTAAATTATATATATATATATTCTTTTTAAATTATATATATATATATATATATCTCTTTTTAAATTATATATATATATATATATTCTCTTTTTCTCTTTTATATTATATATATATATTCTCTTTTAAATTATATATATATATATATATTCTTCTTTTTAAATTATATATATATATATATATATATATTTTTTTAAATTATATATATATATATATTTTCTCTTTTAAATTATATATATATATATATATATATATTCTCTTTTAAATATATATATATATATATATTCTTTTAAATTATATATATATATATATATATTCTTTAAATTATATATATATATATATTCTTTTTAAATTATATATATATATTCTTAAATATATATATATATATATTCTCTAAATTATATATATATATATTCTTTTAAATTATATATATATATATTTCTTTTATTATATATATATATATATTTTTTAAATTATATATATATATATTCTCTTTTAAATTATATATATATATATATTCTTTTAAATTATATATATATATATATTCTTTTAATTATATATATATATATATATATTTTATATATATATTATATATAATTATATATATATATATATATATATTTTTTTAAATTATATATATATATATATATTTTTTTTTAAATTATATATATATATATATATATATTATTTTATTATATATATATATATATATATATATTTTTTTTAAATTATATATATATATATATATATTTTATTTTAAATATATATATATATATATATATTTTTATTTTAAATTATATATATATATATATATATTTTTTTTTTAAATTATATATATATATATATATATTTTTTTTAAATTATATATATATATATATATTTTTTTATTTTAAATTATATATATATATATATATTTTATTTTAAATTATATATATATATATATATTTTATTTTTAAATTATATATATATATATATATTTTATTTTAAATTATATATATATATATATTTTATTTTAAATTATATATATAGTCTCTTTTAAATTATATACATATATATAAACTAAAGAACTCAGGATTATTTTTTCTAACGTATTCGTTCCTATATATATATATATATATATATATATATATATATATATGATTTATCTGTTTATATTTCTAAAATGTGCCTTTGAGTAAATCTTATTTTTATGACGATGCCAGCTGTTGTAACGTTGATTAGCAAAGGACACTCGAATCAGATTCGAGTTATGGCCGTTACATATTTAGGGAGAATCAGTTGTAGGGCCCAAACTTTGTGAAGGTCTTTTGTTAATGCAAGATACGAGGAAGTGTACTTTGAATATTGTGAATAAAACGAGTTGCTACAGGACTTTTTTTTACACTGTAATAAATGTTACATATTTATTTTTAAACAATATTCGTATAATAATCATTAATCTACATCTCCTCATATTCTGAATATTTATTAAGAGCTACAAGGTCAGTAATTTTTAAGAGCGCCATGATCGACAGCGTCCTGAAAGTAAGTTACATACAGAAAATTCATGCTAGACTCATTAACTAAATTGATATATTAAAGTGAGACCCTATGAGTTATTAAATTCCGTTAACATATGCACTTTTCATTATATATATATATATATATATATATATATATATATATATATATATTTAGTGCGAGCAATTCTGCATGTATGTGTGATGAGGTCTGTGTAGTGTGGCTGTATGTACTTGAATAATTGGTTCTGTTTGCGTATGTATTTATGTTCTGTTTTGCTTTATTAAATTTTGTTTTCAATCATTTAAAGCATATATATGTATATATTTATATGCACATACTATATATATATATATCATAGCTACAAAATATATTTGTAGCTTTGAGATAAAGATAAAATTAAAGTTTGTCGTTTTTTATTGTGTATATATTTAGTCAATGGTATATGCACGATGTGATTTCTCTCTATATTTCATTAATTTTGTCGCCCTAGAAAGTGTGTAAAACTTCTTGTAATTCTATGTTTGTAGTGTAGATATATGTACTTAGAGATGTAAGTAATTATTCAGAAGCTTTAATTGAATGTGACTAAGCTGTGTGAAATAAGTGTTTACATGTGTAATATATTGTACGCGTTCATATATATATATATATATATATATATATATATATATATATATATATTACTTACTATGTCGTGTGTGGATATAAAATGTTTAGGAAAATAATCTTTTTCTTCGAAAACTTTCGGTTGCTATTGGCAACCAAAATTAATTTAGAGATGATCTACGAATGTAGACATATTGAAAACTAACCAATTTTGTTTAGCCGGTCTGCAAAAGGAGAAAGAATGTCCTTTATTTAGAAAGGATTTTTTATTAATTCAAGGCAGACTTTGGTAATTTAAAAAAGACGGTGAAATAAATCAAGCAATATATCGTATCGCTCCAATTTGATTAATTTTGAATTTAAAAGAAATAAGCGAACATTTCTTTCTTAAAGTCTACAATAAAAGTGCATATGCTGCTGAAGAATTGGTCATAATTAGAGCATGAGTTTGAAGACATTAAGCATTGGGTTTCAAATTTAATTAACGGTTAGTCAGACATTTTATCCATCTGATTAGTAGATTTAAGAAAAAAACTTTTTTATTATAAAGGTTCTTTTCAAAAAGATCTACCCGTTAAATTTAACGAAAATAATTAAATCGGATATAGGATTTTTAAAAATGAAAGTAAGTGTTCATCTCTTACAAATTGTATACATTTCAGTTAGAAAATAAAGTTGATATCTTTCTAAATGCCCCATGTGTATTTCTTAAAATACAATTTTAGCATTAACGTTACTCATATATGCATCAAGCAACTCTCACTAATATATATATATATATATATATATATATATATATATATATATATATATAATTATTATTAGTAGTAGTAGTATAAGTAGTAATCCTATAAAAAAGTAGTATAAACTACACTCGTTCGAAAACCTTCGGTGCCTTTTTTTGAATAATCAAACCAATACCAAAGTGGAAAAATTTATAAAAAAAAGAAAGAACCAAGACCATGTATGTTAGACGAAAATAATCGTCCAGCATGCAAGTCCAAAGCCCAAAGAAAAAAAACCGATACGTTTACGCAAAACAACTAAATAAAGTGCTCAATACAATGAGTAGAGCAGACCTAGTTAAACCTAGAGAGCCAGACAAACCTACCAAGGTTTCACCTAAGTGGATCGTCAGGGAAGGTTTGCTAAAAAGCTGAAAAAGAACGGAATTCGTTCATTTTTACCTTTTTAGCCAGCCTTCTCTGACGATCCGCTCAAATGAAATCTGTGTATATATATATATATATATATATATATATATATATATATATATATATTTTTGTTGTGCATGTGTACGAGCAATGAGCTATACACCCTTATATTATTTTCTTATGGTTCGTAAACTCTGCTAAATATTAAGTCACAATGAAAAATAAATAAATACATGTAATGTTATTGATATAATAATACACACGCATAAAGATATGAAAAGCAAAATAATTCGTGTATGGATTTCCGGAAGATAGTTTTTAATGCATTTAATCACTATTTTGAAGAACGCTACAACGCTTCAAATTTAAATACATATTATATCATGGCAAACATAGTATGCCATAAAAGAGTTTCCTAAGTGATGAAATTGATATGCGACTATGTGTAAATAAGACAAATATGATAAAAAAGATTAATGACAGTTTAATGTTGTTCGACACATACACACACAATGTGCGATAGATGAATTATTGTAAAAATTACTCAAAAATGAAAATCACTGATATCTTATTTTAACAGATATATTTACCAAAATTAAGCAAAAAATATCTGAAAATATTAAAAAAAAGAATAATAAAGAGGAAATTTATTCTCATTGAATAAATTTACTCTTTAGTATTTCAATCGCCATTAGCTTCAACCACATTTTACAGGCGATTTCGCAATCTCATGAAATTCTTCTGGACGGGTACCTTTTTTATGTTGGTGTATGCTGTCAAAACACTCGCCTTTTATTCATCTTTGATGTTGGAAGGTGTTTTGTTCGGCTCTCGCTCAAGTGCACCCCACACCTAATCAAGGGGGTTCAGTGTGGTGTTAGGTGGCCAGATGTGATGTGATCGTTGAAATTGTCTTAAAATTATGTCTGTTTTGTTTTGTTTTTCTTGCGTGTGGCATGGTTCAGAGTCCTGTTGCCAGATATTGGATCTTTTTGGCAGGAACTCGCCTGACCCAGGGCAGCACTAACTCCTCAAGACCGATGACGTAGACTTCCGTGTTGAGTCTTAGGCCCCGTGTTGCATAACCTCTCCATCACTAATGATCACAACAAACACCATGATGTTGACTGGATATATCAGCCAACTCTTTCCGAATCATCTGCATTGTCCTCAGATTGACACTCAAACACTCAGAAATCTTTCTATGGGAGCTCCCGGCGCGAAGGCGAAGCAGTACAGCATGCTGTTTCCAAATGTCTGGGGGAGTGAATTGAGTCACTGTGATCCTTTTCTCAGAGACGTTGTTCAACTGACCATACTATACTGTACAGTCGACACACACACAAAAAAACTAACGACACGCATACGCGAAATGAAAAAAAAATATAAAATGGGCACAATTTACCAATTGCCTCTTGTATTTCTTAGTCTCAAGTATTCATTCCAGGATTTAATCTACGGCATTCTCTCTGTCATACTGAAAACACGTTTCTTGGTAATGATTGAGACATTCATAATTATTTGAATAGAGCTGAATAAATATAAAATCACACATTCTGTTCATATTTAAGATCCTGACATACATGTTCTCATTTAGAAATTGTAAAAAATGGAAGAGACCTTGTCGGACGGTTAAGACAAAAATTATATATATACTAACGCCATTTCTATGATTATATAGGTACTTTTGTGTGCCTGTGATACGTTTATATTGATTGAACTGATTACCACTACCAGCATCAAAATAATTGATCGCTATTTTTTGGTTCGGCAAAGAGAAATTGTTTTTGGACGCCATTGTTACAAGTATTCTCTTACTTCCTATTGTTTTGCACAACAATAGACAAGTGTGAAAATGTTAGACATATTATCTTGCTCTCAGCTCTTTAGTTTTCTTCCCTTTACATGCCTTTTCTTTTCATTTTGTTTTCCCCGTTTTACTTTTACTCGCACGAGTAATTTATTTTTCCTAATCGTGTACAAGTTTCATATTGGCTTCGAGATACTAGTCCAAATGACACTATCTATTGTGGTTTCCTTTTTGCAAATTTGCTCTTATATTCCGGAAAATATCTACTCTCTATATTTTTTTTTGTATTTTCTTTCTAACTAACGTGATTATTTTTCTCCTGTCTTATTCCGTTTTAGCAATGCTTTTATCAGTATTATGATTTGCGATATATATGACGTGATTTTGAAAAGTTCGCAGCCTTTCACGCTGCCTGAAAGAAGTAATATAATGTTTGCTTATTGAAAGGCTTCTATGGATTGAAGTTCAATACGATGACCTCTCAGAACTTTTAGTAATTGTTAAGATTTATTATTCATTCGCCTTTTATTTGTGCATAACCAATCGATTTTATTGCGTTTCACTTCCTTTATTTTTATATTAAGTATTGCCAATACTTATTCTAGCTCTCTTAAATTAGTCTTTCTCAAGTGCAGTTAGTTTTCTCTTAATTCATATAACGATATTGTTTTAAAGATGCGTATTTTTGCTTCATATTTAGAAAATTTATGTAGATAAGAACCTATATAAGCTACACTATGCGCATTATGAGTCCCCATTTTTAAATAATTTTCAAATAATATATATATATATATATATATATATATATATATATATGATATCGAACAATACGAAAAACTCCGGTTTGAGAAATCACAAGACAGCGAAGAACTGCGTATAATTAAACTTTAAGCAGTAATGGTCGAGAATCTTCCCGAATTATTTAACAAATAGCGTAATAATTGCCACTGCCCGTTTTTCCTTGGTCAGGCAAAGATTGGCAAGAAATGATTTTATTCATTAATTAGCCAGTTGCAAATTAATCCATATATTCAACATGTTTTCTTGTACAGACGTATATAACTGCTAAGAAAGTCATCTTTATGCAACGCGTCCCTTCTGGACTTATGCGATCATAGCTCTTCGCAATTTCCTCTACTGTGTAGCTCTTGATGATTTTATCTTTTTTTTAATTATTTATCTTAAACCCTGTTGCGCAATCCATTTACTCATGCTCACTAAGAATGTTATGCTTTCTTTTCGTCTCTCTTGCCTTCATTCTCTACTGTGAGTATGAGATTTTCCAAGCCATCATTCCTTAGTCCCTTTCATAGAAATTTCAACTGTTCCTTCCTGATGTCAAGTATGTCT
Source organism: Acanthosepion pharaonis (assembly GCA_903632075.3). Taxonomy (NCBI): domain Eukaryota; kingdom Metazoa; phylum Mollusca; class Cephalopoda; order Sepiida; family Sepiidae; genus Acanthosepion; species Acanthosepion pharaonis. The sequence goes on along the minus strand of CAHIKZ030001328.1, from coordinate 194,933 downwards.
GCCTTTTGCTGTCATTTTCTCTAAAACTTCGTTTTTCCTCACTTATTCGGTCTATGGTATCAATATCCTCAAGCAGAACCACATTTCTACTGCCTCCATTTCTTTTCGTCTTTGAGGTGATTGTTCAGCACTCGCTGCCATACAGAAGGACATATATCGCTTAAGTGTTTAGTACTATTTTACTTACATTATTTACATCATTCGGACTATTGTCCTCATCTTTGTTGCCATATTTATCACAACGTTTCGGCCGTTGTACGCTCCGGCCTTCTTCAGGTAGTTGGAATGTCGAACTGAACCGTTTATTTCGCTCACTGGGGTAGACTGTTCCAGTTCCACGCGTCATGTTTGATAGATATCAGTTATCAGTTATCTCCTGTTAATTTCCCTCTGAAAGTTCTCCACTGGCTTAACCGGGTATTGAACTCACACTCTTTGGGTCCTGTCACTGGATCTAACCAAAGCCTTTATCCACCTTGAGGACACATGGCACAGTCGATAAAGGGTTCGGTTCGACATTCGGTTCGACAATAAAGGGTTCGGTTCGACATTCCAACCACCTGAAGAAGGCCGGAGCGTACAACGGCCGAAACGTTGTGATAGATATGGCGAAAAACACGAGGACAATAGTTCGAATAATGTAAATAATGTACATAATACCTCTTCTCAGAAATATAAACAGACTATTTTACTTGTTCTAGAGATTTTTTTTTCTGTCTCATAATACGCTGCTTATGATTTGGAATGCAACTTTGGCGATCACAATGTATATTTTTATTTCAGTGTCGAACTCCGCGTCCTCTGTTAAATCAGTTCCTAGATATATATATATATATATATTTTTTTGTACTTGTTTGCTTTTGATAACTACAGTTTTCAATTCGCACGGTGGGATCATCCTTTTGCTAACAATCATGCTTTCTGTCTTTTTTCATTTGATGTTTAGTTTTTTTTTATCGCTTTCTTTCACTACGTTCTGCAGGAGTTATTGTAGTTTTCTTTCGGTAAAAATCCTATTTCTAGATGCCGTCAGAATCATTTTACTCCAAAATATGCAGTTCATTCGTTTATGCTTCTCGTATTTTGAAATGACTTTCACCTGACAAGTCACCGATGACATGTTATTAGTAGTTACAATCTTAACAGTGTAAGATATACAGGTGACAGATACAATGAAAACGAAAGGAGCTCATAGTCTAGAGAGTAAGAGAAAGGGAGAAGAAAGGACTATTGATAAATTCGAAAAAAGACAGAATATATGATTGTCAGTAAGATATAGACATTAAATAAGAACTACGATTTGGAGATGTCAAAATCAAACAAGTACAGAACTTTAAATATCTGGGAATTGTTGTAAAAGAGTACGGAATATATGTCCCCAAAATCCGAAGAAATCTACCCCGAAATTCGTTGGAAAAGTAAAATATACTTTCCAGAATATGCGTCGAGTGGTAAGAAACACGGAAGTTATTTACAAACAAGAAATTAATGCTAAACTCTTGTTTAATAACGATCATCATATATGTTAGGGAATGATGAACAATTTCCTAAAAGGTGAAAACAAGATTTTTTTGATTTTTTTTATAACGAGGAATGAAGGTTTAGTATATCCTGGGACACAATGGAATCAAATGAAAATAAAGAGCAGGTGAACTGCCTACCTGACAAGCTTATGTGAATGGATGCTGGAACGGAGAGTCCAAGGAATGGCTAAAATAAAAAGAAACATTACTTATTTCTAACTCTCCTGCTTCTGATCATAAAATTGAATTGATTCTGAACTATTTCTCGAAAATATAAGAAACTTATAGATGAGTATAAATGAAAATTAAAATGGAACAGCGAATTCAATGGACTGTATACAAGCGGATCCTTCCTGATAACCATTTTCAATCGTAAATACAGTCACACACACACACACACACAGATGTGTGATCAGCTATTATATAAAATTATTTGTCAATATACTTCTAAATGTGCCTTTGTGTAAATCGTATGAATTTTTATGTCGATGTAAGCTGTTGTAACGTTGATTGGCAAAGAACAGTCGAACCAAATTCTAGTTTTTACTGTTATATATTTAGAGAATCAAATGATAAGTCATATAATTGGATGTTGTGGGAAATCATTGCCAAGTGCAGGGGCAACATTGTAGATAAAGGACAAATTTTAAAAAGGGGGGATTAAATATCATTGCAAAGCATTGAGAGTAAAGGGAGAATAGAAGCAGAGGTTTTGCTAACATAACGTGTGTTCCAAATGTCACGCGACAATTGGCCGAAAAAAAACACTTGTGAAATAGCAACCAGGGAAAGTTTGCATGACATCATCTTCCATATTTTGACCAATAACATTATTTAATTATATATCGTCACATACAGAAACATGATTTCATTTGGTAAATAAATATAAACTTTACAATGTTATCAACGGTAATGCGGCTTTTGGAACACACTGTATATAAAAAATATCGTAGTACTCGATGCGTAATCTGGTTATCTTATTTCATATGGATAAGATTAAGATCCTCTTTTGAGTTCATTTTTGGTTTGTAAGATTTGGTATTCCAGATTAGCCGTATTTGCACAATGGTGTATATATATATATATATATATATATATATATATATATATATATATATATATAATCGACTCTCCCGTCGAGATTCGACGTATGAGGGTCAAACAGATCAGTTTCAGGAAACCGACACCCGACACCGGCACATGAGATTTGATTATAGTGGTGAAGGTTTCGTGCAGGACCATCCACACTTTTTGAAGGGACGAATACAGAGACCTGGTGAACCGAGTGCCACAAGGTTCCCAAACGACCCTCCGCAGGTTTTGAATTCAGAGTTGTCCTTCTCCTAGACCAGTTGCCATCTAAGGTTATAGAACCCAGTCTGTCCTGTTATTTTACCCATAGCTGGAGGGAGAGGATTAATACTTTTCCCAAGGGTATTAGCACGTAAGTGAATGTAATGGATTCAACACGGTGGAGTAATGGATAGCGGCTTGGATTGAGGAATCGCAGAGCCGAGTTCGAATTCCCTATATATATATATATATATATATATATATATATATATATATAATACTTTAATACGTTTTTATACTTCCAGGTTTGAATTAACTAAATGTTTACTCAGCAAGATTTAACGATTTACAAGAGTTTTAATTTATTTACTGAGATTTATCATTAAAATATTTCTATTTTCCGATGCATATAAAAAAATACTTCTCAGTAAAACTAGATAATCGTTACTTTTTTGGATGGGTAAGTATTCATTGGTGAATCGAGCAATAAAACCTATTAGTGTTTTATTTTGAATGAAAAATAAACAGATTGACGGAAATAGATTTGGAAATATTTATTTGTAAACGCTTTCTAAAGTATATCATTTAACGAAAAAAAATTTTCGTCTATCAGAAATGACATTAAAATAAGTCGCTAAACACAATGTTGTATATAATGATACACTCAAAATTGTACGTATTTTCAGGAATGACTTTAGGTGGATGATCATTATCATAGTGTAAATATTTCAGTATATCTTAGCAAAAGAAAATGGAAGCTGTCCATACCACTTCATTCGTTGTTTTATTTTTTTTTTCAATAATAATGGATATAGGTCAGATGTAATTGATGATTTTCTGCATTTTTGTATTTGCTTGCAAGTTTGGCTCACGAAAGAAGCATTACCAACTTCTTGCCTCAGTGGTCTGGTTGGTAATCGGTATCTTACCGAAGAAGAAATATTAAAGGATTTTTGAATAATAATAATACAAAATATGAGATGTTCAGTGACCCACTCCCACTACAGATGCGGAATAAATTTAGGAAAAAAAATACGAACATATCTGCAAAATCATTTCTTGCGTGACATCAAAATTATTAACTTGGTCGCACAGAAACCAAATTTCAGATTTGCAGAGTGCAAATGAATATATTGGACGACCGTTAACATAGCCGAAAATTTAGCTGAATATACCTGGGGAAAATTGGGACACATTTGATGTTCGAACAAAAATGTCATTGTTTCATTTCTTCTCGCCTTTGTATCATGAGCAGGTATTTATCGTCGTTGTGTTATTACAGGTGGCGTAAAATTTGAAAAAGTATAATAAATCTATTTTAGAATTGATTGTTTTAACTAATTTTGATTCAATCAGAAAGTGGCGTCGGCTTAGGTGATTGTATTTATTTCAGGCATTCATAAACTAGTGTATGATAGAGTACATCAATATATCAATATATATCAATATATATATATATATATATATATATATATATATATATATATATATGACGAGAGAGTGCTGACAATGTCTTAGTTGGATTTACTTCTCAGGAACTAACCAAATATCAGCATTTTCTTTACATCGAGAAAAAAAATGACGGACAAGGTACTACGATTAAACTTTATTTAATTTTTGTGTTCAAACAAGTGTTTTATTTTTGTAGAAACTGTCCAAATAGTCTATAATTCCGAGCGATTTTGGCTATACTCTTAGCCATTATCATGATAATTTACATATATTGACAAAACACAATATTTTCTTTAGATTGCGGGCGGGGACCCTCATACAGGTAGAGATATGTTCATCTCGTTGTCGTGTGTGTATGTACGTTGAGGATGCTTGATTTTGTTTTTGCCATCTCTCTCTATATATATATATATATATATATATAAATAACGTATTTGTAAATTTATTATACAACATTTTCTGTATTATCATATAATAATATAGTTAAGTATTCAGAATAATACAGTTTCATCTATAGTCACTCTGCCTCATGTGATATTAATAGCTTTATTTTTCCGTTTTAGATTACAAGAAATAGTGGAAAATAATTCCCAAAGTTTTCTGTCTTGAAATAATGAAGTCTTCAGGTCGCTTATTTTTGGTTATATTTTTACGTGGACTGGAAATTGTTTGGAGCCGAAGTCGCATACTTTTTGCCTAATGTTGAAATTCTGCCTTGAGCAGATGCACTATAATCATGAGTCATTTTATTCCTGAAGATATTGTGACGTTCGCCGAGGAAAAATTGTCCGTTCCACTTCGATGATCGACTCTTGGTGAAGATTACAGCAATGATATATGAGAAGGCCCAAGATATTTTGTGGGCCCTGTTTTATTTTTTATAGCATTTTCTTTTATTTTGCGTTCAATATTTTTTCTTGAGCGATGTATAACTTTTCCTTCGCTATCTGCAGTTCTTTTTAAGATTTTGTTTTTGATATCTGCGAACTCACTGTCATTATACATTTGCATTATTTACACGGATTTTATTTTATACTAATTTTTTGTATTTTATACAGACTGCGGTAGAAATATATCCAACATATACCTTCCAAAAATGCGTCCCATATAATTGTATATTAGCATCAGTCTAATATACGATTATATGGGAGATGTTTCCCAAACTTTTTTCGGTCAGTACCCACTTTGGGCACAGAATTTTATTATCTGCCACCACCTCCGTCTAATTAAATTCATCTTTCATAGCAGGATATTACATAGATATTACTGCAGAAATATTTTAAATATTGTTTATGTTTCTATTACATATGAAAATGCAAAAGAAACCTCTTATATGATAGCTTATATTAATGTTTTCAGTGTGGTGGTTGAATTTGCTGTTTACATGCTAAGATACTTATTCTTAGTTCGATGATTCCTAGGTTGTAGATTTACTGGTTTTGTAATTTGCAGGGGTTTTGTTTTAGAGAGTAACTTTGTAAATGCGTTGAATCCACATTCAGCCATATAGGAATTTGGAAAAACCATGAGAAATTTCAGTTATGTGCCATGAGCGATACACGCTTAGGCGATCATATATTTTTCGATACATGAATGACGTGGCAATTTTCCCGCAGTAGCTTGCCATTTCTTTCTGTTGCAGACCAGTTGCCATCCAAGTCTATACATCCCAGGCTGTCCTGCCATTTACCCATAGCTATAGAAGAGAATTCATGTTTCCCAAGGTGATTAGCACGTAAATGAATGCAATGGATTCAACGGGAATTCGAACCTGGCTTTCCGATTCCTCAATCTGAGCTGCTACCCATTAATCCACAATAGTTTTTTTAGTGGCCAATATTGAATAATTCTAAAAATTTGAAAATAAAAAGTGTTTAAATGTCCCCCGCCACTAGTATGTTAACAGCCCCATTCCAAATGAAATAAAAAACCCTCAATGCTTCCTTTCATCATAACAGAACCAACAAGCCCACGTTGGAAAACACTGAGCTTGTCCAAGTTCACTAGCACCACACAGCTGATAGTTTAAAACGTGTGAGATATTTCTGTCACCCTCTGTATATAAGGATGTTCGTATATAAAAATGTTTGCATTAAAAACATTTTCCTCGTTCTGCATTTAAATGTTTAACTTCAAACGTATGTTAGCTTTTTAATCATTCGTCATAATTACAAATTTCAACAGATTCATTCACATAATTTCCTATTTTCAAGTTTTTTTCTCTCTCCAAAACTAGATAATTTTTTAGTTCATTATATTTTCTTACATTTGACATTTTTTTTCGCCCGTTTATTTTTTCTTTTCCATTTCTAGAATTATTTGCTTGGCTTTCTATTTTCTCTGCGTATTTTTGACTCTTTTTCTTTCTACACACCGTTTCCTGGCTCACAATTATCATTTCTTCTTTCTTTTTTAACATTTATAAATATTTTTATTTGCAGATTACATTTGTTTCTTTGTATGTTTTTTTTTTTATATTTGCTTTCATTTCTACATCTTTTCTCTTTTCCTTCGTGTTCCTTTTTCCTTGCTATTCATTCTTTCTTCACAATTCAGTCGTCATTTATTCATACCTGTTTTGTTTTTTTTTCCAAAATATTCTTCACGATTAATCAATAGTTCTTCACGCTTCTTTCCCACTATCGGCATAAACTGGGATTGTTCGGTCCAAAATATTATGAAGTGGCTACTTTTCTATGACAAAAACTATATTTATCATTACAGCTAAGTGAATGATGCCAATGACCCGAAAGAAAAGCCAGCAAATAAAATGAAAAATGCCTGAATCAGTTTCTATTTTGTGGAGAATCTAATCGAATATAGGTTTACGTTCAGTACCCTTAATATTTGTACTGGATTGACATTGGGAATGTAAATATTTATAAAATACCATATATATATATATATATATAGATAGAGAGAGAGAGAGAGATGAGTGAAAGGATTTCTCGTCACGAGGGACGCATGAGGGTTTCGAATTTTTTTTTATTTTTATTTTTTTATCGAAAGTCATGGGAAAGTGAATTGGCCAGTTAGTTCTGACCTGCAATGCACATTTTCTCCATCACGCACAATGTCGTGCACGGAGATGTATGAATCTATTTGTAAATGTCTACTAATGATCGAAGATGAAACAAATAGCCAACTAATGTCATGTAGGTTGTGTGTTAGTGCCAATATAATTATATATCAGTTTTTCAATGTTTGCAAACCTCCCTCTCTGTCCGTGTCCCCCTTCCTCCCTTTGTTTGTGTCCCCCTCCCTCTGTCTGTGTCTCCTCCCCCTCTGTATGTGTCCCCCTCCCTCGGGCCCTCCCCGTCTCTGTCTCCCTCGGGCCCTCCCCGTCTCTGTCTGTATGTCTCCCACAATCACTCCCTCCCCATCTGTCTCCCTCTCTTCCCGTCTCTCTCTGTCTCCCTCCCTCACCGTCTCTGTCTGTCCGATCCCCCACTCGCCCTCTGTGTTTCATCCCCTCTCTCTCTGTGTGTTTCATCCCCTCTCTCTCTGTGTGTTTCATCCCCTCTCTCTCTGTGTGTGTTAATCCCCCTCTCTCTGTGTGTTTCATCCCCTCTCTCTCTGTGTTTCATCCCTCTCTCTCTCTAAGTTTCATCCCCTCTCTCTGTGTGTTTCATCCCCTCTCTCTCTGTGTGTTTCATCCCCTCTCTCTCTGTGTGTTTCATCCCCTCTCTCTCTGTGTGTTTCATCCCCTCTCTCTGTGTGTTTCATCCCCTCTCTCTCTCTGTGTTCATCCCCTCTCTCTCTGTGTTTCAAATCCCTCTCTCTGTGTTTTTCATCTCCCTCTCTGTGTGTTTCATCCCCCTCTCTCTCTGTGTTTCCATCCCCCTCTCTCTCTCTGTGTTTTCATCCCCTCTCTCTCTGTATGTGTTCCATCCCCCTCTCTCTCTCTGTGTTTCATCCCCTCTCTCTCTCTGTGTGTTTCATCCCCTCTCTCTCTCTGTGTGTTTCATCCCCTCTCCTCTCTCTCTCTGTGTGTTCATCCCCTCTCTCTCTCTCTGTGTTTCATCCCCCTCTCTCTCTGTGTGTGTGTTTTCTCCCCCTCTCTCTCTCTGTGTTTCTCATCCCCTCTCTCTCTCTCTGTGTTTCCATCCCCTCCTCTCTCTCTGTGTGTTTCATCCCCCTCTCTCTCTCTGTGTTTTCATCCCCCTCTCTCTCTCTCTCTGTTTTCTCCCCTCTCTCTCTCTCTGTGTTCATCCCCTCTCTCTCTCTGTGTTTCATCCCCCATCTCTCTCTCTCTGTGTTTTCATCCCCCTCTCTCTCTGTGTCTTCATCCCCTCTCTCTCTCTCTCTGTGTGTTTCATCCCCCTCTCTCTCTCTGTGTGTTTCATCCCCCTCTCTCTCTCTGTGTGTTTCATCCCCCTCTCTCTCTCTGTGTGTTTCATCCCCCTCTCTCTCTCTCTCTGTGTTTCTATCCCCTCTCTCTCTGTGTGTTTCATCCCCCCTCTCTCTCTCTGTGTTTCATCCCTCTCTCTCTCTGTGTTTTTCATCCCCTCTCTCTCTGTTTCATCCCCTCTCTCTCTCTCTGTTTCTCCTCCCTCTCTCTGTTTCATCCCCTCTCTCTCTCTCTCTGTTTCATCCCCTCTCTCTCTCTGTTTTTCATCCAACTCACTCTCTCTCTGTGTTTCATCCAACTCACTCTCTCTCTGTGTTTCATCCAACTCACTCTCTGTGTTAACACTCACACTCACTCTCTGTGTTAACACATCTCTCTCTCTCTTTCTCTGTGTTTACATACCTCTCTCTCTCTCTCTCTCTCTCTCTAACTATACATACAGATATGTACACACACATAATAGCCATGCATATTTATGTTGATGTATGACGATTTTATTAGTTTTATAAACGATATATTAATAAAACTTATTTTGGTTCAACCTTTGCTTTTTTTCACTCACTCCTTTCCAGGATATTATCCCTCGAGGCCCTTCTCCAACATTTATTCTTGCTGCGTATTTGACTTCACATTTTAAACTTGAAGCTGGAAAGTATTTTGACATGTTGGACATGTTAGGTAAATTAATGGAATACGCTAAGAGGAAAAAAAAAAGGACGGCTTCAAGTAATCGAAAAAATAGTTTTGTGATGCTTCTAAAATAAATATACACAAAAAACCATTTTGAAAATAATGAAGGATTACGTTAAACTGTCAAAAGTCATTTTCTCAAAATATAACATCCACCTAAGGCTGTCCTCCTCCGCACAATCCTGCCATCTAAAGCCACCTTCAGATGCATACCTTCTTCAAAGCAAGAAAAACATCTCATATAGAAAACAATTTTTGAAACAATAATTGGAAACATACCAGCAACAAATAAATATATCGATTTAAATAATGGGACAAGAACGATAAATATTTGAGCAAAATATCAAAATAATTCATTAAAATGCATCGCATGCACTTAACATTGTTTTTCATAGTTCATTTTTTAGTTCCTTGTTTCGGGCTGGAATCATTATGATATGCAGTAATCAAAGGATTTTAACAGTGGTATCTCGATTCTTAGAATTTGAAAAGAAATGTGTAAAACGGAACAGAACTAAAAGTTGTTAGCGTCAGACTGTAAAAGCAAATATAATGAAATAACAAGACGAGATTGGAAGTCATGGCTCTAAGCTACGTTTCATTTCAGGTGTTTTAAAGTTTAATTTAGTCCGGCATACAGGCTTAATTGAGATAAAACATCGATAATGAAGATCACTAGAGAAATAATGACCAGTGAAATTAGTTTTTTGTAAACACTACCACCCTGCAAAAAATAAACTATGTAATGTTTTAATTATCTTATTTAAGACACTTAACCTAAGATGACAAATAAAATTGCTTCCGGAAGATTTTCATTCTTTAGTCTTCGAAGAGTAGAGGCGTTTGCATTGATGTTGAAGTTAAAAAAGTTTTGAACCAATAGGATATACGTAATTTCGTCGCCGCCGCTCCAGACAAAAGTGCATAAACTGTGAAATACTTGGGAAAATGTTCTTTCTGTATGCATTAATGTTAGGTCTGAAACACACGTTTTAAAACTAAAAAAAAAAAAAGAACTTTTTTTTTTTAAATGTAATATTAACCCAAACGCCAAACACGTATTGATTTACGGTAACTATTGAAATGCATCGGTACTTTGACTATACAGCTTCTCCTCGCTAAATACTTACTTGTTTATGACTCCAAATATATTAATCGAAACGGTCGGTAAATTATGTACAAAAAGTTGATCATGATTTTTCTATTTCCATGATTTGAATCAAATGATACAGAAAATAAATAAAAATATAATTGTATAATATATACACTGTTGAAACCATATAAATATAAAGAAAGGAAAAGTATGAAAATTTTATTAAGTTTTCTGTACAGTATTATATTGAACGGTTAGTTACAGTACAGTACAATTCTGTGTTGTAAGAACAGTTACTATTCAACAATGTAGGGATATATACTTAATAATAGTGTAAGGACATTTACTTTTCGGTACTGTACCGCGGGGATATTTCTGTACAGTATCATCATTTACAAATAGAGTATATATGTTACAAAGGTGTGAAATATGACATTAAATATATCTGGACTTGGTTGCTACATACTCATTTCTAGTAAGTCTGGAATATAGATTAGGTACAAATATTAAGTCTATAATATAGGTTAGGTACAAATTCTCTCTTAGCGACCAGGTCGTTTTAACAAGACTCGATTGTTTTGTGAAGTGTAACTGTACGTAATTTTATTTTCTTTATTCACAGAGTTCTCAGTATTTAATAATCAATAAAAAATATTAATTTTCTTACTCTTACTGTGTTCGTAGAGTTTATCCGCGTCTCAGCTTGTTTATCCATCCTCATGTTTTGTGCAAGCAATCTGGTCGAAACTCTGAATAGGATTAGAAATGAGTGCATTTTATTTGAAACTATATAATGTATCAAAACGGTGATAAAACCATCGTTATTAACATCTTTAATCGCCTCTTGTATATCATAAGAATGTCAATGTAGTTCAAATCCAATAGGTTGTTAATGACGGCACAGTAATTTTCTTATCTGAAGCAATTTCAGCATCTGATTGGATTATATTTTCGACAAAATATAGATTTACATATACATAGTGATTAAAAAAAAATAAAAGCAAGTTCATAATTGATATTCACATTTAAGAATCTATACTTTTTCAGAACTATAGAGTAATGTTTATTTAATGAGAATGACTATATATATATATATATATATATATATATATATATATATATATTATTTAAAATGTTTTTTCGCTACACAGTTCTAAAATGTTTCAAAAATGGAAGCTAAAACTACGAATTTAATTTTGTAATTAAAGACATTAGTTCCATTTCATCCTTAAGCGTATTTTGGAGTAACTTTTAAAATTACTGGGTTTTAAAGACACAGCTAAAATCATAATTCACGTTTCCAAGTTTACAGATAAATCTAATTCAACAAATATCTATAAGAACACCGGATTATGTATCTTACTGTTCTTTCTTTCTTTATATATATATATATATATATATATATATATATATATATATATTTAACATTTCAAATAATGTTTATGGTTTCCTTTGCACATAGTAAAAACACACAGACACAGTTGCGAGACCAGACCAGAAACACGTGTCGTGAAATTATGTAAAACAAAGTATAATATTTTTTTCTCAATAAATCCACATTACAACCAAAAAACGTTTGCGGCACCCTCTTCTTTTTTAATATACATACTTTTCTCTCGTTGGAACCACTACAACATATTTCTTTTATATATATATATATATATATATATATATAACAACGGTTATGTCGTTTTTTTATTTTAAGTTATTTGACAGATTGAATGAAAACTGAAATGGTTGAACAAAACATTTGGTGATCATGAGTAATGGGAAAATTATAGTGCATTCTCTTTGCTCGCAACTTGATGATTTTAATTTAATTAAAGAAGCTAAGAAAGGAAGGAAGGAAGGAAGGAAAGAAAGAACAGATAAAAAGAACGCACTAAAGAGAAACATATAAATTAAGAAATAATTCGATTACAGCCAGGCCTAAATGGAAAATTAAAAAAAAATCATTTGAAATGTACAAACGACCATGACGAAAAGAAATGTATACACACTCACACACCGTATGTATGTATATACAGTGTGCGATGGGTAAATTATCGCCTATTTTATTTTTAATGTCGCGCATGCGCGTTGCTTGCTTTTGTCGCCTACAAATACAGTAGGAGCAGTTGGGCACCATTTGTGAGAAAAAGAGTAACATGATCAGATTCACTCCCGCAGAAATTTGGAAACAACTTATGTATTTCTTAGCATTCTCACCGGAAAATACAATACGAACATTTAAGAGTGTTTGGGTGTGAATCGGAGGATAGTGCTGCGGATTAAGGAAAAGAAGAGTTAGATGAGTCTAATAGTGAAAGTGTTTGGAGTTATCACTTGTGATGGCGGCGTTATGCCGTCATTCATCTTCTCACAGGTGCTCAGGTTTTTTTTTTTTATTACAAATGTACGGCAGCTCCAAAATCTCCCTCTGGTCGTTCTGATATGAAAAAATATTACAGAATTTGTTCGTGAGGGCCTCGGACATAACATGGTTTCTTGTAACACTAAAGATGAACTGAAGACAAGAATTATGTCATCATTCACTAAATTAGAGGAGACCGGCCAGAAGAGATGCAGGAGATTCCGTAGTCGTCGGGTAGCCGTGTTTTAAGCCAATGGCGATTTTATTGAATAAATGTACTCTTTAGCACTTCAACATTTGTGTGTGTGTGTGTGTGTGTGTGTAATTTTGGTAAATATATGTTAAAATGAGATGTTAGTGTTATTTTCATTTTTGTGTAATTTTGACGACAATTTATAACGGTAATATAGGCAGGTAAGTCAAGAAACAAAGTTCGGCCTGTTATGGTCATGCCATTAGGAAATTATCAATTTATGAAATGAGCATGAATTTTGAATAAATAGAAATAATCATGCCGATGACAAAATTATTTTAAATACAATTAAATATATTAAATATAATTCGCATCTGGAAAATGAAGAAGATGCTAGTATTTGTTTTTTTTTCGTTTTGTTTTTTTAATTACTACAGAACTTAAGTTACAAAAATGTTTTCACTCGAAACTGCAAACAGCTACAAAATATTAAACAATAAACTCAAGTAATGTACGTCAAAGCATCGGTAGGTCGATATATTTATGTTTGTCATGCATGACGCCTCACTCGTTCAGAAAGAATTAATCTGTCAGCTGTATACAAAGGAATTGTTAAATCAATGGTTAGGATAGCTTCGATCTAATGAAGGCTGTACGTTTTAGCGATGACCATCTTTCATCAAAAATAATGGACTGGCACTGTAGAATCACAATAAAACATGCATCACGTAAAAACTTTACACAACAACCAAAATGGATAATGCATGCAACTGGAAAAAAAAATGAGAAAAATCAGGAATTTGGCATTCCAAAATATTGCAAACAAAAATGGAACCCAATCATTCCTGAACGTAGCGATAACACTGGACTTGAGAAACCTTCTTTAAAGATTTTTTTTTTTTTTTTAAATTTCATACGACATTAACAATGACAGATCGGTCAAGAAATGCAGAATGTTTACTTATATTGAAACGGCCAATATTACAAATGATTTACATTGCACCAAATAAGTAAGTATATAAATAATGAAACATTTTTTTAAAAAATAAACCCTCTAATTATCAAATATATATTTCGGTTATATTTTTTCTCTTCTGTAGCCTTGTGCCTGACTGTACAAATTTTCGTAAATATCTATAGAAACCTACCGTCAAGCTATAACAATCGAATAAGAAACGTTAAAACTAAGTAGAAATGAGAGTAAGTGGAGTAGTTAGCATTAATTACTCGACAAAAGAAGAGAAAACGAGAGATCATGAAAAAACAAGAAAGTATGAAAACAAAGAAAACGTAAAGAAACTGAAGTCAGAACAATGAATGAGAAAGACCAAACAAAAAATAAAACAATGTGGAAAGAAATCGGTGATTACTTAGCGAAACCATCCTCATCAGTGAAGGTGTGGTGTCCATCGACTGTCATTTCAAAGTTTTGGGCTTCGATCTTTAACTGATTTAATTAAGATAATTACCGACTTTGGCTCGCGTAATTATGTGTACTTCATTAATTGCTTTAGAGTAATAACACATTTCAAATGAGACATTTTTTAAAGTTAAGTTTATTATTCCGTTACAATTTTCTGTGTGATTATGTGTGTGTTTCTGAAAGCAAAATAATAGTGGATATTTATGCCAGTGTGATTGCATGTTTCTTTCAAACGAACAAAAAACTGTGTTTTTAAGTCTAATGGTCATACATTCTGAGAGCAAAAACAAAATAAAAATACACGGAGCTGGGGAAATCTAGGAAGACATATACTTTTTTATGTTTAGATACAAGTTCACATTCTGCTGATAAAAGAGATAAGAAAATAAGATACTTTGAATAAGAAAGAAATCAGTCATTCCTTAATCTTAATTCCTTTACGGCTTGTGGCCTCTTCGTTGAAAGACGAAATCACATAGAAAAGATTTCGCGCCCTATCAGAAAATATATACTCATTCTCAGAAATTTATTTCACTTGAAAACAGTGCGCCAATCCCACAAAATTTAAGTAATTAGAATATTTTAACATCATCCTTATTCAGTTAGTGAATTAATATAATTAATAATCGAAAAGAAAACGGTTTCATTTTTCTTACAAGGCCTTCCTGCTGTGAAAGAAAAGGAAAGATTTAAGAAACCTGGAAATATTTTATTTTATGTCATTTCAGAAGTGGCTGATTATGGCTGTCCACAATATCCTATCGTTGGTAAATCTAAGTAAAAATTGTTGCTTTAAAATCCCCATGACATGCACTCTCATTCACTGTACAAACTCTCGAGCTAGGTTTCTTGATGTTCACTCATGCTTTTGTTATCATTATGTCCTGTTTGTGTCAAACTTTTTACGCCTACTTTCATTGAAATATTAATTGTCGCATTTGATTTTAAGCTCTAGTGTCATTTGTGTACATGTTTTCCTTATACATTCACGTAGCTCACATTTAATGTCAATGTTATTCTCGACACATTTTTGTATGGGCACATGTTGATGTCTTCAATTCGTATGTGTGGAAATTTCTACATTCACTGCCATATAAAGGAGGATGGATATTCTGCCCAACAATTTTTAGGGATTCATTTTGTTATATATATATATATATATATATAAACAGTGCTCGATACAAAGTATATTATATTATAATTTAACTTTTAAATAGAGTAAATCCAATTTTTTTTCGTAAGTTATTCTTAGCATCGCTTCAGAATGGAACCGAGCTCCGAATTTTAAGTTTAAACTTTAAAGATAAAATTTTAAATTTTAAGCTTCGGTTTCAAAACATTAATTTCTGTGTCGCGATGGAGACATGTTTTTTTTTTTTTAAATTATAATTTTTTTGCAATTCCAACGAACTTCGAAAACTCGTGTCACAATTTCTACATCTGCTATAAAATTTCCAAGATAATTAAATCTTGTATTTGTTAGATTATTTGTCTCTTTTGAATAAATCGGATCTAGGAAGTGATCTCATGCTAATATTTTACACTATATGCCCAGTCATTTATTTTTGCTTTCCCTTAAGTCATTGTTAGTGGATTCCTGTTATTTTTTGTGGTCGCCATCAAAACTGTCACCCGCTTTTCCTTTCTTGCAAATAAATCCTGGTAGGACTTGTTTTTTTTTTGATCGCCGCTTTGGTGAGCGTCAATCAAGCCGCTGAGAAAGTGAATCTTGCCTTCGTTGCTTCCTAGAATTTTGTACGCGATCAATTACTTTAATATTCGTGTTCAGTCGAATTGTTCTAAGTAAATGATTCCCTAGTTCTTATAATTTGAAATTGTTGGAATTTCTTTGGTGTACCGATAAGTTTTATGCTGACTTTTTCTTGTTTCACTCTTCTTACTTGAGGAAACCTCTTCCAGCTTTCCTCTGAAATGCAATATTCAAAAATATAAATGTAATGCTAATTTTTCTTCTTCAGTTTTTTTATTCTCCTCTCTGATATTTTTTTTCTTTCGCGCTCAGTAATTTTCAGTGACTTGACTGTTTCAATCGTCGCATGGAGCGGGGACCTACGGGCAGAAGAAGCAGAAAACTTCTCTCAGGATTTTCTTTTAGTGGTGTATCTCAGGAGTTCCGGCATTGTAATATCCGTGCACTGTTGGATGTTGTCTAACCTGTTTTCAAATCAGCTGGCATGCAGCTGGTAGGGCAGTGACATTTTTTCGCTTCTATTTTGAATCAGTTCTGAGGATCGATTGTGCACTTCACAGGACTTGTCAGGTTTCCGACTCCTTACTGCTACCGTTACCTCATAAACTCTCTTCTTCTGTTGAGTACTCGTACTCTTGCAGTAAAGAGGTATCTGGATGGAGCTCATAATTTTACAAGACGCCGCAGTATTTTTTCCAACAAATTAAGTAAATGGCTTTAGTGAAATTATTAAAAGAAAAACATTTTTCCCTGCAAATCATTCATATTTCTGTTTGTGCAAACAGTGGAAGTTTATTTTATATATACCTCTATTTATATTGTTCGCTATGGCATAATTCTGAGCATAAAGATCACAATACTTGTTCCAGTGTCTGTCTATATTTCTGAGATGAGACATTATGTACATTATTTACATTATTCGGACTATTGTCCTCAACTTTGTGGCCATATTTATCACAACGTTTCGGCCGGTGTACGCTCCGGCCTTCTTCAGGTGGTTGGAATGTCGAACTGAACACCTTATTTCGCTCAATGGACACATGGCACAGTGGATAAAGGCGTTTATTAGATCCAATGTCAGGACCAAAGAGTGTGAGTTCAATACCCGATTAAGGCAGTGGAGGACTTTGAGGGAAAATTAACAGGAGATAACTGATAACTGGCATCCATCAAAACATGACACGTGGACCTAGAATACTCTACCCAGGTGAGCGAAATAAAGGGTTCAGCTCGACATTCCAACCATCTGAAGAAGGTCGGAGCGTACATCGGCCGAAACGTTGTGATAAATATGGCAACAAAGTTGTTCCAGTGTCTTTTAATGAAATTTAATTCCCTTCGTGTTGTATTATGCTTTTCTGAGGAAAATATAAAAACATAAAACGAATATACAAAAGAATTGATTGATGAAAGACGGAATTTGAGAAATTAGTCTAAAACTTAAAAAAAGTATGAGAAAAACAAAACTAAAAAAAACAAATGAGTAGAGGAAAATGTAGAATTTGAAAGTTCGCAGAACGAAATTGGAAATAGAAAATATAAAAACAATATAAAGAAACAAATTGAAAGAATTTAAAGAATGTGTAGACGAGAAGGATAAAATGAAATCAAAATCTAGCTGATAACTAAGTGATGCTGATGATAGCGAAAAATAAACGCTGAAGCCTGAAAGGCATAACACGCAGGTTAAATTTATAATTAAGTTTTGAAAGACCTTTCGCACTTTTCTATTGAGTAAGCAGACCGTCCGCAAAGTCCAGTTAAAATAGAGGCCGGCAGCACATATTATGTAGTTGTTTCTTTTTTCCTCAATTTTCATTTCATTAACAAAACACATAACGTTAACTTCCTAACCTATAAAGAATTTTCGTCGGATTTCTCTAATAATTATGAAAATATGTCTGCTAAATGAATAACACCAGTTTAACAACTATATCGTAACCAGATGAAAGCAAAATTGATAGAAGGTAACTTATTTCGTTCAGATCATTCTAATTGACATTTAAATGTATATATATTAAAATAAAAGCAAAAATTTCAATTAGTAAATGATGGCCAACGTTCGCCTTCTGCTAACAGAGGCCTTTTTTCCAATCTAATATCGGTTACTTTTCTGGATCTAATAACAAATAATTACTATACATGTTTTTTACACACTAGTATAATTATGCACATATAAAATTTTTGATAACATTGATATAATCAAGGGTCACCAAATTTCGGGATAAGTTAACATGGAAAATATACTTATCTAGCATATAACATTTACTGTTTATCCTGTATATATTTGAATACTAGTTAAAACATTGCGACTCGGAAAATATAACGGTAAATACATTCTAATTATATTTCAACCAGCAATTCATATTACATGAATTTTATGTAGCCCCTTGTACTCTATTTATTTAACGCAATTTAACTGGAATAAATTATCCCATAAATTCTCATCATATATATTTTACTGTAGTTGTCCTATCTAATCGGATATCTCTCATCGAAAAGCAGTTGTCTTTTATATATTTTTCTAATCTGAGCATAGCACTCTGACCTAAAGATGGCTACATTATCTAATCGTACTATTTACGGTAGTAGTCATATAATAATAGTTATCCTCTTGTAGCACTGTTGTTTAATCGTAGCTGTGCTCTCGTGGCCGTGTCGTTTAGTCGTAGCTGTGCTCTCGTGGCCGTGTCGTTTAGTCGTAGCCGTAGTGTGCTCTCGTGGCCGTGTCGTTTAGTCGTAGCTGTGCTCTCGTGGCCGTGTCGTGTAGCCGTAGCTGTGCTCTCGTGGCCGTGTCGTGTAGCCGTAGCTGTGCTCTCGTGGCCGTGTCGTGTAGCCGTAGCTGTGCTCTCGTGGCCGTGTCGTGTAGCCGTAGCTGTGCTCTCGTGGCCGTGTCGTGTAGCCGTAGCTGTGCTCTCGTGGCCGTGTCGTGTAGCCGTAGCTGTGCTCTCGTGGCCGTGTCGTGTAGCCGTAGCTGTGCTCTCGTGGCCGTGTCGTGTAGTCGTAGCTGTGCTCTCGTGGTAAATGTGGCGTAACACTAACCGTCCTCTCGTTGCTCTGTCGCGTAAACCTAGCCATTAAGTTGTGTCTCTCTCTCTCACAAATATTTCTCACGTTTGTTAACTTTCTTGTCTCCAAGATCTCCGATGCTTGTAATCTTTCAAGACTGTCCACATATTCTGTTTCTTTATCATTTGTGTCTGATCGAGGACTGGTTTCCAAGTTCGCGGTTTCGAATAAAGTTTCATTCTTTTAGACTTTTTTCCTCAGTGATTTCACGTAATTTTCTATGATACTTAGCTTTTATTTAGCGTAGAACAGATGGATTAATGCTTTTGTAAGCGAATTATTGTAAAAGTGAACATAAAAAAAATTATGAATTGTGTATGAATTTGTGTGTATGATAAACCTAATATCTTCAGCACTCAAATTTTTACCAGTGCTCATATTGCAGAAATTCATACACAGAATTTCTCAATGGCACAGTGGATAAAGGCGTTTGTTAGATCCAGTGAAAGGGACCCAAAGAGTGTGAGTTCAATACCTGATTAAGGCAGTGGAGTACTTTCAGAGGGAAATTAACAGGAGATAACTGATAACTGACATCCATTAAACATGGCACGTGGAACTAGAACAATCTACCCCAGTGAGCGAAATAAAGGGTTCAGTTTGACATTCCAACCGGAGCGTACAATGGCCGAAACGTTGTAAAAAATATGGCGACAAAGATGAGGCCAATAGTCCGAATAATATAAATAGTGTACATAATGCCTCATCTCAGAAATATAGACAGATGCTGAAATTCGATATTATAAGATTTGTTGAATAATTGTTTCCAAATATAAGAGAATTCACACTTCATGAATTCCTTAATAAATATACATACGCATTATATTTTAGATCTTTTTGAAACGCCAAACTATACATAGGATGATAAAAAAAAGCGTCCGCTCTAGATGATTGGTATTTGTCAAATCAGAAATGCTTAAGTGTTGTATTATTTTTAGAACCATCATCATCAAATATCTAATTAAATTACTAGTGTTAAATTGATATAACTGGTTTAACGAAGGCAATTGAAACAAACGAATTGATCTCACAAATTAAATCCTTCACCATGAACTTTTCTATTGCAGAAAGCAAAAGTTATCTTCATTAACAAAAAATTAATTAAAGAAATCCCAGTTCTTTTCTAAACAAGCAGGAAACACAAGTAGATTTTGTTTTACAAACTCACACAGCCATATATGCAGGTGTGGTAAGCTAACACATACGAATAATGTGTATTCACAACGTGAATATAGGATATACGTAGGAATATTGTTTATATCTAGAAGAATAAATATACATTTACACTGACACGTATTACCCGCGACCATTTGGAAACATACTGCAAACTGACGCCTATTTCATACGTTTAAAAGACTGAAATTATCATCAGTGAAGTGTGACGAAATGCCATTCGAAAACCACGAAATGAACGTCATGCATTATTTATATGCTTCTTCACAATCCCCCCAAAAGTAGCCAAATCCCATTAGACAATTAAGTTGTAAAACAGGAAATGGTCGGATTCGTAAAAAATATGAATAGCTAAGAAAAACATACATAAGGAATTGATGCGCAACTAACAATCACACACACAAATATATATATATATATATATATATATATATATATATATATTAATAGAATCGTCTGAGTTGAATAATGCAATAACCTCACCACACTTCGCCTGGCTGTTGTGGCTTCTGTAATAATTATTTTGTTCACTGGGTGAAATTACTCAACACACGAGCAACAAGTTTTGAAACAAAGTTTACTCCTTGACTGCGTATTTAACCAAGGCTATGAAAGAGAGTTTGCCTTTCTGTCAACATGCGAGATATATATATATATATATATATATATATATATATATATATATATAAAATATATATAACGGATTAAAATGAAGGACATGTGTAATTATATTGTCATTGTACAATTCTTACCATACAAATGAATCCGATCGATATTGTTGGTTCTTTTTAATCAAACATGTTTTGATAAATTCATGCTGCCTAAATATAACTTAGAAATATTGTGCACTGTTGCGATTTGAATGAGCAAATATATTCGATTCCCGAAGAGCAAGACATATCTGCGCGAAAATATCTACATTATATAAATTTCTCTATTGTTGTCATCTCTTTCTCTCTCGTGGTCTTCTTTTTATCTAGCGTTTAAAGACATTATTAACTATATATTTATTAATATAATATATTTATTAATTGCTCTACAGTTTAGTGGGCACTTTTTTCATTACATACACTTTTAAACAGCCTTTTTTAGTTTATATATATATATATATATATATATCAGGTGTTCTTACTGATATTTTTCATTTTTTACAAAAACGGTGATCAATGTAAATTTACAGAGGCTAAATATTAAAAATTAAGTGATATAAAATGTTTTTTCGCTACACAGTAATCAACGTGTTTCAAAAATATAAGCTAAATTTGAAGTTTTTGGCTTCCATTTCTGAAACATGGTTATTACTATAATATATATATATATATATATATATATATATATATATATATATATATATATATATGAGAGAGAGAGACAAGAGGAAAATATACTTAACTGGCTCGTTTCATCCTCTGAAAATACTTTATGAAGACAGATATAGGTTTAATTTTGTCACATGTGTTTCTATACAAAAACAAGTATATCATTGGTTTATCAAGTATTTTAAATTTGAAAAGATTCATGAAAGGTCACTTCAAGCGTGTGGAGGAGATCAAGTGCCATAGTTGAAAATCTGGATGACAAAAATAAGCGTGTCATATTCAAGAAAGTGTATATATATATATATATATATATATATATATATATATATATATATATATATATATATAAAGAGAGAGAGATTGTTATGATTTGCGATGGCCTTACCTGTTGTACCTCAATAATATTAGGTAATAAAATAACCGTTTCCTTTCGATCTTTTTTAAACATTTTTGTGTTCGTGGGTGTTGGCTTAAAAAAAGAGAGTTTTGTGGAAAATCAGGGTGGGGGCAGTTTTACATTTCCTTAAAAATTTGATAGACACTCTGGAAAAATTTTTCCTTCTGCTTAAATTAATTTCTCTTTTCATAGGTGTGGAATTTTTAGATCAGAATTGTGCTTGAATTTATTTCTGTGTATGCCTAGTGCATTTGATAATTTTTTGTGTCTTCTACATAGTTTGCGTAACCTTTTAACCACATGATTAATATTCGTAAACGCTCTCTAATTCAAAAGCTATGATAAACCAATAACTATATATATATATATATATATATATATATATATATATATATATATAAAAAACACGTGCAACAAAATAAATCCTACACTTGTGTTGATGAAGTCCCTCAGAAAACGATACACTTCAGCTAAATAGTTTTTTTTTTGTTGTCATTTTATTAATCTTAGTGTTTTACAGATAAACTCTATCTAAAAATAATTTATACATATGTGTGTTTGTGGAAGAATATGCCTGGTGTATACAACATATACATAACATTACAAATAATTGTGGCTAAACAAAAAAAAGAATCTTCATTCAATTTGCGATTGGGAAAATATGATCTATAACTTTCCTTTCTCTGTCTGGATTAAACAAACTATTATCAATAATACTAAAAAAAGATTTGACGCAAAACGTTTATGTCTGATTGTTACTTCATTGAAAAATTAATAAAAGACTATTAGATTATTCTTTTAAAATCGTTTCTGAGACATTTCGTTTTGTGTCTTTTAGCAAAGTCTGAAATAGTCTCCCTTTATCAACTTATTTTTCTTATTTTTTTTATCTATGTAAGCGTGTTTGCTTCAATAATACACATATGTATAAATAGTCTTAGAAAGTTCGAGTTGCTTTCTCAGCAAATTTGATTCTGGAACAATGGGTTGTTTCCATATTTTATAAAATAGTATACAAAAATATGAAAAAATTAAGTGCTTAGTCCCCTCGCGTTTATAACTCTATAGAAAGTGAATAACAAATTCCGGCGCGACGAAAAATGAATCGGTTTATCCAATTTTATATTTTTGTAGATTGCATCTACAACCGATCTTTTTATGTAAGTTTCTTTTCAGTTCATTTCGTTGTAACTCTGACATAATCGCTACTTGATTACTCAAAGTAAATGATTTTCTGTTTTCCTATTTTAGATCTGTATCACTGGAATTAAGATATTCAATATGAGCCCAGAATTCCGAATTATTTAACAGAAATATATTATCACGTTTTCACACGTTGAATAATTCAAACGGGAATAGGTTATATTTAGGAAATATATTCGCTCAATAATGGCAGACATTTAATATAAACTCTGTGCAACGAGATTTAGATAATGCATAACTTGTTAATGTTATTTATATAAGGTCTACCTTCCCGTTAATGCTTTTTAGATAATGCCTACCTTAGAGTTAATGCACTTTAGATATTACTTATCTAAAAATGTCTATCTATAATGCTCATTAGAAAACGCTTACCTCCCCGTTAATGATGATTAGGTAATGTATATCTTCAAGTTAATGCTCTTTAGATGTCTATTTAATTGTTAATGCTAATTAGTTAATGTCTATTTTACTGTTTTTACACATGGGACAATGCCTACCGTCCCGTTAGAAAAAATATTAAATTAAGAACGGTAGATTATAAAACTTATTAATTACTAAATATCTCTTATTGAATAACAATTTATGAATCGCAAACAAAGAAAATATTAAATGGGGAATACTAAAACAAGATAGTTTTTAATCAGATTCTGTTTTTGATTTCCAGTAACTGTTTGAAAGTTTTGATAAAATAATTTCTGACTGTTTTACATAGCACAAGCTTACGTCAGAAAATGAAATTGATACGAAAATATTAATGCATTTCGTTATTTGCCATATTTGATTATTCGGATTTAGTTGGTAAATTCGAGTTTACACACAAAAGCGTTAATAATTCTCAGTAATTTGGATTTCATATCCGATGAAAGTTTTGTGGAAATTTTACATTAAATATCTCTGCGTTTTCCGAACGTATTCTTATTTATGGACAGTTCATATTAAAGATACGATAAAAAAGATTCAAATGTCTATTTTGCGGAAAATATGGGGAAGCAAATTCATTTAGTTCTCCTATTGAATATTACAGATATATCGATTACGTGTTTGCAAAATAACGATATTATATTTTGCCCTTCTGAACTCTCATCAGGGAAAACCTTATCGTCAAAGAATAATATAATCAATTTCACTAACAAACTTGACTGCATCAGAGCGTCTGCGCAGGATCAATATTAGTTAAGGAGGATCATATTCGAATTTTCACAAACAACTATTGATTTTTCATTATATACTGTGTATGTGAACACAAAGGTTTTCCATTTTATTGACTTGAATCAATAATTATTTTATGGTGTCAATTATTACAATTGAGATCACGTAAGGTTCACATGTGATACAAACTCAGTTTTCTTATAGAATCTAATGTAGGAATATGTTGTTGTGCCAAAAATACTTGATATTATTTTAATATGAAAATATTTTTTTCAATCAAATTTCAATCGATTATATTTTGGTGGAGTGATATCGATGGACATAATGTGACAAATCTCATATATACACAGTACACTCAGAGATACATGTATATTTTATGAAATATGGTGATTGCCATCCAGCTAGATATTAATCAATTACTCTTTCGCCTGTTGAGACAATACAACAAGTGATATAGATAACATAATTGAGAGACAGCTTTGACAGAAGAGAGAGCTACTCGCAGTCTCTTATACACCCCTAAAAATGGAATCTATTAAAATGGATTTTTATTAATACGAGTATGCACTAGATAATATTGTTTTAAGTGATAAAAAATATCGGATTAATAAAAGTCTATTCTAATATATACTCTTTATTTATGCTTGGTTATGAAATTGCGCGTAAATATGAAAATAATTCGGGAGATCATTGGCAAGAGAAGTTTCGCTTGAAGACAAAAATTTAGCAATGCCTAACCTTCTGTCTCATTTTGGCGAAAGCATACCGGGCTTAACGGTGGCTCTCTCTAACCTGATGGTTACGTGTTCGATTCTTGTAAAAGAGCGGAAATAATTCTTTAACAAAAAGATTTCCCTAAATTTCAGCCCGTTAGGTGATAATAAATAAATCTACTTTTCAATATATAAATGGAGCACCTACTCGAATAGGATTATCTACTACTAATAATGTTAAATTAATATCTGTCAGATGCTTAAAAATACATACATATATTGAAATATTTACTTGTCCAGTGCATTTCATTCCCTAGTGCACTGTACTGTAACATGCATTCGCACCCAGAAGTGGAAGAAAATAATACATTTACAAATTTTGAATTGGATAACTCGGTGAAATATTCTTACACATAATTGAACTTGGGAAAGTCATGAATCTCTGTTTTACAACCCCATTTCTGCAACACTTAGCAGAGTCGATTCCTTCCGTTGAGTTTGATAACAGCCAATATCAATTTCAATTGTGTAAGGAGAATTAGAATATGGAGGCTACTAAACGGTGTATTTTATTGCACAAATTACTGTAATTTATATTGACTGTACAGATATATTTTACTTATATTTTAGATTTCACACACACACACAACAAAATTTATTACAATGTAGTAGCAACGTGTTGATGTGCATATAACAGACGTTTAAAGCATTTTGCATGATACCAACTTCCAGTCGACTCCCTTATACTGGGACGCTTGTTTTGCAAATAAATTCCATAGCTGCAACAAATAAATTTAGAATCTAAGAAAATTATAACAGAACGCGTTCCTGTATGTTTTTAAAATCACCATCACAAAGAAATGAATATTTTATCATAGTTACAATAAGTTTGATTTTTGTAATTTAACCCTGAGGATGATCTTCGAGGAGATCGAATATACTTGGTTAAGAAAGGCACCTTCCTTGATTAATTTCATGTTAACATCAGTAAACAGATTAGAGAAATGTGAAGTGGCAGTATAAAAGTAAATAGACCTAATATGTGCATACTGTTCAATAAGACACGGTTGAATGAAGATATGCTGCATAATGAACATACATACATTTTTATATATACATGTCCTTTCACCAACTAGGTGATCATGGTTTATCAGGGATTCCATGTCTTCATGATAATTTATATTTTAGCTGAAAACTGATACGCCTTTTGGAAGATAATCTGAAGATTGACAGATTTTCTACTCTGATATTGGTTGCTACTAAATCTAGAGAATCAATCGGCTATGTTATGTATTGCATAATCGGTGTGGGGGGAAAAAATGATCCATGCCTTTTCCAAGCTCAATTATGTGAAAGAGAACTCAACAAACATGGCCAAAATTTAAACTCAGCTCGCCAATTCTAATATAATCACCACTGACAGTTTGTTTCCAAAGTTATTTTTCTGGTCAGCAATAACACATTAATAACGAGAATTAATTATTCATTCATATTATCTGCGCTGTTTGGTCATATCCTCAGTGAATGTTTTCCATTATAAATTCATAACTGATCGGTAAATATACAGATATCTTATGAGTATAATGATAATACCTGGATGTTGATTCGTTGAGGGCTAAACGCTTTGTGTCTTCACGCTGAATTGGTGATTCTCTAATTTAATTGATTTTGTAGTAGCACCGACCAAAAAAAAACATATTCCCGCTGAATTGTTGCCAGCTAAATAGTCCCCATTACCATCCTTTTTATACTGGTGTCGTAATTGTCATATTGCTAGAAAATAAAAAATAAAATATAGGTGAACAGTATGAAAGAAAAGTAGATTTGTAATATAGTCATATAAAATATTGTGTTGGAAACAAATTTCGCGCCCAAATTTTATTAGCGATATGCAAGGATACACGGGAACATTGTTTCCAACCTAATATATTGGCGGTGTAATTGTTAGCAAGTTTGTCTCACTAGAACAATTCGCTTCTTAATGGGTGCCCCCAACATTTCGGCCTTGTGGCACATCTATGTATCGCGTGGAAAATCATTTTACGCACCTCGGTGTGGTGTAATGGTTAGCAAGCTTGTCTCGCTATAACAGTTCCGACTGAATAGTAAGTTCGTTCTTCACTGGATGCTCCATACTTTCGGCCTTGAACCACATCTAAGCTACGCTTAGAAAATAATTTTGGGCACCTCGAGGTGGTGTAATGGTTGGCAAGCTTGTCTAAACTAAAAAAAAATACGAGTGAGTAGGGAGTTCGATCCTCACTGGTTGCCTCCTACTTTCGGCCTTGTGGCACATCTAAGCTACGCTCGGAAAATAACTATATTGGGAGTAGTCGTAAAAGTACTGTAGATACAATGTATGTAATAAAGTTGAACGTGCTTAAGATTATAGAAAAGAAACTCGTCTCACATTGATAGAAGAGAAAGTGATTCGATAATGCATCCTGGCATAAATTTATTGTCCAAAGCTTTGAGAAAAGCAGATAAAACTATTCTACATGGATTTCCAAATGGAGAAAATAGAGAAAGGATGACGAGTAGTTCGAAATAAAGTATGTCTTTAATAATATCTTTCATGAGGCCATAAAAGTATTACAGAATAAAGATATATTCCGATGTATACACTTAAGATTTAAATATTCACAAAAAATAATTCCAGGCTTCCTACCCTTTTACCAGGAATGTATATAAATAACTGAAACATCCGCTGATTACCCAGAAATAGTAACTTACTAGAAATTAAAAAAAGCGACATGATTAAATGAAAGGAAAAAGACAGACCTATTATCTGGAAAAAACAAAATGAGTAGTTGTCAGCAAGAAGAACCGCGGAATATATGAACGATGTATTTGGGGTGTTAATGTAAAAAAAAAAAAAAAGTTTAACTCTCCTGTTTTAAAGACACAAAACAGAAAATGTGACATAAAAGCCGAAATCACAAAGGAGAATTAAAAGGATTTTTTTCAAAAAACAAATCTAAGAAGCCAGAGAAATTGCGGATCCCCTCTGCGATAGTGAATAATGGAAACGCGTTTCATAGATAGAAAAGATATTAGAAACGACAAAGATATGTTTTTTACCAACAGCTTCTGATGACATGGTATTAAGATACGAGCATTGAGGAATTCTTAATTAAAATCGGAACTAGAAGTAAAATATACATCAGAAAGTTAATATTTATCACACACCTGAGACAATTTCACATTCATTTTACGTATAAGTCAAGAGAAGTAAGAAGAAGCACGAAGCTAACACAAAGAGATTGCGTTCATGGAGTGTAGAACAAGCACAGGAGAATAGTGTCAAATGTTTCTTATAGCAGAAAAAGATAAAAAGGTAGTTATGCGCCATGATCGCCTACGTCCTGAATGGACACTGCATAAAAAAGAGAATAAAAGATAAAACCATCCGCTAGAAGTAATGCAAAAAAAAAAAAAAAACTGACTTCAAATACGTATTCGCTTAGATTGAGATTTAAATGCCTGAAGTTTTTCGTCAAAAAAAAAAGACAATGGCATCTGCTCGATTGCAAAAGTATAGTCAGTAAGAATGATTGTAAACAATACTAATCGGAGAAAGCCGAAACTTTACATAGCAATAAAAAGATCGATTAAAAGGATCCTTACGCCTGAACTTGAAAATAGGATGAAAAATTATGAAGTCAATAGATGTAGCTTATTACTATATATACATCGATAGATTTAATTTACTTTCAAAAACATATTCGAAGATTTGAGTTAAGCAAATCTACTCCGTTCCTGGTCTCAGCGATTATACTGAAAAACCCCCCCCAAAAAAACGTGTTGATATTTTGCAGAGACTTCCTCTCACTTTATTTATACAGATAAAAACCAGTCACCCTAATGGAAATTGTAAATGAATAATAATGTCAATAATAATAGATATTGAGAATATTTCAGAAAACGAATACTACTTGAGATACAAAAGATTGTGCTCTTGAAAAAACATCAATAAGTAGGAAAGAAATCTCCCCATTTCATATGCCCAATAACTTTTAAAGAAAAACCTCATTTACCTCGGGTATCAGGTAAAATAATTGGTAAATGTTTCTATTGAATTAAAAATCGATAATAATAATAATGAAAATAACTATACATTAAAAGATTTTGACCTAAATCTGAGTTCGTGGTAACTGATAAATATTCATGAAAAGGGATTATTAACAAGACTTTGGAAATCTCTCTTTTGATGAGTTAAGAAAAGTAGTGAATTCTTCCATTAAAATGATTGTGTTGATGCCTCCAGAAAACAAGCAACAAAAAAAAAAAAAAATACAAAAACATAAAGAGACAAGCAATCTACATTCATCTCGCCAATAACAACGGCGGTTGTCAGCTCGCAGCAATGGCCGAATGGATTTCAATGTAATCCATTCATGAAATTATAAAAGGTAATTCAAATAAGCTTCACTTAAGACGACATTAACATTTTACTATTCTTCTTGTCCTTAATTTGCCAATGCAATTTTCATGTAACAACATTTTCGTTGAATCTTTTACACACGTGCAGCAGAAGAAAGAAAACCTAATGTTTACATTGTGAATATATTGATGTTATCTTTGGAAAGTGATTTTTATTATTACTATCGTTGTTTGTTCGGTTTTATCTAGGTTTCAGCCGTCGTAGCTGATAAAACAATATTTATTTGTGCGTTATCGCCAGCGAAGTCATTTTCATCGGTAGTAAAATAAATGTTTTGCTAGAGGATAAAATAACGTCAAAAACTGTAAGCGCTCTCGTGGATAATGACAATTTTCATATTTGGAAATCAGGTTTTGAAAGTACTTCTACTGTACCAACGATAAAGTAACAAACTCTTATACTGTTTCTGATAAATTATTGTTTGCAGTCTTTTTTTTTCATATTTTACTGGGTATTTCTTTAGTAGTTGATATTTTTTCTCAGTTCAAGTCTTTTTAATCTTCCAAAAATAACGACTGTTGGCGCCTTTAAGAACGGTATTTAAAAGTTTACAGCTATTCTTTCTATTTACGTTTCTTCATCGCCAGTTGTCTTTCGGAAGCACTTTCAAATATGTCAATATTTTAGTGACCGCATAGAGATGAAAGATGCTACGCGATGCCTGTTCTCCTGTATGGCATTGAATTCTTGACAATCTCTTCAAAGATGAAGAAGATACTTGAAGCAACAGAAATGTGATTATTCAGAAAGATGTTGAGGATATCATGGACAGAAGATGTGAGCAACAACGAGGTTTCGGGGGAAATGGAAACAAAATGGAAACCTAAAACTAACATCAGTAAAAGGCAACTGAAATTTCTGGTGTGCGTAAAATAGAAGGTAAGCTTGTTAAACCTTATAATCACAGGACCGATTGAGGGGACAGAGGCAAGTAACATACTTGATGAGCTTGAGCGAATGGATAATAGAAGAGTTTGCGAGAAATAACAAAAAATACAAAACTTATTAGGAGGTAGAAGGGACAAGAAAATGTGGAAGGACATGATCACCTCAGTCCTGAACAGACTCAGCACATGGAAAAAGGTTTAAATGTGTCAAAACTCATATCGGTATCTCTTTAAAAAAGATAATAACTATGAAAATCAATTGATAATCTTTTATTGTTTCTCAGTTAAATATATAAGATTACTATAGTTTATAACTAGTTTTGAATTTTAACACAGTGCTAATGTACATTATATAGATATAAACTGCAGCAAAATATTCGTGTAATATTTCAGTTGCCTCTGATTTGAGATATGTTGTTTCGTTACGGGTACAATTTATATTGTTTTCTATCATGACTGTTTCTTCAATCAAAAAGATTATATATATATATATATATATATATATATATATATATATATATAGGACTTTTGAAGACCCTAAGAGAGCTACCGGTTCAGATAAAATCACAGTAGTTGACTTCATTTAAATTGAGGTATCCTCGATCTTAGCGAAATTATTTAACTGCTGCTTAAAAGACAAGTCCTTCCCAAAACTGTAATGCGTCAAGTGTATGCCTCGCTTTTCAAAAACGTGGATGATCACTTAGTCTCGTCTGAGTATAGAGCCATTATCAAACTTTTTGAAGCTATAACGAACAAGTAGGTTGTTAATCACCACTGTAGGGACACACTCTTGAGAAAAAATCGGTACGGATATCGATCAGCTTATTCCATATTTGTTATCCTGTTATTTACTCGCGGAGTCACTGCGGTACTAGACCTCAATATATCTCAAGGACGATCACATTAGATATTTCAAAACATTTAACAAAGTGTGGCATAAACGGTTGCTGCACAAACTCTCTAGCTATGGAATCACTGGACGAGTCTTACATTGATATACGGCTAGTAATTTAACGTTCATTTCAACAAAGGATATTCCACTATTTGGATCTTATTCCCAAATCCGACATAGAAATCTTGCATTAGTTGAAAATGTTTTACCTCCGGAAACGCACCAGTAATTTATCTTTCTAAATATTTATCATTATGCAAGTAATAGGAAGATATATCGTAAGTGTCAAAGAATGAGACAATTTTTTATCACATCATGAAACACTTCGATCTGTTTTATTAAGATTCATTTTGTGTTTTCTTGCAATCTCCCTTTATACACAAAGATCTTATACTGGTACATGTATTTTCCAACCTGAGTTACGCATAATTACTCGATGTATTGTAGAGATCATTTGCATTGTTTTAATCGATTTATATGATAGTTGTCATTATAAAGCCATCAACATTCAAGTCATTTTTAAACGGGATAATTCAGATGAAAGTTGCGGTTGTGTTTTCAGTTTTATATTGTTTTATTTGAAACGATATTGCTTCTTAACGAAAATTATATATGAATATTATCTTCAATCTTTGCATAAAGGTTTTTCGTCACTATTTTAGGTCTACATAAACTGAAAACACCCCACTATTATTATAAATATTTACTTTGACGCTTACATCAACTGAAGATTAAACAAATCCAAAATTGTGGACTATACGGTCGTTTGTAGACAAGCAGTGCCACCTCATCACCGCCGACTGAGCGTAGGAACAACGCAGGACTAGAAAAAACAAATACAAGTAAATTATTAAGAATTGAAACCTTAATTAGTGTATATTTTTTCTTCAGATAAGTTTTTTGAAAATATATTACGTAAAATATGAACCAGTTTTTAATTAGTTTTATTAAAGTAAATTGTAAAGAAATTTATTTCTTAAACTGGCATATAAAAATAATTCAATAAAACAGACTTGGTTTTAATTATTTTTAATCAAATAAATCGAAAAAAGGTAAAGCAAAATGAAGTTTTTGTTTTGTAATTATTTTTAATAAAGTAAAT